>OU343221.1:273762703-274362703 GCA_910596185.1 Chrysanthemum makinoi
CTTTGTTGTTATTGTAGTGGAAGAGGCTTTTGCAGGAAGACTCAGTCATTTATAAAGATGCTTGCCCATTATTAAAAGGTATGCACTTGTTTGATGCTTGCATAACATCTGTAAATGCATCAAGTCATATATAATTTTAATCATGAACAGGGATGAAAAGCAACAGCTTCTATTGGGTATTAGGCTTGAGCTAAGACCTTCAAGCAAATTTGTAGATCATCGGTTTTGTCAAGTGATAGTATGCATATTGGAATATTAGCTGCTGCTGCCCATGCGGCTGCAAACAACAGTCCTTTCACTGTTTTTTATAATCCAAGGTAATTATTTCACTTTTTGGAAAGAAAAGAAAGAGTTACAATCGTGAATATCAGCTTAATCATCATTACAAATCACTTCAGCTAGCCCACTTATTTAACTTTGTTCATTTTTATAAACAGGGCTAGTCCGTCAGAGTTTGTGATTCCATTAGCCAAGTACTACAAAGCAGTCTGTAGTAACCAAATATCTCTTGGCATGCGTTTTCGGATGATGTTCGAGATGGAAGAGTCGGGAACAAGAAGGTAATAAGGTCACCTTGATGTCTTGATGTATCAAGTATATCTACTCCTGATTTCTTTTATGCAAATAGTTGTGTAATTTTGTTCAAGTGCTTGGTGTCTTAATATTCTAGAATATGAATTACTGTAGGTACACGGGTACTATTACCGGTATCAATGATCTTGATGGTGTGAGATGGAAGAACTCACAATGGCGTAACCTACAGGTATATAGGATCCCACCATGTTCTTACTGGTTTACTAATAACTAATGTTTGCATATTTTGGGTTAACTAAAATGCTGACCACAGTAATCATCATCTCATGTCTTGAGTAGGTTGGCTGGGATGAGGCAACTGCTGGTGAAAGGCGTAACCGTGTCTCGATTTGGGAGATTGAACCTGTTACCGCTCCATTCTTTATCTGCCCTACCCCACCCTTTTACCAATCAAAACGTCCAAGACAAGCAATGCTAGGTGATGAATCTGCTGATCTTGACAACTTATTTAAGAGAACAATGCCATGGATTGGGGAAGATATGTCGATGAAGGATCCTGGCATGAGCTTAGTCCAATGGATGAATATGCAGCAAAATCCGACACTGGCTAATCAAATCCAACCGGGCTATTTAAACCCTTTGGCAGGATCTATTCTGCAAAACTATGGTGGACCACAAATGGTTCCTCAGAATAACCTACAGTTCAGTAGTCAACGGTCAGCCTCACCGCTCGATCAGCTACAAAAGCTACCTCAACCAACCACCACAAACCCGCTAGCTATGATGATGCAGCCACAACAGTTGACTGACTTAACACAGCAAGCGGTTAGGCAAAATCTGACCGGTCAAACGCTACATCAGAACCAATTTCAGTCTCAGATTCAATCTCAAAATATTCTTCAACAGCAATATCAACAGCAGCAGCAACAGCAAACAGCAGCAGCAGCAAATACAGCAGCAACATCTACGCGCAGCAACAGCAACATCAACTCCAACCAGCAACATAGCATCAGCAGCAACAAGTAAACAGATGATGTCAGTCAGTCAAAGTCAACAGAAAGTTCCACGCCATCTCAGTTTACTGATCAACAAATTAGTCAAAAGTTACAGATGCGGAAAAATCAGATTCAAGGCTTCATCAGCAACAACAATCACTTTTAGGCAAAGGACAACTTCCCAAGATCAGCAGAAACCATTGTTAGATGTATCTCAAAGCTTTACTAGGTCAATTCCAACCTCCCAAATAATGGAAATGCCATCTGAACAACCCGTCGCATCACTACCTCAACAGATGCCGAGAAATAACAATGAAGCAAATTTTCGGTTTTCGCATCTTTCTCAGCAACTGAAGCTTCAAAATAATCAGCAGGAGTTATCAGGACCTGCCCCGATGCCAACTAATCAGCTCTCAACAAATGGCAGCAGTTTATTGACAGGAACTGGAAGTGATGATGGTGCATCATTCCACATCACCCTCGACTAATAACTGCCCAAACACGGTTCCATCTATGACCAATGAGTCGCTTCTTCCCAGGGTACAACTCAGGCTAGTGCTCATCTGATGAATACAAGTGGCTTGGAAACATTTTCAGCAAATGGCAACCGGCTAATGAATTGCAACAAAAAACTGAGGTGAAACCTTCAGTGAATGTTTCAAAGATTCAGAATCAAGGATTTTTAACCCCACAGACATACATGCATAATCTTGCTGGGACCCAGATGGATTATTTAGACAGTTCATCGTCGGCGACTTCAGTTTGCCTTTCTCAGAACGATGCTAATTTGCAGCATCAGAACTCAAACCATATGTCATTCAACTCACAACAGTTGCCATTTAGAGATACCATTCAGGATGGGGAAGTTCAAGATGTTCACAGAACAGATATTCCATTTGGGTTAAATATGGACAACCGTTTGGGAATGTCATCAATGATTCCTGACCCTTGATCACAAAGGAATGATGGGATCTGATAAAGGTTTCCAAAATAATCTCAGCTCAGGAGGAGGCATGATTTCAAGTTATGAAAACCCCGCCAAAGATACTCAACCGGAACTCTCTTCTTCCATGGTCTCTCAGTCGTTTGGAGTTCCGGATATGACTTTCAACTCCATTGATTCAACCATAAACGATGGCAGTTTATTAAATAGTGGTGTCTGGCCCCCACCACAGCAACAGTTTCAGCGTTTGGGGACATATACCAGGTTTGATATTTAGCAATTAATAATCTTTTGCATATCTTCTTAGAAAGGTGGCGAATGACGCTGCTTGGGCAATGGGTCGAAATGGGGAATTTTTGGTATGTGTCAGGCTGGTTTTTTGAAATGTTTCCTTTAAAACCTATCTTTGAGAAATAAAACATGACCCATTTATAAGTATATGGGTGAAATTTTCTCATATACTTCTTACATATACTGTCTTTCAGGAGTTAATTGTTTATTTGGGTTCATGTAGGTCTACAAACGAGGAGCAGTTGGAAGATCAATTGATGTTACTGCATATTCAGGATATGATGAGCTTAAACATGATCTGGCTCGAAGGTTTGGTATCGAGGGTCAGCTTGAGGATCGTCAGAGAATTGGCTGGAAACTTGTCTATGTAGATCACGAGAATGATGTTCTCCTTGTTGGCGATGACCCTTGGGAGTAAGTCCTTAATATACACACTCCAAAATAGAAGCTACGGTTCCAAACCATATACTTGAAGCTGATTCGATATGATATCTCCCATGAATCAAATGGATAAAAATTTAAAACTTATGTATTAATGACCCGGCTTTTCCTATATGCATTTCAGGGAGTTTGTAAACTGTGTACGCTGCATTAAAATATTGTCTCCTCAAGAAGTTCAACAAATGAGCCTGGATGGAGATTTTGGCGGCAATAATGTTCTTCCAAATCAAGCTTGTAGCAGTTCGGGTGGTGGAAAAGTGTAAAGAATCTTTTCAACTTTTAACCTCTAGGAATTATTCGTCTATTATTTGGATTGCTAGATTATCAGCCTTGGGTCACCCACAATCCTGGAAGTTCCGAGAGTGGAACGAGGAGTTATAATACTTATATTGTCTAAACACCATAATTGTTGTGGAAAATTTCTGTGTTTATTAGTACAGAATGTCATCATCCATTTGTACAAATAGATATGTAGACTTGCTCAGCTGCTATTAAAGGCTTTTAATGAGAGAATTAAATTATCGGGTTTTGGTATCCAAATGGCATCTGCTTGAGAAATGAGCATATGTAGACTGAAAGAAGACTCGTGTTTACTGAAGAAAGCATAACTCAAAAGTTGTAAGAAGACGAAGCGTATATGTATGCTACTTGAGATTTTGTGGGTACGGTAGGATCATTCTCAACCCTTTCAATAGTGAAATTTAAGACTGACATTTCAGATTATGTTATCCGAATTCTAACTTAAACTAGGAAAATAGAGCCTGGATCATCTAATCGTACGCCAGGTTTTCAAAGATTTTGGTAATGTTTTCTGCTTAGAAGTCGTAGTCAAACATGCCTAAAATAGTAGGATCGAATCAAGGCTCCTGTGCTCCAATGTAAGCGCGTACACTCTGTTCTCGAGTAAGATTAAAGGAATGGCAAGGTATGAGATGTGAAGGGATGAAGATGGAATGAGATGGGGAAGAAAGTTGTTATTCTAATACTCGTATGTTGTCGAGTTTGTTTTAACTCGTATGTCAAAGATTAATAGATCGTTTTATAATTTGATAATGATACGTTGAGTCGTTTAGATACTGAATTTGTTTATTTTGAAAGGGAAAGCTCACGAAAACAAATTAATCAAGCGCTAAAACGCAAATCCAAACGCCCCTTTGGTAGTGGTCAAAATATGCATGTGTTTCATGGCCTTCTCCCGGACACACACATAAAGAATCTAGATCAAGTAAACACGGACGTAAAGAATCAAGATCAAGTCTCGGTCACAAACTTTGTTGACGCAAATCACATTGCCGGTTCTTGTTATTAATTATTAAAATAAAAAGACTATTTAGGGTGATGAATTTGTTTGATGATAATGAAAGTACGTTTTGTTAATATGATGAGAAAGTAGTGTTGACTTGAAGTTGCAAACTCATCGCACAAACACAAATTATATCTTATATAATCGACTCTTTTTTATCAATAAAATTTAAATTCTGATGGTTTTTCTCACTATATCCATTATATTCGCCGAATTATACATCAAATTTTTATCTTTAAACAATTCACCAAGGCTGTTAAGATCGAGATATGAACCGTTTTTATTTTTGCAAGATTGAAATCGTAAGATCGGATCGAAATCGAAAAATCCTATTTAAATGTTCAAATATCTTATATTCAAAGCTAATTATATAAAGAAAACAGAGTTTTCAAAATTATAATAATATGAAAATGTAACGCGTAATGGTTTAAAATACTAAAATAACTTATCGATGATTAATGATGCTGATTATTTTAATCTAAAATCTATAAATTTTACTTTTTAAAACATTTATAATTTTAGTGTTTTAGTTAACAAAATTCATTCTTTTATGCTTGATTAGTTAGTTAATTCTAAAAAAGTGATCTCAATTTGATCAAGTTAGCCCCTCACCTTTACACCACACACCAAACTCATCCCTCAAATTCACAAACCCACCCCTCATCTCCAACACGCGCCGCTCTTTTAAACACAAAACCACAAATGAATTCATAAATTAGGTCAAAAACATATTTACCCTCCTTTATATAGGGTTCATTTATCTCGATTTGACATTTCGTCCCACATCATAAACCGATAACAAGGTAACACATCAATTTGTTTTAATCTTATATTCATTCCATGTTTTGTTCTGTTATGTTTATTAGGGTATAAGCTTATTTGTTTTCGGCTTATATTTCACAAGCTCAATTTTTTCGCCTTATTTTGAAACTAGTTATATAAGCCCATAAGTCCTAAAATAAGCCAAAAAATTGGGCTTCTATAAAACATTAGCCGAAAATATTTAAGCTAATAAGCCCATAAATAAGCTTAAACAAACATTCCCTAGATACACGAATAAAATAAATTAAGGATAATATGTATTGAGATTATTAGGTGCGGTTTCGGTGTCGGTTTTTAGGGGTTTAGCGAATGATAAAAAAAGTTGGGTAGATTGTGTATGTTTAGATGTTAGTGTAGGTTAGCGATATTGACGAATAGATGAAAGTGGTCGTAGATGCGGTTGAACGAATAATGTGAGCGTGGTAAATGTGAAAAGTTTAAGTTGTTACTTCTTTTGGTTTTAATTTATGTTACGAGGGTGTTTATTTTGTCTGCTTACTAACGAGATTTTATTAGCTGCAAAGAAATAAGCGTAAGCTGCTAGCACATCGGGATATAGTGTTTAGATTTGCTTATTTTATAAAAACAAAGCAATAAGACCAAAATTATTATATCTGTTAGAATTTTCTATCTAATCTACCTATAATCAGTTTTAGTTTTATCTCAAATAAGCAATTTGAAATAAGCATCCCCCAACCTCCAAAAATAAGCAGTTAAGCAGAAAAAATTAAAAAGCAATCCCAGACACTCTCTATGTATACATTTTATGACTCTCTGACATTGTTTTAACAACTTTTTAGTTGACCTTGGAAAAGTTGAATTATTACCGAGAATGGTAAACCAAGAGATGGAGAATGAAACAAATGCTGAAAAAAGGAAGTCACGAGAAGAAAGCTCGGATTTGGTAGATGCTGAGACTAAGAAAGAAGAATTGGCGTCAAAGAAGCAACGGGTTGTGGCAAGGACTTGTGTGCATGAGGTAAGCGGATTCCGTAATGGGGCGCAATGGGGCTCGGTCGGTAATGTTCATTTGTTCTTACCCGTTCCAGATGGGTATTTCTTTCCGCCCGCCATGTAGAGCGCTACGAGGCTTTTACTGGATATGCGGCTACTTTGAGTAATCAGCCTTGAGTCCGCGTAGTTTTACACGATTTTGACAGTCCACACCAAGCTGCAGTCATGACACTTTCTTGAGGATTATAGAGGATCCGAGTTCTTATCTTATGGATTCATGAGAAGGCCGAACAGTTTGGGGAAGGTATCATATTTCCTCGAAGCTGCGGGGCGCGCCGCTGGCAAGGAAGCAAATGATACGGAAATCAAAGCGGCATTATTCCTGTCGGGTTTAGGAGGTGGTTGCTAGAAGGAGGAAGTACGCTTTCTGGCCCGGATCACAGTGTATACCACAAAATCGTTAAGGTATATCTATATATCTTCGTTTATTTGCTTTATACTCATTTTAGTGTGTGTTTGGATTTAAGCTTTGTAATCAGTTCTAATAGTTGTGGATGAATATTTATAGTAGTGAAACATATATGTAGTAGAAACATATCGAGAACTACTTATTATCGCCCGTTTTGTTTCAAATAATTATCTATTTCTGATTAGTTAATGTTACATAATATTCTCGAAACACATTTCCAAACACCCTCTTAGGCTTTATAATCTTCAAAATGCTAAAATAATGTTATCCTAGTTCTCAAGGGAGTGATTCTTAATGTTTCAGATGATCATGGAAAGAAAATTTCAACCAGTTATAATCTTCAGTTTTAGCAGAAGAGAGTGTGAGCAACACGCTATGTCAATGGCCAAACTTGATTTCAATAGCCAGGACGAGAAAGATATGGTGGATCAGGTCTTCAAAAATGCTATACAGTGCCTCAGTGAGGAGGATAGAAACCTTCCAGCAATTGAATTAATGTTGCCACTATTGCAACGAGGCATTGCTGTTCATCATTCTGGCCTTCTTCCTATTATCAAGGAACTTGTAGAACTCCTATTTCAAGAAGGCCTCGTAAAGCACTTTTGCCACTGAGACAGTAAGATTTCTTTTCAGAAAATCATTTCCAATTTTAATTTTAGATAAAATTAATATATTTAACTTGTATATTAATATGTGACAGTTAAGCTATGGGATTGAACATGCCTGCAAAAACCGTAGTTTTTACTAGTGTTAGGAAATGGGATGGTGACAGCCATCGATATGTAGGATCTGGTGAATACATTCAGGTGAGTATTATAATATTATACTCCGTAATAGAATAGTATCTGCACTTTGTCTTACAATACATTTCTTATTGTGCTTTTTAAATTATAGATGAGTGGGAGAGCTGGACGTCGTGGCAAAGATGAACGTGGTATATGTATTATAATGATTGATGAACAGGTATCAACTTAGACTTCCTACTTTATGAGCGCCCAGATGCACAAACTCGCAACGACCCTAGATATATTCTTTGCATCAATATCAACCTCTAATTCCATATTTAGCTAGGTTTAATGGGATACAAAAAGTAACATACATTCCATTTATCAATTATTATTGTGTTTGGGTTACTTTTATGAGTTTTGGGTTATCTGTAAAGTGACTATGTTGACATTTGAATTCATTATCTTCTTCATTATACAAATTACCTCATCTGTCCCAATGAAAGTCAAGACATTGTAATTTAGTGTTGATTTAAACATTTGACGTTAGGGATCGATAGGTAATGTTTTGAGTGTTGCTTAAAACCAGGACTAAGGAGATCCTATAGGAAGCTATAGCAAATATAGGTTTTGAAAATCTTGAGATAAATGGCATTTTCAAAAAGCGAATAGTTGTGTAAGCCTGTTTTTGTTGCATCACCTATAAGGAATGAAAACAAGGGATATTGTCATAACAAATGTTACATATGACATATACAACATCTGATACAGATAATTAATAATATTAACAAATGTTCATTTACAGATGGAGATGAATACTCTCAGGGACATGGTGTTGGGTAAACCAGCTCCATTGGTCAGCACGTTCAGGCTGAGCTATTACTCTATATTAAACTTAATGAGACGAGCAGAGGGTCAATTTACAGCAGAGCATGTTATCAAAAATTCTTTTCACCAGTTTCAGTATGAAAAGGTTTCTTCTCACCCAAAATTTTGCCACTCTTATCTTGTTTTATTTTTGTATATAAAATGATGGCTTCTAACATGTGTTTCTAATTATTTCAGACCTTACCTGATATAGGCAAAGGTTGCTAGAAGGAAGTAGCTAAGCTTGATGCATCTGGAGAGTAAGTTGGTAAATTCGATTGAAACCAGTTATTTAGATTCTTCAGTGCATAATGAGCCTCTTTGTTTTGTATTTTCTTTGATAGGCTGATGTTGCTGAGTTTCATAAGCTTAAGCTTGAAATGTCTGAACTTGAGAAGAAGATGATGGCAGAAATGACAAGGCCTGAGAGAGCTCTATATTATCTTCTACCTGGTAGACTGGTATGTGATGAGATTGGTAATCTATATTTTATTTATTTTAATGCTAATCAGCGTTTGGTCAAAGTTATTTATCTGGTCAAACTTTAAATGACACAGGTTAGGGTTAGAGAAGCTGGAACAGATTGGGGTTGGGGAGTAGTGGTCAATGTTGTAAAAAAACCTGCCCCACCAGTTGGTTCATTGCCTGCTACACGTGGCAGTAGCTATATAGTCGACACTTTGCTTCATTGTTCTATTGGCTCAAGTGAAAGTGGTTCTCGTCCTAAGCCATGTCCACCACGCCCTGGTCAGAAGGGAGAGATGCATGTGGTGAGTTATGACTTATGCATCTTGTAATGATTCAGTCATTTTGTTTGCAATTTAGTTTTAGTTGCACATGTTTTGTTAGTTAAATCCAGGATTGTTAATGACTTATGAGTTAAATATGTGATGTAAACTAAAAACCCATGTTCAGGTTCCTGTTCAATTGCCTTTGATATCAGCATTGAGCAAGCTTAGAATATCAATTCCTTCTGATCTCCGTCCAATGGAAGCCCGCCAAAGTATACTTTTGGCAGTAGAGGCTTGAAAGCGTTTTCCTCAAGGTCTTCCAAAACTCAACCCTGTTAAGGTACACATGAGCTTCTTTTATATTGAATTACTTGTCGTGTTGGAACTTTGAATGTGGATTTGAAACTTTCTATTGAGAAATCATATATCTCTTTTTTTTTTTTTTTTAATATAATAATCAAGCATACCTGCATGTGCTGGAAACTAATTTTCCTTGTCGATATACAATGTTTGCATCTATCAATAGGATAATCTCAAATGCATGTATCCGCAGGATATGGGCATAGAAGAACCTGAGTTTGTTAACCTGGTTGGTCAGATTGAGAAACTTGAAAAAGATTTGTCTTCTCACCCTTTAAACAAGGTTAGGGCAACATGTCATATTTTTTATGATATAATATTTACTTCTTGGGAAGAGCGGAAAACCATATATTCCTATCGCGTAGGGCAGTTTCTTTTCTAAATTTTACTTATGAGTGCCAAACACAATCTTTTGAATGTTTCAGTCTCAGGATGAAAATCAGATCCAGTCTTTCAAGAGGAAAGCAGAAGTGAATCATGAAATTCAACAGTTGAAAACAAAAATGCGTGATTCCCAGGTAATTATTGTATCTCACATGTATAATTTCTTTACTCATTGGTTTATATTACATTGGCAGTACTCAGTAGACTTGTATTACATATTACACATTCGGTTCGTCTTAAAAAATGATTTTATAAACATGAAATGCAGCTTCAAAAATTTCGAGATGAGCTCAAGAACCGATCCGTGTACTAAAAAGCTTGGACATATTGATGCTGAAGGAATAGTTCAAGTGAAAGGCCGTGCAGCATGTTTAATTGATACAGGAGATGAACTTCTAGTCACTGAGTTAATGTTCAATGGTAATAAAACAAAGCAAATTGACATATAGTATTTGGATTTGCCTGCATGATATAGATTCTGATTACATTCTTGATGGATCAGGTACCTTCAATGATCTCGATCATCATCAAATTGCAGCCCTTGCAAGTTGCTTTATCCCAGGAGATAAATCAAGCGAGCAAATTCTATTAAGATCAGAACTTGCTAAACCATTGCAACAGCTTAAAGACAGTGCATTAGAATAGCAGAGGTGCGTTGCATAATAACCTCTAACTTAGGGAGTTTTTAACCAAAGATCATTTAATTTAATACATTATTTGTAAATGGGCAGATACAACATGAATGCAAATTGGAAGTTAGCGTGGATGAATCGTAGAGGCAGTAGTTAGACCTTTCTTGATGGATGTCATATATTGTTGGTCAAAAGTAAGTGTTCCTTCTAGTCTATCCAATTAATAGCTTCATTGTTTGTTTAACTCATGCTTTCGAATATGGTCTCTTTTATCTTTTTAATTAGCCAGAATTGTCTGGATTGTTATTTATTCTCGTCTTTACTAGCAGTATAGAAGTTAACTAACGAGACTTCTTGGTACTTTCTATTCTTTCAGGGGGCATCGTTTTCTGAAGTTATACAAATGACTGATATCTTTGAGGGGAGTATTATTAGACTTGCAAGAAGGCTTGATGAGTTTCTAAATCAGGCAAGTAATTTATGCTCATTTGGTTAGGGTCCGTCTATACAATTAGACGAACATCTGTACTAAACTTTATTCTAATCACGAATTATACAAATTTATTAAAGAAAAGTTTTTTAATAACGATCAAACTATTCTAAACATGTATTCATCAAATGTAACAGTTAGTGCTGCTGCTCAAGCTGTTGGAGAAGCTGGTTTAGAAGAAAAGTTTGGTGCTGCCAGTGAGAGCCTTCGTAGAGGTATTATGTTTGCTAATTCTCTGTATCTGTAAGTCAGCTAGCTATGTACGATTATCTTAGTTTTCAAATGCTTGTTTAGATGATGGATACACCACATGAAGTTAGGTGGTGTGGGTACCTCTACTATACGACAGCCACTGTTGTCATTTCTGTTTGGCTCTATCCTGTTTGGGTGATGTTGTACCGGTGTAAAGTGGCTGTTGTATTTGTGTTTGGTTCTTCCCATCCCATTAAAGTTTTTTTCCTTCAAATTTTGAGTTAACGATGGCGCATTCTACGTTTCTAACATTTGAATTTTCTTTGTTTGAGTGAAATGAGTGTTTCTGTAGCGGTTTTATTGTCGATACATTCTGTATCTGTTTTTTATCGACTCGTACGTGCTTTGCTTTCAATCCATCTCCCCTTTTCTCATGTCAACAAAATAATAGACGTAGCAGATATATCCAATAATGTACAAATAGGAATGCGGCGTCTAGTTTGCACATCCATGTATAGACACCTACGAAGTCGACCACTTTTGTCAATCGAGTAAAGATGCAATAGTGTGTTTGTATTGACCTTTTTAAATATGAACAATATAAATGCGTCCACGAAGTTAAGAGATAGCGGTCAAGTTCTGAAAGTTATATTCAATAATAGTTTCGACCTTTTGCATTTAGTCCATCCAAATCTGGAACTTGTAACTAGTTCCCAGTTCCCGTAATACTACATCAAATAATAATTCAAAAAATATGTAACTACCATAAATACTTGCATTTGCTCTCGCATTTTAATCAATGTAACCATCAATGTAACCGTATTGATTACAGAAAATTAAGCTCAAGTATATCAATAAGATAACCGAGTGTTGTAAACAAATTTAAAACACGCATATTGTACATCATAGTAGCACAAAGCAAATACATTAATCGACATAATTTCCCATCGGTTAAACAATATGTATTGTCAACAACAGTGCAAGCTGCCAAACAACTTGTAAGTTGGCGAAAAACATTAGCCCAGCTCATGTGTCGATGGGTTGTCATCATGCCTGACTCATTTTACCCCAATAAATAGTTATTTCGGACCATCCGTTACATTACAAACTATAAACAACCAAAAGGTTGAAACAAAACTTCAAAGTTACAAGTTAAAAAATAAACACTAGCCCAAAATCCCTCATGCACCTTACATACTCCATATTACCATTCTTCATTGTTTTCATTGCCGCCGAACGTGTAAACTTATTCCAGGTTCATTTTTGAACCAAACTAAGTATTTCATATTCGTTATTTATATCTATATAGGTATTTATATAAATATATATAAGATGTATATATATCGAAAACTTTTATGCTACAGCCATCCCGGCAGGCAGCTGCATAGGACTGGAGCACAAAGGGTCAACATATTCTGGCTGTTTCCTCACCCTTGATGCATACTTTTCTTTTTGTTCATCAATGGAGATCTGCTTGTACCGGCATTCCTCGCTACAAAATGCTTTGTCACCTCTACAAATAAAAAAGAGGAGACAATCAGCAACAAATAGATGTTTATTATCATTATTTATTTCTTGCAACAGTAATTATTCATATAAAAATCTATGAAAAGACTTGAATATACTAATTCAATTAACCTAAATGCTATTCGGCGATGTTATAAGCATTTTCAAGTGTTGACAAGATTTCAAATAATAGTTTTCTCTACAAACAGCATCTTTAGGGTACTGCATGCCCTTACTTCCTTGTAGTCCTGCCCATGGAATTAAGAACAGAGAAGAAGACAAAATCGGGTTGTAACCTAATTACGTCCTATCATCATGTTGTCTTCCTTATAGACGAGGGTATCCTTAAAACAAGCAATTGACTTAGACAACGGTGTATCAAACAGCCTGGATGTACAAGATCTTGATTGCATAATAAGTTACTGACAAAAGGGAAGCCATGATCTTACACAAACTAAAAACATGGGAAATCAATAGCTTAATTCTAACTCTACTAAAGCCGTTGACTCCAAGCGTCTGCTATCTAGCTAACAGACAAGCATCGCATGCGGTTTATTAATAATTAAAAGCAAGAAAAGATAGCATTCTAGTTGAATTTGTGAGTGTTTTCTATTGCATATTCCATGTATATCATTTGTTACGAAAGTAACTAAACGAATCACTAAGCTTGTCAAAATGGTTAGGAGGAAATACATCATAATTCATAACCATAAAGCGTAAAGGTACTGAACTGAAATCCTACTTTCGGGTATGATCCATTGAATTAGGGCAAATGACAAAAAAATGCATCAAACTTGACACTTTATGTGATTGTGTGTAGCCAACTATTTTTTTTCTTATTGTATGTACTGAACTTTCAAATTTCGATCATAATGTGTATTTTGTGGCTATTTTGCCATGTAAAATGACCATTTTACCTTTCAAAATTTGAAAAAATTAATGGTAAAATGGTCACAAAATACACACAATAATCGAATTTTAAAAGTTGATACACACAATAAGAAAAATAGTTAGGCTAATATATGATATAAAAAGTGTCGAGTTAATGCGATATTTTGTCATTTATGAATTAAAAGGGCATGTCAATACACATCAGACAGCAACAAATATCTAATCACCAGAACATTGTTCTTCGACTCTCTCTGAAAACAATATTCATTTGATGCCATACAATAGTTAGCTACTTAGCTCAAGTTAGATCTTATGGATTGCCCATTTCTAAAAGACTCCATAATCACATACTTTAAAACAAAACTAGCAAAAGATATATTGTAGTGATAACATCAAATTAACTTATACAAGCATATGAATTGCAAGTTGCAAGAACAAACATAACTTAAGAAAATACAAATCTTAAAGAACTTAAATCCAAAAGCACGAAACTTTACATCAACAAACATCAAATTAACTTAAACAAAAACAAACCCATATCACAAAGCCATCAAATAGCACCACAATTCACAATTCACAATTCAACTTAACAATAGCATAATCACATCAAATTAACTAATGATTTGCAACTTGCAAGAACAAGCATAACTTAAGGAAACCGAACAAAAATACAAATTCTAATCAATCAAAAAACCTAGAAGCACAAAACTTTACATCACCAAACATCAAATTATCTTAATGAATCATAAAACAAAACCATAAAAAGTAAAAAAAATCTTTTCATACCTATACATGAAAATATCCAATCCATGAAGCTTCTTCTTACAAAGACCACAACTGCTCAAGAAATCAACATCCTCAAACATCATCACACCACCACCACCACCATTAGCCACTGGTGGTGATGGTGCACAAAACACACCACCACCACCATAACGACCACCACTGTTAGTACTACTAACCCAAAAACTATTAACACCAATCTTTTTCTCAATCCCATCATCAAAATACTCTCTTTTCTTAATCAAGTTATTCCCAACATGTGATATCACACAAGTATACTCTTCCAATAACTCAATATCCACATCACTTTCCTTAATGGGTCTATTACTAAAAATAGGAATTGGGTCAGATCTTGGTGAAACTGCAAAAACAGTGTTTTGAGTACCATTTTGACCCATTTCATTATCCAACGCAACCACAATTCCTAATCCAACAACCCCATTTTGTTCCTTAAATCTTTTTGGTTTTTGATCATTGGAATTTGATGAAGATAAGAAAAAAGGTATCTTTTTAAAGCTAATCTTGATTTATTACTACTTTTCCATTAAAATTAGTCATTTTTTAATCAAGATTCAATCTTTTCTTCTTCAATTGTTTTATGACAACAAATCATCAGAAACAAAAGGGTTTTGTGGAAATTGAAAAAGATTTAAAGTATGAACAAATTTGATATTTTGATTAGTATATATATACATACACACATATGTATATGTATATGTATATGTGAGAGATAGAGGGAGAGATGATGGCTTAAGAGAAGTGCCACCTGCTCTCTTGTTCCTCTGCTTCTTCTTCTTCAAAGAAATAGGCTCTTTCAAGAGCTTTAATAAGAAAGAGAGAGAATAAAGAAGCCATAATGGCATTGTAGTAAATATATCATAATTGAGGGGCTAAGTGTTGGTTTGCTTTTTTGAATATTTTTATTTTATATCCTTGGTGTTTGTATGTTCATATCTTTTGCCCCTTTTAGAGTTCTTGTGTTTAGTTTTACTTCTAGTGTTTCTTTATAACTTGTCTGTAGTAACAACAATACTTACTTCTGCGGGAACAATGGTATATAGTAGGTAGGATGTAGACAGTTATACTTCTATCTGAGGGTAGATAAATTTCTTTGAAAAAACTGCGACTATAAAATTTGAATGTGTAGGGGAAGTGGGCAACGTTGCTATGTCTTTAGTAATTCAGCGAAATATTCGATATAATATCGTTGCATTTAGAAAGTTGTCTTGTAAGATTTTTTTTATCACTGCGAAAAGCAAAAAAATCTTTGAATTGGAGTTTATGAAATTATCAAACATTTAGTTTGGTAGTTTATGAATTGGTCCTTTAGATTGTATTGTATCCTTTGTACATGATGAATTTCATATAGCAGTTTTACCACCACTTGGTTTGCATAACGTTTAGATATCGGACATTTAATAGAATGAAAAGTTTGATTGAAAAATATATTTTTGTCATTTACACACTCTATCGGAACTCTAACAGAACACGTAAAGTTGCATCAAAAAGTTGAAGTGGGAGAGTGATTGGTAGGAATAATAATGTAAAAGTTCATTAGGGTCACTTCAATCATGCATAAAACTTTTCTTTGAATGGCGATCGTGGATAAAACTGTTGCATCATATAGAAAGATTGTTGTTTCTTCAACAATTTTAATGTCTACGTATCATATTCGTGCATAATTTTTATAAAAATCTTGGGTATCTTATGTTCAGTCATCAAGTTTGTTTCCAACACGCGTGTACAATTCGGTGATGTATACATGTACTTATACATATGTGTGCATATAACTCTTATATCAACGTACTAGTTCATTTTGATTTCATCATGTGTGCTTTTTTGTCATCAAGATTTCTATGTGGTAATGGCTAACAACCTTTCAAATATTCCAATGCAATTTTGGAAATTAAAATTGTACGCGCCTAAGTTCCCATCATCATAACAAACTCTAATAATATGATTGAACTAAATCCATTCACTATTTGCCAAACAAACCTAAAGGATTGCCAAACATTACTAATGTGTTATTGGTTCTAAGTACTTAAACATCCAATAAAAGGAATTTTTCGGTATATAGACGAGTTGATGACTGGCTCACAATCATCTCAAGTATCTAGGGCTAGAGAATTTGTATTGTACAGATAACGTGGTTTCAAAGTTACAATGTAATGTTTCGACAAAAAAACAGAAATGGGTTGTCAAGTTATGTCATCAGAGAATAATGTTGCTTCGATGAAGTTGTGATATCTTACATAAAGTGCTAGTTGTTGAATCGTAAACGAGGTTCTGTTATTTATGGTACATGATTAATACTTTGATTATGAAAATATATATTTTTTGTTGTGTTGACAGAATACATACAGTTTGCCTTGTGTATGATGGTATTTTCAGAAGGTTATGAAACACTAAACAGTAGGATTAATATGTAATTTTGTAAACAAGAAGGACTGTTTTACCCATTACTATAAACACTAAGGTTAATATATTGT
Source organism: Chrysanthemum makinoi (assembly GCA_910596185.1). Lineage (NCBI taxonomy): Eukaryota > Viridiplantae > Streptophyta > Magnoliopsida > Asterales > Asteraceae > Chrysanthemum > Chrysanthemum makinoi. The sequence continues at coordinate 273,779,506 of OU343221.1, forward strand.
ATCTTCCTTGTTTTCTTCTCCGTATATCTTGATTTTTTTATTTTCATCTTTCTTTTTTTCAGAATATAATAATTTCTGCCAATCATACCTACAAAGATTCTTTTCTGATTATTAATTTATTATTTAATGCCAAATGGAGACATATTATTTAAAATGAATATTTTTTGTGTGATATGTACTTCTCTTTATTTTTCTATACTTTATTGAGATATTCTTTTTATATTTTACAATGAAATTATATATATTTTCTCTTTTATGTTTTAAAGCTTTGTTACTAATTTATTTGATTTTATATGATTACGTTTTAACTTATTGTTATCTAATTTATATTGATTTTGATCACTATATTTGCATTTACAAGTTTGAACTTATTGTCACATTTTATGATGATACTCACAACTCACAAGTCTTTTGAAAGTAAAGTATAGTTTGTTTCATTAAAATGTTTTGAATCTTAATCTGACATTTTACTATTAAGAGGTGGCTAAAAGTATGAATCTGAGCAAAATAATTATGTTTGTTTTTGTGTAATTGTTTGAATGATAATTGTTCGTTTTTGCAATTTATTTAGTAAACCATTTTAATGCGATGAATAAGTAACTTGTGTAAACATGAAATAAAACATTTTTTTTTCATAAATGTAACATGTATACATCAAAGATATTATCTTAATGCAAGTCTCCCACCTCTTATAAAGTAAGAGGCAATAAAACAAGTCTCACACATCTTATTGAGTGAGTTGATATATGTCTAACTGGGTTTGAATAAAATAAAAATAAATAACACAATGTCTAACATCCTCTAACTTGATAAGAGATAACTAGTTAAAAGCTAGTAAGATATTTTTCAAATATAAAAACATGCCCTAAGTCACCTCTTAGTGATTCAATTTTAACTATCTTCCTATGAAAAAAATAGAAAAAATAAGCGAGAACTTCTTTTTTATTTTGGCCAAAAAAAAGAATAAAAAAAAAGAAGAAGCTAAATATAGGATAACTAGTTAAAAGCTAAGACATTTTTCAAATATAAACATGCCCTAAGTCACCTCTTAGTGATTCAATTTTAACTATCTTCTCCTTTTTGAACCACGGGTTATTCGATAAGTTTTAGGGGGTGTTTGTCTAAGCTTATGTTATCGACTTAAGCTTATATTTTATAGCATTTTTTGGTTTATAAATAATAAGTTCGTAATCTTATAAGCTTAACCAAATACTTAAGTATGATGATTTTAGTTATATAAACTAATAAGCCCATAAATAAACTTCAATAAACACCCACTTAATTACTTATATATATTTTTTAATAGAATTAGTTATACAAATATACCATTCTGTAACTATTTTCTTTCTCACATAATTAAGATCCCTGATGAGTTCGTGCATAGTTAGATTTTATGTGTGCCTTATGTTTAATTTTATATTTGTATAGCCAAGTTTATAATTGGTGTGTTAATATAAATTTGAACGGTGAAGATTAGTGTATGCTAACTTCTCGGGAAATAGATCTTGTATTAAGTGTGATTCCTGGTTCAAAGCTGCTAAGAAAGCAAACACCGTTACCTCACATGGGCGGGGTTCAGCGGTCAACCTCCGGTGTGAGAGTAAGTAATGGTTTTAGAGATAAAGTTAGTTCAGAGAGAGCGAGATATGTGTTACGTTTGAGCGATGGGGGCTCTATTTATATGGTTGACCTTTACATGCGTGTTCTCAAGGTCACGAGGACCATGAAGCGGCAGTTTGTAAGTGAGGAGTGGCGTGGGTCAACTCCGAGTTTGTCGTTGTTGTGACAACGATGTTTTAGGCGGGAGTTGTCCCGCTTTCCTTTGGGGGCTACGGTTGAGTACACTAAGCACAGGGAGATTCACGATGGATTTGGACACACACCTTGTGTCAATGATATTTTTTATGATATTATTAAGCACGCGGAATTTACTTAGTAATACTTTAGAAGATGGATTGTATGATGTATTGTATGTAAACACAGATTAAACACAAAACTTAAGCTCGAATATTATTAATGAATATCTGAGTGATCTTAGCTTATCACTAGGGTTACACCTTGAAGCTTTTGTGAGTATCATTAGGTAATTAGACAAGTACCTAAGACAATGACCTAGGACCTCCTTTTACAACAAGGGAGTCCGATACAAGATAAGTATAAAGCTAACATTATAGAATATACACAATATCTATTCTATACTTATCTAGGCAGCGTTGAACAAAACATTATATAATAGCGGTGGTAATAATGTACGGCGGTGGTATCGTTTCCCTTTGCTAGTGTTGGCGGTGTAAAAACCACAACTATCCGTGGTAACGGATTATTCCCAACAATCCTCTCCTAAACTTATGATTTCTCTGCAAATCAATAAGTTTCTTCAATCTTCATTATCTTCAAGGATTTGGGGAATTCAATCAAACACTTCACTTCTTCCTTAACTACGAATAGCTCTTGAACATTGATCTTGACCTATGCGTATACGACCTTCTCATTATCTTCATGAACTCTTATTGTTGAACATAACATCAATGTGAGAGTTCCGCTCACGATTGGATATTCTTTCTCGCAAGCATAAATGCATCAACTCCATTTCTTTGTAAAGACATGATGAACTTCACATGAATCATAGTAAAACCATTTAGTACCAGGACATGTGCATGAGAACTTCCAGAAATCATCATTAACATTAGGTTCATAGAGCCTTTTAAGATTCACCCATAAGCGCATCTCCTTCATGTCTTCTTTGAGATCTTGAGCATTAAACCTTTCTTGAACTAACCTCCATAGTGTATCAAGGTCATCTCTGTCAAAAGCTTTTATAAGATCTTCAAATTGAATGAATGATGAAGTTTCACCACCTATCCTTGTGATCTTCCATGTTGGATCAAAATTGCTAGCAGTGTAAACTTCCCAATCAATGATAGGATGTCTTACTTGGTGGTTACGGATAAAAATCTTCTTACAATCACAATCATTCTAGTGGTTTGTTCTTGATGAATTTCTCGGTAGGAATTTCTTGTTCTTGACAACCTTAGTCTTCTTAGCGGTTTGAGAATCACTTTCTTTGGCCTTTCTCTTCATCCAGAAACCTTTTTGCTTCTTCTTGAGTTCAGAAACAAAATCAACATCTTGCCTTTTTGCTCTGTAGTAAGCTCTTTCAACTTGATCATTCAGAATTGATGCTTCTTCTTCCAACCACCAACATGACAACAATAAGTCTTCATATATGAGACAACTTGTGCTTTGGTTGGTTGTCTTGATTTCTTTTGACCCTTTCATTTGTACTAATCACATCTTCAAGTGCTTGATTGTTTTCATTTGAATGAAATCCTTCAACTGGCAGTTCTTTGTTCTTGATTAAGGATGCATCATTTCTAAAGTCAATTGCCTTTTCTTGATTATTTGATTATTAGCAATCAAGAACTCAATATCATCTTGTGGGAAAATAACTAAACTCACGGAGTCTTCTCTCTAGAATTGTAGGTTGAGCGTTGGATTTTCCAATCTATCAAGCCTTTTAGCCTCTAAAAAGCTTGCAACTTCCAATTCTTCAAGCTTTTCTTTTTAGCAACTTGTTCTTCATTAAACTTTTCAGCAATTTCTCTATCAAGAGCAATCAGTGCTTGTTGTTTCTTTGAAATCTTTCTTCCGTTTGCTCTACACTTTCCATAAGCTTTACCTTTGTCTTTCTTGGTTTATCAAATTCTTCACTTGCGGTGGCAATATTTTTCTGCGATGGAAATGGAATTAGTGGTAAAATCGGTTGCGTCTGAGAAAATCTCTTGATCATCAAGTTGCTCTTCTTGAGTATTTGCTTCCTTTGCTCCTTTATTAGAATCTCCTTCATCTTCAAAATCAATTTTCCTCCCTAAGTTTTGATGCAGTTTTTCCTCCTGTTTGGGAGAATTTCCCAAATCATGATCAAAACCAATTTGAATCATCATCAGTGGTGAGGATGAAGATGAAATCACCAACTGCGGTTTTCTTGTGCTTTTTCAACTCCTGCAACTCTTCCTTCATAGTCTGAATCTCTTCTTTTAAGTGTGTAACATCCTTGGCATCTTTGCTTCTTGACATGTGCCAAGTCCTTACGTAGAGATTCAACACCTGACTAAGTTTGTACACATAACCATCAATTCCAATTGTTGCCCACTTGCCCTCATCACTTCCAAGCTGTATTTACCTATTGGGAGAGGTGAATCATGGGTGGCAGATTCATCCTAGTTAGACTAGGTTGAAGTCTAGAACCACCACTGCTTGTTCCTAGACCAAAAGGTTCTGAAACTTGATGTGTTGTCATAAGAGGAGTTGGCTGTTTAGACCTTCTCTCATAGGTGTTAGAAACTGGTGGAGTATAATCAATGTTTGGAACATTAATTATAGGTATGTTTTGTTGGTTTGTAATCTTAGCAAGCATTTGAGGAAGAAGAGGTGTAAAAATCATATTGCCATATTTGTTCAAATTTTGAAAAACTTTAGGAAAGGCAAGCTGATTTTATAAACATTAGTATGAGATTGCGGTTGAAACTCATTTAGCGCAAACCTTGGATACATAAAAAATTTTTTTTTACTCGTACATTGCCTTTCATACTTGTAAAAATATAATTTGACCCGGTTAAATATCTTATCGGTGACTAGACAAACCAAAGGGTAAGTCATGGTTGAACTAAATTGCTCATAAGATATTTTCTTTGAATTTGAGACAATGTAGCAGTATGAATCAAAAAATCCATTGGGGACAAAAACCACTCTTTTTGAAAGTAGCCTTTTTGTCAGTGATATCATACCCCATGGATGATAAAGTATCATGAATTTCGGGCATAAGTAATGTGATGAAACCATTGAGATCACCCAATTGAAGTATTCTCCTCAAGGATGCCTCAGTAACATCAATAGTTACCCCATCCACGGTGGCTCTTAGGCATCAATGTTTCATGTATCTCTATTTTCAAGTGTTATGAATTGAGAAGTCCAAAGCGTTTGATTTGAGAGATATAGATTGTGGTTTTAAAAGCAAAGCATACCTTATATGAGAGGTATTGAGAAAGTCCACAATGAAAATAGGGTCACTCTTCTCGTCAGGACTTTTGTAGGAAGGCCACTAGGTTGTGCTCATCACAAAGTTTAAAGGTGCCATAGAAACTTTTGATGAAAAGCGAGATTATGTCATTAAAATTGAAAGAATAACTAGCCAATTGAGAGAGAAAGATATATAGGGTTAGGGTTTAGAATTATTGCGTAAGTAAAATTATCTTTAGAAAGTATTTATCACAATATGGAAAGAAGATAATATCCTTAAAATTTTAACCCTATATATATGGCAATCGATGGTTACTTTCAGCGGCTAGTAAAAATAAGTTCTTGACACAATCGGTTGTACGGCTAGAACAACGGTGGTAAAATAACAGCTGTCGAGTGGAAGGCTATGAACTAGCATTGGTAATTTTTCATAAAAATTTCAAAGAGTATGGTAAATAAAATCATGTGATAACAAAATTGCTCTTATCATAGTTTTTAGCAAACTACCAGCTATCAACGGATTTGATATGTCTTTACCATGAGGCGTTTGCTATGGACTAGCCAACTCTTAATCATAAAGAATATGGTGAGTTGATAACCATATAGTTTTTGGTAAACTATCAATCATAAGCGGTTTGACAAGTCTTTACGGTAGCCGTTTGATCTGGACTAGTTGATTCTTATGTGGATAAGACATGGTGAATCAATAACCATTTGTTGTGTATCTCAGATATACACCTTTTAAATTCAACTCTTATCAAAGCTTGATAAAAATATAAACAGGAATACAAGCAAACATATACAAACTCATACAAGGTTTTGATACCCAACAACCCCCTCCACACGAGAGAACATTTTGACAAAAGTTTATGGATTTAACATTCCAATACTTGTTACCAAATCTTGAAATCTTCCCACATCAAGTCCTTTTGTTAATAAATCAATAGTTGTCATGGTTATGAATTTTGACAACTTGAATTAGTCCTTTCTAGCAATCTCTAATGAAATGGTGTCTAATTTCAATATGTTTTGTCTTTGTGTGTTGAACATGATTCTTAATGATGCAAATGGTACTGCTATTGTCAATATAAATGATGGTATTCATGAAATTGTACCCGTAGTCCAAAAGTTGATTACGAAATAGAACTTGAGCACACAATTTGCGGCCCATACCGCCTCGGTTGATGAATTAGCCACCATAGTTTGTTTCTTGCCTTTGCCATGACACTATTGTGCCAAGAAATTGGCATCTACATATAGATTTTCTATCAAGCTAAGCGCCCGGCATAGTCACTATCCGAGGTAAGTGGATCTAGAGGAGAATCTACGGAGTACCACAAACCCATAGTAAGCGCTTTAAGATATCTGAAAATATTCTTCACGGGTCAAGTGAGAGAACTTGGGAGTAACTTGAAACCTTACACGGGCACACAAAACATGAAACATGATGTCGTCTAGATGATGTAAGATACATCAAAGAACCAATCATAGACTATACATGTGCACATCAAGCTGCTTCACCACTATTTTCGCCGGAGTAGATGTGTAGTCTTGTCTGCATGGGTCCTTGATGATTTTGCATCAGTGAACTTGAACTTTCTTAGTATCTCAGCCACGTATTTATCTTGATTGATGAAAATACCATCTGGCCTTTGTAGTACTTGAAGTCCCAAAAAGAATGTGAGTTCACCCATAGAACTCATCTTGAATTCTTCCTTCATTAGCTTCTAAAATTCTTTGCACATATCTGTCTTTGTAGATCCAAAAATGATATCATCAACATACACTTGAACAAGCAAGATATCATTCTTGTCTTTCTTGATGAACAAAGTTTGATCCACCCTGCCTCTATGAAATCCATTAGCAAGAAGATAAGTAGTTATGGTTTCATACCATTTCTTGGTACGATGCAAGCCATACAAAGCTTTAACTACCATGTATACTTTGTTAGGATATTGAGGTCTTCAAAGCACGGAGGTTGTGAAACATAAACCTCCTCATCAATCTGCCCATAAAGAAAAGCACTCTTTACATCCATTTGATAGACTTTAAAGCCCATAAAAGGATGCATAGGCTAAAACGACTTGATTGCTTGTTCATGCAATTTGGGGCAAACACTTCTTCATAGTCGATACCCTCCTCTTGGGTGTATCCTTGAGCCACAAGCCTAGCTTTGTTCGATAACAATTCCTCTTTCATCATTCTTGTTTTACGACACCCATTTAGTACCTATTACCTTCTTGCGGAAGGCAAATCACAGCACCCATACCTTTTGAAGCTTGAATTGAGCTCTTTCTTGCATTGCTTTGACTTTCATCTTCAAGTGCCTTGTAAACATTCTTCCCATTTGTGCGAGAAAACACATAAAGAGACATTCATTCTTACCTTCATGAATCTTGGATTCATATATTTTACTAATGAATCCATGGACATCGTGACTTTGTTTGTCTTCTAGTCTTCACGGGTGAATAGACATCCCCAATCACATTTTCAAGAGGATGTGATTTATGAATAGAAGTGGCAGGGGTAGAACGCAAACTTCATATTTTGAGATTTCAACATCATTGGCTTGAGCTTCCTCTGTAAGCTGGGTTGTAATTTCCACATCACAGTGTTCTAGACAGGCATTTTGCCTAGGATTAGATTTGAATTTCCACTTGCTTCGAATTACCTATTCATGTTGCTACTTCCTTCCTTTTCCAAATCACTTGAAGGGGCATCTCCGTTTTGGTATATCATCATTATTTGCATAGTCCCAAAGAGGTAGGCTGAATTCATCCACGATCATGCATGATCCTTGCTTGGTTCATCATCATCAAGGAACTCTTACGAACACCGCAAAATCAAAAGAAGATGTTCCTATAAACAGGCATAATTCATAGTATTGGTTAGAGTATCAAGATCAAGCGACCTTCTGGACCAGTTCCTTTGAGATTAACTTTGTTTTCCGGGAACTCCACATGCGGATTCTCTTCAATCTTTTGGGTTCTTAAGTTGAATACTCTAAAAGCTTTAGCGACCATGGAATACCAACAAAATACCCTTCATCCATTTTTCATCAAACTTGCCCGATGATAATCTATGGTATTGAAAATAGATACATGACATCCAAATGGTCTCATGAAGTCAAGGATAGGAGGTCTACCCCTAAATAATTCATAAGGTGTCTTGTTCTTTGTCTTTACCACTAAAACCTGTTTTGTACATAACATGCAGTGTTAACGCTTATTAAAGTGATTGGCAATTTAGAATGCGCCAACATGGTTCTAGCAGCCTCGCTCGGTGTCACATTCCTCCTCGGCAACACCATTTTGTTGAGGAGTTTTAGCAACACTGAATTCTCTTTTAATACCTTTATATCTGGTGTTCTTGCATCATACATGTTGTTCCATTAACTCCACCTCCAAAATTGACATACTGTCCATCATAATGTTCAAATTCTGAAAGATAGGACTTTTTGCCAGTCATGTGCCTTGAACACCCACTATCTATATATATCCTTGATCCGATCTTTTTGTCCTTGGATGTTCCTGCACATAAGAGTAAAAGTTAGTTTCTTTTGGGGACCCAAGCCATGATTGACTTGGATCTTCCTCGTGTATCAATATAGTTAAATCTATCAAAGGTCATTGATACACCATTGGGATTGGTTGTAGAGGTAGTTCCATTAGGTTTCCATTCCCAGCGTCTTTGAGGCCTTCACAGCATTGCCCATGTCCCCTTATCTTGTTTACAACCTTTGGGTGGTAACTTTTGAATGGGCGTTGTTTAATTTGGTACCCATTGTTGATTATAATGAACCTTTTAGTTTGAAAAGTTCCTTTCCTGTTTTTAGTAGATTTTGCAAAAGTTGTTTTGGACATTGCACTTGTAAGCGGGTGACTTAGGGTGGCTTGATGTGCGCAGTTTTGCGATTGGCAAATGTTTTGAGGCCACTTCTTAGTTGATACTCATTGGGACCATTTTGCAATTAGAATTAGGGTTTACATTATTCTGAAACATGTTAGAATTCACCCTTTTTCCCGGACTTCCGCTTCTCCCAACATGATAGTCACAATAAGCATGTAAATGATCAAAACTACCACGGATATAGCATGCCTTATTGTACATCACAAAGTCACTACCTAGTTGTTGAGATTTAATATGATTCCAACTCCTGCAGCCTAGGGCGTGTAGGCTTATTCCTACATCTCGGCATACCTTATAGTTGGTCTAGGTTTATTAACGGTTTCCTAGGTTCCTCTGTATTGATTGACAACTTTTGGGATAAAAGCCTCTACATTCTTTTTAACATTCTCATCAACAACAGATGAGTCACTAGCACTCTCAAAAACATCATTTTCATACTTAATCTCTTCCTCATTTTCACCATTGTGTCCTTTAAAGGACCATATTCTCTTTCAAGATCCTTAAACTCTTCTAGTAGTCACATGTGAGCTAAATCTATACACGGAGGTGATGGAACACCTCTTAGTGGTGGAGGCAACATTTTATAACCTATACCAGACTTAGCTTTATTAATGATTTGAGCATTCCAAATTCTATCAATTGACTTTGGTGATAATACAAAGTGTCAACAAATAAATTAACATTCTCAGTTTTCTCTTTAAGCTTTTCAAACTCTTTTTGGTATGCTTCATTTACATCTTTTGTATGTTCTACCTCTCTTCTAAGAAGAATCATATCATCATTGTATTTTGACTCATTATCTTGATAGTGTTATAGTTGAGTTTCCAATCTGTTATAGCTCTCTAAGGTTAGACACAATATAATTAGCGATATACAACTCTTGTCTTTCATTAGAATATAAATCATTAAGTCTTTTAACTTCTCTAGCTGACCCTACATGTTTTAGAACAACTTTCAAAGTTTTGTACCTCGAGTCGGATAAAGCCATAAGAGCAAATTCGGTAGCAACAAGGCGACATCTGAATGTTCTTCTTCTTGATCATCAGCCATGAAACTCCAATCATAGCTTACACCATCAATAGCCAAACATTGATTTTGGTTCTTCCCGAGTTGGTTCCTTCTTTTGCTTGTACCAATTTGACCTGTTGTGCTTGGTCTTTGGTCTTCTACATTCTTTAGCAAAATGTCCAAACTTGTGGCAGTTAAAGAACTCCACTTTCTTAACATCAAAACTGCGGTTTCACTCCCATTGATGTGAATAGGCTTGCGATCTTCTTGTAGATTTCCTAGCCCTCATGCTAAGAAGAGCTATCACGCCATTTAATATCCATCTCCTCCAAGTCATCTTCATCAATTTGCTCCATGTCTTCATGAGTTAAGGCGAGCCATACTTGAGTAGAGATGAAAGCATAAAGGTAGGATCTCCAATACTAGCAACCTTAACTTCTTTGAACTGCGGTGGTAACATTAACATTACCGATTGGAAACTTTAGAACCGGCAATGGCAACATCATCATCACTTTGTCATCTTGGAATCATCATCAGGGAGGTTGACAACAATGCCAAGCTACTAGAGCTTGTACCAAGTTTCCCTGCCTTCTTCAACCTTTGCTCAATAAGTTTGAAGTTGTTGCAAAGATCATTGAGCTTCATTGTTTCTATATGCGATTTGTTTTCCCGGGACGGTAACATTAGTTTGAAACTCTTAAGGCAAACTTCTTAGAAACTTCAAATTGAGGTCTTCCTTTTCTACCTCAATGCCAAACCTGATCAGGTTGTGTAACAATCTTACGAGGTTGTAGATGCTATCAAGTGAGTCATTGCTTGAAGCAGAGAAGTTTTCATAACTTTGCTTCAATAATGTCTTTTGTGGCTTCTTTGTAGCATCATTACCACCAAACCGAGCAAATGTCTTCGCGGTTCTTTAGCAATCATTGCTTGAATGCAATGATATGATCTCTAGGAAGAGTCATCGGACAAAACCTAGCCTTAAGATTAATCTTCACCAAGCTTTTTCAATAATAGATTGAGCACGAAACATTCACAACATCTGTTTCACCAATCTTGCGATTACTAGTCGGGCTTGAAAGAATCACGAGTTTGAATGATCTCCCAAAAGCATAGTCTGAATGAGAAAGTATTGCTCAATCAGTATCCTCCACATCTCAAACTCATTAAGTTTGAGCTTAGGTAGCCTTGGTGTAGAAGAGTTGGATTGGTTGTTTTCCATCTCCATTGAATTGAGTGAGTAGGTTAAGCTTATTCCATGGATCTTCTAAAACAAAATATCGGAACACGGCTATGATACAACTTGATGGATCTGGACACACACCTTGTGTCAATGATATTTTGTATATTATTAAGCTTAGGAATTTACTTAGTAATACTTTAGAAGATGGATTGTATGATGTATTGTATGTAAACACAGATTAAACACAAAACTTAAGCTCGAATATTATTAATGAATAATCACAGTGATTTTAGCTTATCACTAGGGTTACACCTTGAAGCTTTTGTGAGTAATCATTAGGTAATTAGACAAGCACCTAAGACAATGACCTAGGACCTCCTTTTATACAACAAGGAGTCCTTTACAATATAAGTATAAAGCTAACATTATAGAATATACACAAGATCTATTCTATACTTATCTAGACGCGTTGAACAAAACATTATATAATAGCGATTGGTAATAATGTATACGGCGGTGGTATCGTTTCCCTTTGCTGCTAGTGTTATCCGGCGGTGTAAACTACAACTATCCGTGGTAACGGATTATTCCCAACAATTCCCTACCTTTTATGTGGTAGCGGTTGTATCCCCGCGGACGTATCCTTTGTCATGGTACATCCTTCCTTATATCGGCCCGGCTCCGTCCATGGAGTGGGGAATCATCTACAATCATATTTGGTCGCGCCCTTCTGTATGAGCGTGGGTCATCGCGCGATCAAGTCCCCCAGTCTAGTGTGCTTGTTGGTCTTGTACAAGTGCTTCTAGACTAAATTATTTCGTTCATCCGCGGTTGGGTGTTCCATGAGGTCGTCATTCTTGTTGTACTTTCCACTTATAAAGGATAAGGTGCGGCTATCCATTGGGATTATGGCGAACCGCCCTAGACGTGTTTTACGACATGGCGTTTTGGTTGCTCCCATCGTCCGTTGATCCAAGCGGTCACGGGCCATTGGTTCTACAAGGGCGTGGCGATTTCTCAACCGTTCGATTAGTCTGCTGGTTTTACTCTCGAGAGGGTATAAATACCCCTCTTTTTACTTTCTTGGTTACTGTTGCCTTTTCATCTTCTCGTGTAAAAGAGAGAAAAAAGCCACCCAATTCTTTTTTGTGCGTCCTTACCTTCTCAGGTTAGATTCTTCTTCCCTACTTTAGTTTCATGGCTAAAAAACTTCTGTGTGATTTCACTTGTAAGTTATCCCAGAAAGATCTGAGCGATTTTTGTTCTAAATATCATATCCCTTCCACTGTTCATCCTCTTCTCCCTGGTCCTAACGATACCATAAGATACGCCCCTCAAGGTAAGATAGGGGTATACACTAGGTTTTTTGAGTTCTGTAATTTTAGGATTCCCCTTTCCGCGTTCTTGTGTAGAGTTTTGGAATATTTTCAGATTCATTTGTCGCAGTTGTCCGTATTAGCCGCTACTAGGATCAATCATTTTGAGATCCTCTGCCGTGTTCATGGTGGAATCCCCACCGTATCTTTATTTAGGAAGTTTTATTATTATTATGAAAGATGGGTGGATGACCCTAGAAGCGTAAGGGTCCTAAGTCATTAGTTGTGCGGTTTGTCATACCGCTCCTTTGGATTACGTAAAAAATTGGAAGGAGTATTTCTGGGTTGGCTACCATTTTCCCTTGGCGATCGTTGGAATGATAAGGTCTTTGTTGGCCGTGACCCACCTGACGATGGTGTTGACTGGAGTTATTACGCCTCCTTGACACCGCAGTGCTCCTTTTAAAGTTTTGAGCCATTCCTTTCACGTGATTGGCCTTAGCCATGCACGGGATGATGCTTGGTGTGCCTACTTTATGACTTGGGATCAGGGTGGTTTCTTTTTTTAGGGCTTGTCGCGTCTTATTGTCTTCCCCTTTTTTCCTTGTTATTAACACCTGCTTTTTGTTTGTTTGCAGAGATGTCTCTCTTTGCTTTCATTAACCAGCCGGATCCATTTGAAGTGACATCCGACGAAAGAACTTTGCAAGAGGGCAAGAAGACGCTGCAGGATGAAAACACGCGCATCATTGAGCCTTCTGAGAACTTGATCACATTGGTCCAGGAGACCATTGTGGAAAATGTGGAGCGGCCAAAGAGTAAAACCAGGAAAGAGGGGTCGGCTCGATGTCCACTGCTAGCCAGTAGGAGAAGGATTACTCAGCGTCGGGGAGGGTTTAGTCTGCTGGTGGTAAGGATCCTACCTTATTTATGTCGCTTCCCTTTATTGAATGGAGGAATAACCCGAGTGTTTTTTGACAATGTAGGTGATGCTACCGCGGGGCCTATTGATGTTGTGGAGCTTCGTGATGAGTCCGACTCCGAGCCTCAGCGACTGGACACCACTGTTGCTTCCTCTGAGGCCACCCGCTTCAGCGGTGGAGCCGGATGCGGTTCAGACATCCACGGCGCTCACCAAGAGAACTTGGATCTTGGAGATGCGGTCCATCTGACCCGCGTCCTTTCGGCGAGGGAGGATGTCTGAGGTTGAGTCTCCCGCGGCGGGATCAATCTACTCATAAGCCTGCGGCCTCATGATGATGACTTATGAGTCCACATCCCGTGTGGAAGCGTGGGCGAAAAATGTTTATGTTCCCAAGTGGTTGCCAACCAATGATTTCCGGATGAACGATGCTTGGGTTTGTCAGAGCATGTTGGATAATTTTGCAACTCCTGGTTATTTGTCGCGCTGCGCCTTATATGCATCTACGATTTCTTGGCGGTACACTTGATGGCGTGCAGCGGACTGCATCTTGAGGTCGCCTACGGTTGGAGTTTGAGCTAAATCAGACCAATAAATTGAACAAGAGGCTCGAGAGGAGGGATAAGAAGATTGAGGCATTGAAGGGGAAAGTTCAAGAGTTGGAGAGGCCTTGGAGGCGGGGGTCTCCGTGGCGTGTTAGTTTGCTCGGTCAGAATCGAGGAGATTAAAGGTTCTTGTGGCGTGTGCACGGTTGTAGGGCATGATTACGCCCAAAGATGAACAGTTGGCTAATTTAACTGTTGATAATGCATAGTTAAAGGGTAAAGTTAGCCGGGCCTTTGTCGATGATCGAAAAGGAGTAAGGGGGTTTGGGTAAGCGAGAAATTTGAAGGACCGTGAGCAAGAGGTCCAGAGCACTTATGATACTCGGCTTGCTCAACTGGATTAGAGGCTAGCGGAGTTGAACCGTGATTTCGACGAAGAGTTGTTCCCTAGCATTCTTCTTGCAGTTGAAGGTAAGCGGTGGGTAATTGGGCACGGCTTTCGTAGGGCATGGATGGCATTCAAGCAATCTGAGGAGTTGCAGACGCGATTGGGGGATTGTATAACCAAGGCAATTGCGGAAGGCCTAAGGAAGGGTTTGGAGGCGGGGGTTGTGCATGGGTCCAAGGGTGTGAAACTAGAGCAGTTAAGGCCTACAATCCGTGGGAGATTTTCAGTGCATTATCGCCTTAGTGACGTCCTTTCCGCTCCTAGATTCCTTAGAAGCACAGAGGATTCTTCTCGGAGTTCCTTATGCGCGTTGGTGTTCGGCGGGGAGGGTGGTTCAGGAACTTTGTGTTTGATCCCCAGGAGGAGAGGTCTTGCTTCGACTCTCTAATCACGGACCATCACCCCGGTGCCATTGCTTTGATGATCCACCACCGTTTGGCGCTACACCGTGAAGTTCATGGGGCGAGCTGACTGCGGGGAGCCTTCTATGGGGATCGTTCCTTTTGGTCCAACCCCATCTTCGCGATCGGTGGTCCTACCGGGAGGATGAGAAGGAGGAGGAGGAACAGGCTACCCATGATGACATGTTCGACACGAGCATTCTTGATCATGCCGGGAATGTTTGAGGTATCTTTCCACGGGCGGCATTTAGACTATGTCGCCTCTCCAATTTATGTGAAGCTTATTAACTTTGTTTAGTTAGGGCCGTGATTGCCGTGGTGCCATTATTTTGTAATCCGGGGGTATGCCCCTGCGTATTTGTAAAAAATCATTTGGACTTGATGGAAACACTTTTGGCTTTGTTACATATATGCTTTTCCTGTTTTGCCGGAGTTAGTTGTTCCGGGCTTTTGTTTGTACCCATGGCCGTACTTTAGCAGTCCGGGGGTAATATGGAATGGTCAATGGGCTTGCAATACCACTTATATGCCTGAGTCAATTTTGAGGTTGCTTTCGTCCTTTATACGATCTTGTTTATGGTTGAGAGATATGAGAGAGATGCAAAAATGAAAGATGTAAACGAATCTTTGTTTTGGAAAATTTGAAGAGCGGGCCAGGCTTCTACGTTTCATTAATATCTAGAAAATATTACAATAAGCGAAAAGCATGAAAATTTAAAGTGGTTCCCCCTGTTGTCCGGATCTGATCCGTAATCAACTTACAAGAGGTGGGGAAAACCTACCTACCCACACACATAACATTTTCAGTTCACGGATGTTCCATGTTCTTGGGAGTAGTTCCCCATCCGTGCCTCTGAGCCTATATGCTCCGCTTCCTAGTGCTTCCACTCAGCCCCCTCCATTTTGGTACAAGCTTTCACGTGTCTTCCATTACGACGCTTCATTGCTGCGGTAAGCGAACTCTCAGTCTGAATCGTTGCCCGTGCCTTGGCATTGTAGTACTTTTCCATCTTGGCCTTCTTTGCGCTTCTTCATTGTTTGGCTTCCTCCTTTCTTCTGGGATGTCTAAGTTTAGAAGACTCACGGTAGTGGAGATTTGGTTTCTGGCCGTGCATGGAGACTTGGCATTCGATCTCGGGGATAAAGCTGCTTGATTATGTAAGGGGAAAATGGGGTTTCCCGTTGCTTGTTTTAATCATGGTTCGTTTGCCCGAGCATGCGTTCGGTATTGCTTTAATGCCTTCTCCCAAACTTGTGGCGCTTTCTACCAACCAATTTCTGCGGATGCTTGGTAATCGTTGCTTTATGTTGAGCTTCTAC
This sequence comes from Chrysanthemum makinoi, assembly GCA_910596185.1. NCBI lineage: Eukaryota > Viridiplantae > Streptophyta > Magnoliopsida > Asterales > Asteraceae > Chrysanthemum > Chrysanthemum makinoi. Next base: position 273,795,577 of record OU343221.1, read on the forward strand.
TTTGATCTTTAAATGGTTTGTCGCGGGCTGCTTTCCATTATCGACACTATCTCTCCTATAAAGCCGAATCGACCAACTATGTTTGTCCCAGACGAACTTTTCACTTGTCTTCTTTGTGATAGAGGCTAGAGGTTTAGCTTCGATCCATTTGGTGAAGTAGTCTATCCCCACAATCATAAACTTTACTTGCAGGGTCCCTCTCGGGAAGGTTTAAGATGTCAGGCCACTTGTAGAAGGGCGGGGAAGTGATTGGGGTCAGTTTTTGCTGCGGATTCTTTGGCCTTTGGGCGGTGAACACGGCAATCTTCACATACGTATTAGCTCACGGCGTCCTTGTGCACCGTTGTTGCGATGTAATACCGGGATTGCCTTATGCCCCTTATGGCACTGGAGTGCATGCTACACGATCCCTCGTGAATCTCCATGACACATAGTTGGCTTGCATGGGGCCTACACACGGAGCCATGGTTCTAGGAAAGATTTCGGAACTTCTTCAATCTGCTTCTCAAATTTCTCACATTCTTCGAGCCTTTGGTATGTAAAGCATTCTTAAGCAAGGCATTTTGAGTGTAGCGGAAGATGCCTTGGTTTGTGGCAGATCTTCATTTTCTCCTCATCCCGAGGCATGCACCATTTGCGTGAGAGTACCCTTTATATCGTCGAGAGAGCGGCTAAATGAGTATCGCTGAGAGGGACTCGACTTGATCAATCGGCGAGGATATGCCAATCCTCTAGACGTGAGACTTTGTTGGTTCTTTGAAATCCACGCATTCTCTCCGACTTCACGTGCGCTCTTTTTGGCCCGGAGGTTAAGACAGGTGGTGTGTGTACTTCCCTTCATTATTCCTGCTGCAACCTTGGTAACATCTTCATTGATCGCTTTGTTTCTTGCTAGGGGCTTGCCCTGCTTTCCTTTTCTTGCCATGCAGGGGTTGTAGCCATCATCATTCGGCCGCATGTTTCGCGTTGTCCATGGAATCCGGTCCTCAGGAGGTTTCCCAAGCAAAGATGTCAAAGTTATTTTTAGGGTCTTGCGGAGGCTCTTTTCCTTTTTCCTTAACAGTGATGGTTTGGTCGGGGAATCACGGGGTTGACCATGCTGACTCCTTCCTTCTCTGCCTCCTGTGAGTATGGTAGGGTTACGTTGCGCGACCATTTTGCATTCAGCGGAACTACCTTGTCAGCTGTGCAGTGCAACTCCATCACGGTGGGTTTTAAGCATCCGTGTTTGTGGATGGCACTATTCTCAACGACCTAATCCCCGGCCGTCCGTTTATCCCATTGTAAGGAGAGGAAGTCCCTTTTCTGTGAAGTTCATCAAAGCGCTCGACCTCTCCCTCGTCTCCCAATTCACTCCAAGAGAATGCGCTTCGTGGCGGCTCTCACTTTGAAAACCCAACAATGGGCGGGGATGCGATCTTTGCGGATATCGGGCTTAGCTTGTTGAAGCGGTGCTCGTATAGAACTTTCCCGAAGCGCTTCCCGTTATCCAGCATGGTTGTGCACCTTCTACATCTTCCCTTCCCCAGTCGAGGGTGGTCATCCCGATCATCGGATATGGGGAAAGGATATTTCAGGAGTTAGGGACGCATCCACACCCGAGCAGGTTTGACGCCCGCCCCGCCAGGTTTGGACCATGTATATTGAGCTTGCTTCGCTGGCGTTGTGTCCTTTTCCACCTTTGGGGCCCATTCTTGATTTCCTTGACCCGGAAGTCACGGTACATCCGGACCTAACCGCCTCTTCTACTCTGTTTTCAGTATTAGCATTGTCCGTATTGTATTGCCTCTATAAATCACCGATTACTTGTCTTTATTCTGGACTCGACCCGGTCTGGACATTAGGCGGAGGGGTACGTGAATTTGATTGTGTCCATGGCGGGGATTTCTTTAGCACTTTGTGAGGGGGTGGGCATACCTCTTCCTTCCCCACCTCGAGCGTCTTGAACTCCCTTTCTCTCAAAGTACGGATGTTTTTACATCTTCCTCCATTGCTTTCACGGTGTTTCTTCTTTACGGTTGGCGCTGCCAACTCACCTATGAGGAATGCTTTTACTACCTTCATCTCATCTGCGTCGGGGAATGTTGTCATTGAGCCTTCGATTAGTTCGGGTTTGTTATCCCATGCATGAAGCGACACTCTCATGCACTCGAGGCTCCTTTCACATGCATGCTCTCGTTTTGAAATCCCGCAAAGCCTTCCATGGACTACTTCCGCTGTTTATGTGGTGCAACTCCAGGGGTCTTTCGTATACTTCTCAAGAGTAAGTCACGAGAGAAACTTGACCTTAGTTCTTCAAAGGCATCGCGCTCTGCGCGCAGCTCATCAAACCAGACGCGAGCGTGCCCAATTAGCGTGGAGTTGAACATGTGGCACCATGTGGGCATGGCCCATCTTTCCACTTTTGCCGGGCGGAAAATCTTGAGATGATCCTCGGGATCTCTGTCCATCGTAAGTTACGATGTAAGTGGCATCCTTGTTCTTTTGGGAATTCAAAACCCGTATTCGCGAGTGAAGGGGTGCATATCCGCTGTCATACGAGGAATAGAGTTCATCGGGTTCCCTTCCTCCTTTGTTCTTTGGGGTGGACTTCCAATGCCCTCCGGCTTTCACTCTTCACTTCTACGGAGGAGACACTTCTCTGGTTTCTTTGCGCGGCATGAGTGATATGTTTCCCCTCCGCTGGACTTTGGTGAGAAGCAGCGGAGAGTCAAGCTCCGGCCGTTGGTGTCTATCGGCCGAATCTCTTTGACGGGCAGCGTCCGTTTTCTGCCTCTCGGCTTCTTTTTACGTTGCTGCGGAAGACACCTTTGAAGTCCGGAGAACACATTTGGTTTTGGTCACCAAGTCTACGTGGTCGCGTCGCGGACGTTCCTTTTCCGGCCTTGAGAATACATCCGGTCGCGGCCTCTTGGCTTGGCTCTTGTCTCTAGAACACCCATCGTCATTGCTGAGTCTCGAGACACTCCGTGACTTGGAATATTCGAAGGTCGACGGCACTAGGGTGGCCACATGCCTCATTTTAGATGCCCGTTTTCTTTCGGACTCGGGCGGGTATTCGGCGTGTTCTCGAGATCTCATTCCTAGTCTCATCATCAAAATCGTGAGCGGGTTTTGACCGGTCTAGTTTTCTTGATGGACCTTTTCCATTATGGGCAAGATCGATGGTAGTGCCTTCGCAGAACTCCTTTATGGCGCTGTTGCATTTGCGGCCTTGAGCGATGATATTGTTCTGCGTCTTGCACTTTATCCTTCCGCCCGTATTCGGCGTGGGCTCGGGGGCGGGGAAGGGTTTCTGCCGGGTTATTCATTAGAGTTTTTGAAGCCTTAGTTATGTCCTTTGGTCCTGGATGCGCCAACTTGTTTACAATTACGGCTCCGCGATGAAGATTAGTGTATGCTAACTTCTGGGAAATAGATCTTGTATTACGTGTGATTCACGGTTCCAAAGGCGATAAGAAAGCAAACCGTCGGCCTCGGAGGGCGGGGTTCGCTGATCAACCTCGGTGTGAGAGTAAGTAATGGTTTTAGAGATAAAGTTAGTTCTAGAGAGCGAGATATGTTTACCGTTTGAGCGATTAGGGCCTCTATTTATATGGTTGACGCTACATAGGTGTTCCAAGGTCAGGGCCTGAGGCGGCGGTTTGTAAGTGAGGAGTGTGTGGTCAACTCGAGTTTGTCGTTGTTGTGACAACGATGTTTTAGTAGGGGAGTTGTCGCTTTCCCTTTGGGGCTGCGGTACATGATACACTAAGCGCAGGCGAGATTCCCTTTTATGTGGAGCGGTTGTATCCCCTTGGACGTATCCATTGTCCGTAGGCATCCCCCTTCCCGCTGTATATGGCCAGCTCCGGCTTTTATGAGTCTTGGGGAATCATCTACAATCATATTTGGTCAGCGCCCTTCTTACATGGCTAGGCATCGCGATCAAGAAGAAACAATAAATGTTGGTCCACTTATATAAACTTATAGTAACAAATTAAATTATATTAGGTCCACTTATAAACTTTAAGGGTTCATATGTGTAGATAAGCAAGTTTGCTGAAAAAGAAGTGGTTTACTAGAAAAGTAATGTAACTTTAGTTTTGACAATCTTTAATCTTTATTTTTAACTATTATAAAGCATTTACTATAAAGCATTCAGGTATTTTTATTCATATTAATTTTATGAAATTTAAGTTTACACATAATTTATATATTTTAGTTTTGAAATTTTATAATATATAATAACTTAATGCAATTAAATGAATTTACTCATAATAATAAACAATATATTATTATTAAATATAACGTATAATTGTGTACTTTAACTTTAACTTATATTATGACTTTTAAAACTTATAATTTTTTGTTATCTCTTCCATAGCCAACCACGATACCTTTATAAATTTCCACCAAAATAATCCGCAAAAAAAAAAAAAAAAAGTTTTTTATGAATATATACGATTGCCGGAGAATTGAGACAGTTTAGTTTGACTTTGTACGAATTAATTAATGGCAAAAAAAAATTAATGGCAAATGATGCAAAGTGCTAAGTCTATAATATAAATAATTATAATATGAATATATTTTTTGTCATCTCCACATAATTTTTTGACCATTAGTTTTTCTTGCATTTATAAACACTTCTATACTTATACTTTACACCTATGTGGGACAAATAGAGTATAAAAACTTATTAATGATAGTAACAAAGATACATAAAAGTAACTTTAGAAGATGTATATTTGAAAATTACTTTTATTAAGTTGATGCAAGTACTTTTTTTAAAATTATTTTTGGTGAAAAGATTTCAAAAATAAAATAGCATCTTTTGCGATTTGGAGGTGTAACTTTTTTGGCTTATAAAATATAATTAAGTTTATCACACCGTTTATTAACTGCTTGCGAGTATTAGTCGTTACCAACCAGTTTGACCTTCTATCTTAATAACATTACTCACTATCGACTTTATATTCCTGCAATTTCGCACATATGTATTATATGAAACTTTTTGACATTGCTTAAAAGTTATCTTAACCTAAATTTTTTATCATATGTAATATTATCATCATGAAAAACACAAAATTAAAAATACTAGTCCTTAAAGGTTTTAATTTCAAGATATTTGTCGCTACAACGTGCGGGTATCTTACTAGTGGTATACAATGTATAAAACCCATAGCAACCCACAGCAGGAAGCTCTTGTAACCATATTTGTTTAACCAAGCCATGTGTTGGACGTCTATCTTGTGTGGATACTAAAATATCACTCAAGACAAAAGTTTTGAATACATACATTTCACTCAAAACACACGTTGGTGTATTAAAGACAACCAAGAGGCCATGCCTACTATTTCTTGTCATCATATAACCAAATTGGTGAAGAAAACCACAATAGAAAGGGTAAATGTGTGTTAAATTACCAATTGTTAGAAATTTAACCTCATGTTTCCACACATCGAAATGTTCCAAAACGTGTTTTAAAGCTTTTACGAGTTTGAAAGCCAGATGTTGAGATGATTTTTGTATGATACGCCCAACTTCATTTCCTTTCTCTCTACACCATTTTCCTCTAAAGTCAACGACAGTTAAAAATGTGTCGTTATGCAATGTCTTTGTCTAATTTGCGACTTGACAATAATACCAACACGTCCCTTTTACCGTATAACGTAAATGAGAGTATCATGCGTTATAGTAACATATTCTCCCTTACTGTTGTTGAATACTACATGAACTTTTTTTATTAAATACTACTTGATCGATCATTGGTTTATTTTTTATTTATGTGATTTTAAATTAAGATACTTCGGCTAGTTTTGTTTATTTAAATTAATTCTAGTCTGTTTGGTGGTCTATAAAACAGAAAGTACGTATGAGAATCTAGGGAATTTCCCCACCTTCTTTGGTTAGTTGAACAACTAATAAAAGAATTTTGATAATAATAAGACTATGGTAGAGAAAAATTATTTAATGTTTTAAACAGATTGATAAATGTTCATTTATTGAAAGCATGCAAATCCCGCCATTTCCTGATTCTACCGGCCGAACCTTCAGTTAAATCAAAGTTTTTCCTAACATCCTGATTTGGAGTATCACTTAAAAAAAATAGAGTAAATAAATAATTGTGTTCTTGAATAACACTTAAGGAGGGAAAAAAAAAGGAAAATGACTAAAAAATAGTATGATTTAGGTGAGTTTTAAAATAAAGTAAGTGGGCTGAAAATATTTATTTTCATTTACTTTACTTTTCTTTACTAAAAAAACTCAAATACACAATGTAAATCAACTCTTAATAAATAAGCCAGTTCCACGTTTAACTAACCGAATCAACCAAAGTTTGAAAACATTAGTCATAGTAATACAATTATGGTTACAAGACAGCGGTGCACGATGAATGTTGAACGTTTAATGCTTGTTTGGCAAACATTAAATAGTTTTATTTTTTTTAAATGTTTTTTTTTTCAACGCTCCATGTAGCATTTATGGGCGTTAAACATTTAGAGCTATTTTACATATTATGATTACACTTACAATTATATTTTCAAACATTTTATTAAAATATCTAGACCTTTGCCACAACTACTACTTTACGCTAGCATCGTTATTCTGCTATTTTTGCTAAACACACTTTTAATTTATGGCTGACACATCAACATTTTCGGATAATGGTTGACTTGACTTATTGTAGCATAATGTTTGATTGTTCTTGTAAACTTACTCTATCGTTTTACAATATTGCTAAAACAATTTAAGTTGTAAGATCACAATACAACTAAAAAGAATCTTACATTAAGCTTCCTTATAAACTCGTTTTTCTTAGGCGGATTAATTGTTTGTATTTTCATTCCCATTATATTAGTGCTTGTTTTAACCTCAAGAAAAATCGAAATTTGCTACAATATTTAAAAAGGTAAGTAATTTATTAACTTTTTATATAAAAATCAAATCTTGATTTATTGAAGAATTAAAGAATCTTAAATAAACTAAAATAAATTAGTGAGTGACAACTTGTGAAACACTTTATCATTGTTTTCTCCCAAACTCAATCTTCAATATACAAATTGCATCCATGCTTCAAAAGTGGTTTACCCCAACATCAAGTATGTGACCTCATCCAATACAATGTATCGGTTCAATTCAAACAAGCACTATTTTTACTTCTAGAGCTAGCTAGTTAAATGTGATTATCAAAAGAACTCAATTAGATGTTTGGCAATTCAATATTAACATTAATTGTATAGGTATTGAAAATATTGTTACAGTCCTTGATCGTCTTGATATAAAATTAAAATTAGAATTATATTAATTAGTTAGCTTTTTAAGTTACTATATATTTTGTATGAACTTGCTTAAGTTTTTAAGAATAAACAACGAGAAGAAACATTATCATGATAATGACTTTTAGGATATAAAAATGTGATATAACATCATCATATAAAGTAATAATGCTAGAATTACATTATAATTATCACAAAAGAAAGTTCATTGGATTAGTTTCTACTTTTTTTTCTTCTCTCCTTCCAAGTACTAATTTTTTATGATTATGCTCCACTTTCACATAACATATCTTGCTTTATAAACGAGATACAAATATTAAATATTTACAAAACAAACCAAACTTTCGACTGTTTAATGGGAAATGATAACATAATAAGCAATTCAAAATGATACTTGAGCCTCATACATAAGGCTAGTGACAATGGTTTGGTTGGGCATGAGGTCGACCGACCATTTCATTCGGTTGTTCCATTGTAGACATTCGGTTGGGCTCAGTTGGTTGTGGTCATTTTGACAAACTAGTTCGTGCATTCAACCGAGTTCCATGCACACATAAATTCAAATTTTTGACCGTTTGATTAAAAAAAAAAAAAAAAAAAAAAAAAAAAAACTTTGCCACTTTTACATCCTATAAATACTAACTCAAACACACTTCTAAACACACAATTTCAAACACAATTCAACCTCAAACTACTTCTCAACACAAGATTTATTTTGGCTTGTCGTCTCCCCCATTCCGTTGAAGATATGCGAATGTACGTTAACAAACAATGCGAAGAAGATGATGTGGCTCGAAAAAACGCTAGTATAGACGTTATCAATCTGTTTGAGCAGGCAAGGGCAGAGAAGCAATTTATGAGAGCAGACTACACGACTTGCAACGACGCGCCGAACGAAAAGCCGTGATCGACAAATTTTTGATGGATGAAGCGCAAAGAGCGGCGACATTGCGACAAGTTATGAGAGTGTGTTCAACGGATATCGAACAACATCACACCAAAATCGGTTGGAGCTATCGGGAGAACAAAAGCGATGATGGTGTAGGTGCATCAACTTCGTGCGCGCGCTGCTAGCTTTGTTGGGCAATCTCCGCTAGACCAGGAACGTTTGCCTCGCATCGAGAAATTTGCCGGTTATCGAACTCCCTCGTATGACTCTGCATGCGAAGAGTATTCAGATTAAGATTTATGATTTACGTATCGTTTTTATTTTTAATATATTAATGTTTTTATTTAGTATTGTAACGTTTTTATTTTTAATGAATTTTAAATTTGTTGTTAAAAATATTTGAAAAAAATAATTCTCAGTCATCATTTGTAGCAACTAGGTCGTCGCAGTAAATTAAATTCGGGGAGAGAAAATTGATGTCAGTCGAGGCAGGATTACCACTTTATGACTAGCCTAATGAGTTTATCTATATTGCATATAAATAGAAAACATATTTGCTTAAAACTTAAAAACTTAAAATATAAGTAATGTGTCAGATTAAAATACTCCTAATTATAAAAGTTAATACAATATATTAAATATGTAAAAATTTAATTACAATATAAACTATTAACTTACTTTAGTCTCACTTACTACCTCATTCCCATATTAATTGTCATTTTTTGACTTTTTAAGTCTTTCTTTCTCAACTTTAACAGTAAATATTTTTGTTTGTGTTATATAACATTTAATAAAAATTATACCCATGAAAAATACATTTAAAACTCAATCTATTCATATATTTTGCATCAAGTATTATATAATACAATTAAAAATATTTAAGTTCAAAGTTTGAAATGAAAGACATAGAAAAATCAAAGTGGACAGTTAATATGAGACGGAAGTAGTACTACACACTCAAATAAAATAAAATAAAATAAAATAAAAAATGCTATTATACACCGACGTCAATATGCACGAATAATCATCTAGTAATCATAAACGTATACACATTTACATACTTAATGTCTTCGTTAGACATATAACCTAGCATAAACACAATTAGACATGCATGCATGAACATCAATAGTATCACATACATAATATTTGATCATGGATTATCACGCCCGATACAATAATCGATATCAATAAAACAAGCTAGTCAATGACAATGGCAATATGTATGAAAAATCTATAAAAAGAACACGATTTGTATACCATCTTTCGAAAATAGGGATGAGACACACTAAACACTCCCCAAGGGACCATCCTATATATCTTGTGTGGTCTTGAGGGTACATACAATCCTAAAAAACATCACAAAACTCTCTTCAATTTAGGAGTGTAGTATTCCAAAATAAATATCATTGTTGAAAAACTTTATAAGAACTTGTGAAAGATAATTAAATGTAACATTTTTTTAGAAAGTATTCTTGTCAAAACTAGAATCTCAGACATGCAGCAAATAACATCAAGTGCACCAGCTTTCAATGGATTACAAACCGAAAAAACTCCCTAAATGTCGATTGGCCCAGATGGAAATCCTTCAACTTGTAAATCATCCTATTCGGTGTATTACTTAGTGAACTACTGTTATTCCAAGTCCTCATGCATATGTAATTCCTAGCTCCTTGCTAGTTCAATTATGATTTATAAAAATGAATGTTCAAAAAAAAAAGATCATGAGGTTTGTATACTCTAATGTCACTATTTAAAACAGCTTTAAAATGTATAGTTATTTTGATATGATTCTTTAAATTTTGTATTCACTTGTACGTAAATGTAACATGTATTATGCATTTGTAATATCTATGTTACTTGTAGAGTATGATAAAACCCCATGAGACCATCCTTGTGTGGTCTTTTAAGGGAGCATACAAACCTCAAAAGACAACAAACACCTTTAATGACAATCCACAAAAGAAGAGTTAAGCTGTGAACAAGAAGTTTGAGAAGATTAATAAACGTGAATTAGAGATTCACAATGCTAACCAATGCAAGCTAGCTAGCTAGATTGCGAATAATGATGCTACGTGACACACTAACGTACGACGCTCATCGGCTCAGGGTTGGCTAGATTCAACATAATATTGCGAGTTTGAGCATATGACCTAGCTTCCATATATGATCAACCTGCAGCATATATAGAACAAACTTCGACGTACTTGATTATTAAAAGTGGTTCAAACTTTGACTATATGATCAAACTTGGCACAATGGTCACTGTTCAAACTTCAACTAGATGGTCAACAAATTTAAGCTTAATAAAATGACATGGTAGAACTTTGACATGATGTTAGTTAAACTTTTAGCAATGATTAAATAAGTTTTAAATCTAAGGAAACTCTAACTTTGCAACTAAATCTTCATCAAAATTACAAGGCAACGGTAATTCATTTATATTTTGAATCTTAATATCTTATGATATTTCAATAAAGGACAAGCATATCATTTGTTGAGTTATAAACATTACACATGACATGCACCTTATCATTTGTTGCCTTGTATATGTATCATAAATGTTACTTACTACCTCCGTCCCAAAATTATAGTCCCCGTTTGACTTTTTCGGTCTTTTCTTTTCAACTTTGACTTTAAATATTTTTATTTATGCTTACAATAATTGATAAAAATTATACCAATAAAAATATAATTAAAAACTCAATCAATTCATATATATTTCATCAAATATTATATAACACAAACAAAAATACTCACACAAAAATTGTAATAGAAAAGCACCAAAAAGTAAAAAGTCGATATAATTTTGGCTTATAGGTGAAAGATCATTTATCACACATCGTGTTGTACTTTTTGACTTATTAACATTTCATGTCTGATAGGTCAATCTTTTGCTTTTCATGAAACAAATTTCACATACTTAAATGACAAAAACACCCTTGCATTAAAGCATGTGTAGTATATTGTAATGTGTATAGAGAGTGATATATGCTAAACCTCCACTACAAGAGTGACCAACTGACCATGTCCACACAAATAGAAACACTTATTGGGTGTGAAAAAGAAATAACATTATATTCTTGAAAAAATTGCACATTTGGAATTTGGGACCATGTAAATAGTACAAAGTGTGATGATCCCTTCAAGACAAACATCAAGAATTGTTTTTTATTCAGTGAAAAGAAGATTTGTTCATTTAAAAGTTTGGGGATATTTCCTTTTGATATATTATAGTAACCATTCAAATACAATTTGTGTAACATTTTACTTTAATAATTGAACATAGAACTATATGCTTCATCTTATGTATCCCTACACAAGTTATATTCCAAATCATTTCAAAAGTGCCCAAGCATGAAAATGTGATGTAGCATCTTTCTGTCTAAGTATTAAAAATTGACTAGCTATGATGTAATAGTATTTCTGTTTGAGCTAGGGTGTACTAGTTACTCAGTATAAGTTTCGTGCATACACGAGGTTTAGATATAAATCAAATTTAGTTTATATATTACGCATAAAATTATAGTAATTATGTTTTTTATTAATAATAATGATATTTTAAATTTAGTTTTTGTGTCAAATACCTTTACCTAAACTTTAAAAAAGAAGACAACATACATGTTGCATTATACCCACGTGTAAATATTCTTCTTATATACATGGTGTTAGCATTTGCGAGAACTTTAAGTAGTAAACTACTAAAAATCTTTTATATAAGTCGTTGATATAGAGTTTAATAATTATGATACCGCATATATATAGAGTTTTGGTTATTACGATTATTATTAATATAATAATGATAGTGATAATAATATAACGACAATAATAATTAAGAGGTATTTGTTAAATATATAGACCTATTAAAAACTATGAAAACCGAACATTTTATACGTAAGTGCTTAAAATTAAATTTAATATTAGGTTCTTGTATAAAGTTTTGAAATTGATTGAATTTATTGATCATATAAAATATAACATTATTTTACATTTATCATCTAAAGATTAATGATTTACCTTTTTTCGGTTTAAATCATAAAATAACAACAAACTTTTTTTTAATGTGGTACATAAACTTTAAAACATATGAGTAAATGTAACGAATTTTTATAAAATGTTTCAAAGTGCACATTTCAATGTATTGTCACTTGAAAATCTGACACGTGTCACCCTTTATAACGTGTCAACGCATTTAAAATGTCAATATTTGATTATTTTATAAATATTCGTTACATTTACTCATATTTTTTAAAGTTTGCATACCAAGACGGGACAATGGAGAAAGTTCATCACTATATTATAGCTTAAACTATTTTTTTAAGTTTGTTTTTTCAACAATTCAGACAAGTTTTCATTTTTAAACCCAAACAGTAAACAGACTTACAAACGCTTTAAATGGACCAAATGAAGGTATGCTTGTGCTTGTTTTATTTATTGTTTGACTTGCTCGTAAATACACTCACCAATACATTAACCCAATCAATTTAATTTTTCACCTGCACTTCCATTTTTATCATCTCATCTTTTCATCTCTTCCACAAACAACCAAGAAAAAAATTACATACAAAAACTTCGAGCAATTGGTCACCGTCTCTTTATAAAGAGCACCTTTGGTGTATATCATGGTTAAGGATATTTGATCGGTAATACAGATAACGGGTACTTGATTTGATTTATTTTTTTAGGAATGTTAATTTATTTTGGTTATGATTTTCTCAATTGGGACACTTCTTAGTTTAGTTAGTTGGTAATTTGAGAAGTTTACAAGTTCTTACTTGTTAAGTCAAAGTATAAAACGGCTCTAATTTTGGGCCAAAAGGAATTAACATTGGTAACTTAACTTAATAGATGTAAACATATTCTCCGTAATATGTAAAAAAAGTTTTTTCCTATTTGAATTCCAACCAATGTTAATTCTTGACCCAAATTAGAGCTGTTTTACACTTTGACTCAGCAAGTAAGGTCTCATAAACTTCTCAAATTATCAACTAACTAAACCAAGAAGTGTCCCAAATAAGAAAATCATACCTAAAATAAATTAACATTCCTATCCAAAATAAATCAAATCAAGTACTCGTTATATGTATTGCCGATCAAATATCCTTTACCACGATTACAAGAGCAAAGTATTTCGTACAATGAAATGGCGAGCAAAATGGATGGAGAGCAAAGTATTTTGGTTACCATCAAGCGAAATGACATGGCGAGCAAATAAAACGACGTGCAAACTTGTTTTGCTCGCTATGTCGTATTTCGTAACACAAATTTCTATGATCAAAATTGATGACACGGTTTTCAAACCATCTATACTAGTATAAATTTTCACTTTTATGTATTCATCTATAAGTATTTGATCAATGAGATATAATACCGCCAGGAAATTCATTCTTCAATACATACATGTCCAAAAAGAAGCACATAAAAAAAAGTAAAGTAACTCCCAATACCGTCTTTCACGGGTTATGGGTCTCAATATCGTCTTTCACGGCCAGATGGTATTAAGACGAGACAAATTTTACCTCTACCTAAGGTAGAGAGTCGCTCCGGTTCTACTAAAGGTAGAAAAGGACCACCGGCCTTGCAAGGGGTGAGGATCGAATCCTTGACCTCTGTCTCCACAATACTAGAAAAAATGCCATTAGCAATAATTATTTTAACAACAATAGAGAAATCGTTGCTAAATTGTGCATTTAACATCTAATTTTTGCAACAAAATTGTTAACAAGGTTGCAATTTTTTTAGCAACAAAAAAAAATTAGTTGATACTTCTACAAAAGATCATAAATATTTGTTGCTAATTTAGCAACCACTAAGCAATTTTGTTGCATTCTCAAATTAGCACTGACCAAATTAGCATCAATTGATGCTAGTTGCTAATTCAACCGGTGCTAATTTTAGAATGCAACGAAATTTCTTAGTCGTTGCTAAATTAGCAACAAATATTTATGGTCATTTGTTAAAAATACCAACTAATTTTTTTGTTGCTAAAAAAATAGCAACTTTCTTAACAATTTTATTGCTAAAATTAGATGCTAAATGTATAATTTAGCAACAATTTCTCTATTGTTGTTAAAATAATTGTTGCTAATGGCATTTTTTCTAGTAATGCCAGAGACACGAATGTTAACCACTTGATCCAAAAAAAAAAAGCACGTACATGTCAACATGTGTACTAAAACTTGGAATGAATTTTAATTTTGATTTGTTAAAAATAGTTCCAACTTACACTTGACCCATTAGCCAGCTACTTTAATTTGAGTATGTACCTTTTTAGGTTTGAAAACATTAGGCTAGCCCCAATGAGGGGATTTAATCCCCCTCATTTTCCCTGCCACGTCAGCTTTTTCTCTCCACTTTCAACGGCGACACAGCGATTGGGTACCAATAAGGGCGACAATTCAGGGTTCAATTTTTTAAACATTTTTAACACAAAATAAAATTTCATTAATAATTAAAACGTTACATAATAATTCAAATAAAATTAAAACATTACGAAACTTATTAAAACATTACAACACTTATTAAAAATCTAGGTTGTGGTGTCACACCCCCAAAATATCGCAGCGGAACGATAGTGTCATTGGGGTATAACGTCATAGCACAAAGTATGGATACAGAAAACGACCTCTATAATGAGACGTTTTGAAAAGTTTACCATTCGATAAATAAGTTAAAGTTTACACCACGAGAATTCACAAAGTTTGATAATACATAAAAAGTTTACAAAACATGTCGAATGGTAACTGTTAAAAGCATAAGACTCCAATGTATGCCATGCACCCAAAAGCTCCATGAAATGCTATCATATTAAGACCGAGATAAACATGCTAAAAAGTGTCAACACAATGGTTGGTGAGTTCATAAGTTTGTAACAAAATGATTTGAAATACTTAAAGAAATGTTCACACAGAAAGGTATTGTAAATCCACTCAGCCCAAGTTCCCGCCATACAAAACTTGCAACCTGTGTGTTCACAACCCATTGCCAAAATATAGTATGTATATCATGAATATGCGCAATATGATAGATAAAAGTATAATTGTCACCCCGAGGGTCTTCCAACAACTCATGTTGGGATGTTTGTAATTAATAGCCTTCCAACAACTTAATTTGGAGCCATTAATTCTTGCATGTTTGTAAATTAGTAGCCCTCCAACAACTTAATTTGGTGCCACTAATTCTTGTATGTTTGTAAATTAGTAGCCCTCCAACAACTTAATTTGGTGCCACTAATTCTAGTATGTTTGTAAATTAGTAGCCCTCCAACAACTTAATTTGGTGCCACTAATTCTTGTATGTTTGTAAATTAGTAGCCCTCCAACAACTTAATTTGGTGCCACTAATTCTTGTATGTTTTGCAAGTATGCATATGAAATCAAATATAACCCAATCAAGTATAAAACGCAATCAAGTCTAAAGTATAAGTAATGTTGTTTGGCAAAAGAGTTTAAATGTTTGATAAATAAGCATGTATCTCGCCCCAAATAGTTCATAGGAATTTAAATGAGTAAAAGCGGGGTATGAACTCACCTGGTGTGATTGATATGCTAACAAAATGAAGTGCACGAAAGTGAGGCTCGGAAACTATCCTCGACCTAAAATGAATGTTATGACTTGAGTTATGATATGTTGTCGTGAATGCATGATTTGAAAACGTATCACCCAATATGCTACATGAAAACTAGTTATATAAAAATATTGTTACTTGAATGTGTGACGGTTTCATGTCGAAAATAAATACTTTTGAGCTAATGGTGAAAATGTAGTTAAAACTACGTAACGGTTTTAGTAATTGACAAATCGGTTTACGTCGGACTTGACGTAATATATACATAGGAAAACTAACTCGTTTTTAACGTCCATTTCCCCCGAAACGTCCGTTTAGGCCCCCAAAAACCTTGATTAAAATCCTGACAGCTTACTAAAGCTGTGAATAGTGTTTTCAGCACGTTTTTGACCCAAAGTTCGGTTAACCATAAATCACTCGCTTTTAAGTCCGCTTTTTCAAGTTCTTTATATCCACGCGAAGGTAATGAAGAGTACTAATATATTTTAAACTTCGAGACTTCACAGAAATTTTAAGGTCACTGTTTGGGTCAGTTAAAATTCGGACTGTATAAACATTTTCCGAAAATTATAGTTTTTAAATCGTAGCTTTAAAACTACGTATCTTTTTCGTTATAACTCCGTTTAGTCCGTCAAAAGGCCACGTTCATAACTAAAAATCTATTTTCTAAATCTTTAATAAAACTTATAAAAATGACTAACTTTTCAGAAAAATTATAAATTTCGACAGCGCTTCCGCGCTTATTTTAAAATTACCATTTTTATCTACTTGTTTAACCACAAACTTCACCACAAAATCCCTTGAACTACACTTCACCAATCCTACTAAAAATAAAATGCTATTCGAACCATAATAGATAAAAAGACCATTTTTGAGGTTTATGTGACTACTTATAACATATAATTAAGCATAAACCACATCAAACCTTTACTAGCAAAAGATCAAAACTTACTTTGATAAACCATTTTTCAAACTACTCATTTTTATAAACTTCTAACTAGTACATACTTGTTATAAATATTTATAGAGCACATATGGGTGATAACAATTTGATAAACATGAATAAAAACTACAACTTGAGCAAATATGATCATATGGACTTCATGAAATATATGAAAAATATATATGAAAAGTAAGAGATGAAGTTTTATGCTTACAAATTGCTTGATAAGGTTTAGTGAACCAAGGATTATCCTAAACACCCTAGGTTTTTATTTCAAAACCTAAACAAAGAGTGTTTCTAGATTGTGTAGAACTTGATTAGAAATTTTTTGATGCATTCCTTCTTGATGAACAATGGTGGCCGGTTTTCTTTGATGAAGAGGAAGAGAGAAGAGTTTTTGATCTTGACTTGAATTATTGATATGAATGAGTAAAAGTCTTGGTTGGTAAGTATATATAAATAAAAAGATCTAGCAAATCTAGTAGATGCATGTATATAATAATACATATACATATATATATATATTATTATTATTAGTATGTAGATGTATAAATGTAAGTGTAAGTAAATGTAAGTTACTTGAATGGAAGTAGAAATTTGTAGTATTGTTGAGTAAGATTAGTGAATTGCATACACATTTGAATATTTAAGGTAGCGTTAGATAAAATAAATTTCACGAATCAAGATAAAATATATTGAGGTCATAAAAGTTATAAAAATACATTTCTTGAAAGATTTGATTGAATAATTATTTATCGGGTTGAATTTAAGAAAACGTCGTAATTTATATAAATATAACAATTTTTATCTGAAATAGATTTAAAACACTAGGTAAACTAAAAATATTATATTTATAAACTAAATGTAAGTATAAGAATATATCGGGATCATTTTTGAAAGTATCGGATTAAATGTTCAAAAATAATGTTTACGCGATAACGTTTATTTAATAAGAAAATAAAGTTTAATGAAAAATGCCAAACCATGTACGAATCGTTAAGAAATGATGAATATGGAATATGAGAAATGACCGGAAATTGAGAATTGTGACATTCTTCCCCTGATAGAAGAATCGCGTCCTCGCGATTCAATCGCTGATACTTAAAGCTCTATCCTTAGGTTTAGAGAAATCAGAATGTATGGTCAAAGTGCTTATGTCAAAACTTACGCGTCTAGGTTTCTTATCTAATGAGACTCACTGAATCTGGATACTACGGTGGATCACTTAATGGTCTAGGAAAAACGTACCATTACGCAGTGGCTTCTTCGGTCCCTATATAGAATGCTCGACCTCGAGGTGGACCTGATATTGAGTACGTGGGTTGGGTTATTTCCTTCAATTGCCATAGCTAGATGAGCTTGTATCGGTGGCTTATTCAACTGGGGACAATTATTCCGGAAGTGATTTGGGCTGTTGCACTCGTAGCAAGTCCTTTGGTTATTCCTCATGTTGCCCGTATTAGTCGTTGTTATTGGTCTTGCACGTTCTTTACACTGGCTTGAAAAGTGATTCGACTGATTGCATATTGTACATAAGCCGCGTGGCTTGGTCTTCGGGTGATGATAAGCACATTTAGCACATTTGGGATGTGTACCCGCATACTCTCTTTGTTCAGTACCAGTTGCCACAAAACTCTTGCCCTTTTGTTGTCTGCTACTACGTCTATCTGTTTATTCGACCCACTTGCTTCCTTCCTCTTATCACTGCTCTTCAACGTACCATTTCTAACCATCGTCCGGTGGTTCACGCCCTCGTATCGCACTTTGTATTGTAGACGGCTCGCTTGTTTTCACAGTTCCACGGATTTCGGGGACAAGACCATATATGTACCTCGAGATTCTCTTGGACTCAGGGGTAACTAGATGAGGAACTAGTCTAGCTAACTCGTGAAATCGGTCTGTGTAGGCTGCGTGACCAAAAGCCCTATCATGGAGTGGTGATAAAATTCATCTTCTAGTTTCTCGCATTTCATTGTCGGGCAGCGTATCCTCTTTCAATAACTCCTTGAATTCGTCCCATGTCATACCTATAACTGCTTCTCTGCCCCTAGCCTGTAGCTGTGTGTTCCACCATGTCAATGCCTTTCCGATAACAAGCAAGCAGATACTTCACCCTCGATGTGTGGCACAATTGATGTCGATCACGCCTCTGTCTTCTTACCCATCGAGTATATGCCAAAGCACCTCCTATACCATCAAACTCCACAGTGTTTGCATGCGAAAATTCCTTATATGTGCATCCAATTCTTGTTGTTGTTGTTGGTGTTGTTGTTACGCCAGCTACATTGTTGGTGTCGCCATTCCCGTTCCGTGGTTTCCCGAAGTTATTCATATGATTTCCAACTTGTGTGACAATAGTGGGAAGCAAGATTTGAAGTTTTTGAGCGATGATGGCGCAAAATCGGGTTTCCGCCGTGTTGTTGTCATTGTTACCCATGTCGCTACCGCCTCTACCACACGCCCACTGTCATTCCACCCCTTGGTACCGTACCACCTCGGCCAGATACAAGCGTGTTACTCTCTTTGGTGCCATTATCTCTGCAAGGAAAGAACCGTTGAATTCCCAGTGTCTATACTTAACGTCCTCAAAAATAATACCACGCCACAAATTGGTTCCTAAGGTGTCCACACCGATCTACGTATGCGTGGTTGCATATGTCCACGTGAGTTGTGACGCATTTATAATTATGTTGGCCACCATAATTATAATTGCCTCATTTCACACGTGTACATACCACCAAGCATACATGTCCCGGCGATTGGTGTTACTTACATAGGTAGCCAGTCTATCATCCGATTCTAAACGGTGAAGGAGGGATTTAGGGTAGGTATCTAGGAAGAGTCGCACTTGGTGTATAGGAAATTCCGTTAGGTGCTAAAGTCACAATGAGGTTTAGTCGCCAGCAGTTTCCAAAGTATCCTCAAGAGAACTCCCATCCTCGGGCAAAATCATCAAATCTATCCAGCTTTATAGTAACACTTATTTAGCTCGATCTCGCATCTCATCAAACAAGAACTGTCACGAGATCAAGTTAGATAAGTGCTCATTACTGAGCTCCATATCTTTGATGACCCAACTAGATTTTGGGACTCCCCTATTGGTACAAGGAAACCACGTTATCTAATGAGGTGGTTCTAGAAGGAATACTTAAGAAAACATATGCGCACGAAAAGTGTGTAAGGCAATAGGAAACGAAAGGATCGACGTGAGAGCGGTTATAGTCTAGGAACAAAAATGCAACCTAGTTCTCTATAACCAAGGCTCTGATACCAATCTGTCACACCCCCAAAATATCGCAGCTGAACGATAGTGTCATTGGGGTATAACGTCATAGCACAAAGTATGGATACAAAAAACGACCTCTATAATGAGACGTTTTGAAAAGTTTACCATTCGATAAATAAGTTAAAGTTTACACCACGAGAATTCACAAAGTTTGATAATACATAAAAAGTTTACAAAACATGTCGAATGGTAATTGTTAAAAGCATAAGACTCCAATGTATGCCATGCACCCAAAAGCTCCATGAAATGCTATCATATTAAGACTGAGATAAACATGCTAAAAAGTGTCAACACAATGGTTGGTGAGTTCATAAGTTTGTAACAAAATGATTTGAAATACTTTGAGAAATGTTCACACAAAGAAAGGCATTGTAAATCCACTCAGTTCCAAGTTTCGCCCATACAAAACTTGCAACCTGTGTGTTCACAACCCATTGCCAAAATATAGTATGTATATCATGAATATGCGCAATATGATAGATAAAAGTATAATTGTCACCCCGAGGGTCTTCCAACAACTCATGTTGGGATGTTTGTAATTAATAGCCTTCCAACAACTTAATTTGGAGCCATTAATTCTTGCATGTTTGTAAATTAGTAGCCCTCCAACAACTTAATTTGGTGCCACTAATTCTTGTATGTTTGTAAATTAGTAGCCCTCCAACAACTTAATTTGGTGCCACTAATTCTAGTATGTTTGTAAATTAGTAGCCCTCCAACAACTTAATTTGGTGCCACTAATTCTTGTATGTTTGTAAATTAGTAGCCCTCCAACAACTTAATTTGGTGCCACTAATTCTTGTATGTTTTGCAAGTATGCATATGAAATCAAATATAACCCAATCAAGTATAAACGCAATCAAGTCTAAAGTATAAGTAATGTTGTTTGGCAAAAGAGTTTAAATGTTTGATAAATAAGCATGTATCTCGCCCCAAATAGTTCATAGGAATTTAAATGAGTAAAAGCGGGGTATGAACTCACCTGGTGTGATTGATATGCTAACAAAATGAAGTGCACGAAAGTGAGGCTCGGAAACTATCCTCGACCTAAAATGAATGTTATGACTTGAGTTATGATATGTTGTCGTGAATGCATGATTTGAAAACGTATCACCCAATATGCTACATGAAAACTAGTTATATAAAAATATTGTTACTTGAATGTGTGACGGTTTCATGTCGAAAATAAATACTTTTGAGCTAATGGTGAAAAATGTAGTTAAAATATGTAACGGTTTTAGTAATTGAAAAATCAGTTTACGTCGGACTTGACGTAATATATACATAGGAAAACTAACTCGTTTTTAACGTCCATTTCCCCCAAAACGTCCGTTTAGGCCCCAAAAACCTTGATTAAAATCCTGACAGCTTACTAAAGCTGTGAATAGTGTTTTCAAAGACGTTTTGACCCAAAGTTCGGTTAACCATAACTCACTCGTTTTAAGTCCGTTTTCAAGTTCTTTATATCCACGCGAAGGTAATGAAGAGTACTAATATATTTTTAAACTTCGGAGACTTCACAGAAATTTTAAGGTCACTGTTTGGGTCAGTTAAAATTCGGACTGTATAAACATTTTCCGGAAAATTATAGTTTTAAATCGTAACTTTAAAACTACGTATCTTTTCGTTATAACTCCGTTTTAGTCCGTTCAAAAGGCCACGTTCATAACTAAAAATCTATTTTCTAAATCTTTAATAAAACTTATAAAAATGACTAACGTTTCGGAAAAATTATAATTTCGGACAGCGCTTCAAGCTTATTTTAAAATTACCATTTTTATCTACTTGTTTAACCACAAACTTCACCACAAAATCCCTTGAACTACACTTCACCAATCCTACTAAAAATAAAATGCTATTCGAACCATAATAGATAAAAAGACCATTTTTGAGGTTTATGTGACTACTTATAACATATAATTAAGCATAAACCACATCAAACCTTTACTAGCAAAAGATCAAAACTTACTTTGATAAACCATTTTTCAAACTACTCATTTTTATAAACTTCTAACTAGTACATACTTGTTATAAATATTTATAGAGCACATATGGGTGATAACAATTTGATAAACATGAATAAAAACTACAACTTGAGCAAATATGATCATATGGACTTCATGAAATATATGAAAAATATATATGAAAAGTAAGAGATGAAGTTTTATGCTTACAAATTGCTTGATGAGGTTTAGTGAACCAAGGATTATCCTAAACACCCTAGGTTTTTATTTCAAAACCTAAACAAAGAGTGTTTCTAGATTGTGTAGAACTTGATTAGAAAATTTTTTGATGCATTCCTTCTTGATGAACAATGGTGGCCGGTTTTCTTTGATGAAGAGGAAGAGAGAAGAGTTTTTTTGATCTTGACTTGAATTATTGATATGAATGAGTAAAAGTCTTGGTTGGTAAGTATATATAAATAAAAAGATCTAGCAAATCTAGTAGATGCATGTATGTAATAATACATATACATATATATATATATTATTATTATTAGTATGTAGATGTATAAATGTAAGTGTAAGTAAATGTAAGTTACTTGAATGGAAGTAGAAATTTGTAGTATTGTTGAGTAAGATTAGTGAATTGCATACACATTTGAATATTTAAGGTAGCGTTAGATAAAATAAATTTCACGAATCAAGATAAAATATATTGAGGTCATAAAAGTTATAAAAATACATTTCTTGAAAGATTTGATTGAATAATTATTTATCGGGTTGAATTTAAGAAAACGTCGTAATTTATATAAATATAACAATTTTTATACGAAATAGATTTAAAACACTAGGTAAACTAAAAATATTATATTTATAAACTAAATGTAAGTATAAGAATATATCGGGATCATTTTTGAAAGTATCGGATTAAATGTTCAAAAATAATGTTTACGCGATAACGTTTATTTAATAAGAAAATAAAGTTTAATGAAAAATGCCAAACCATGTACGAATCGTTAAGAAATGATGAATATGGAAATTGAGAAATGACCGGAAATTGAGAATTGTGACATGTGGCGTGCCTTGATCGCCTCTTTGAGTTTCTGCATTGTTTGTTGTTGTACTGCGGGCAAAGATTCGTCGATTGGCGTGCAATAGAACATGAGATCTGCATCATATTTCTTTTGAGCCTCTAATTCAACTTTTCGTTCTTCTAGTGCCAATTTTGTCTTCCCTTGCTTCTCTCTTTTTTGTCAGATCTCCAACTCGATTTGCCGTTGTTCCAACTCTTTCTTCTTCAAACCATAGTGCGTGTCTGCCCGCTACTCCTTCTTCTCGCCCGCAGAATGCCGCGGACTTGATCTTGCCCTATTTCTCGGCAACACCTTCCATAATCACAGCTTTCGAAGGCTCCGAAGATTTCTTTTTATTCTTCTTTGTGGCATCACGACCAACCTGGTTTAGGGCACATCCGAGTCGGTTGAAGTCCTTGCTTTTTTGCGACCCTCATCTTGGCTTAAAAATGCCGGCATCTCATTATCCTTCCAAGTTACGAATGGTTCCTCAAAATCGCCAACAATGCTCCAAAACAAACGGATGACCACACACTAGTTGGTATTCATCACACGCTCGTGTATAAATGGTGAGGTCATTCTCACCACTTCCGTAATTCCTAACAGCATTGTTGTAAATGGCACAAAATTGACCAACTCTAGGATCTAATCATATTTTTCCACTTTGTAATGATAGAGTTGTACGTTCTTTTGTACAACCTCCTTCTCAAAGTATGTAATGACTTTCTTGCCAAAAATCCTTTAGCATTTTGGTTGTTTCCGATTACACTATTCTGGATACATCACACCAAGCGCTGCACAGGCGATCTCTTCTTCTTTTGACCAAAGCGCCGAATCATTCTTGCCTTCTTTCTCGACTACCTTCTTCTTCGCCTTAGTAGCTCGTTTCTTTGGTTTGACCGGTGATGTCTCTTCTCGACATTCTTCTTCTTCTACGTCATCAAGGTTGACCGAATCGTGATATGATCCATGAGCCGAACCGCAATTACCGAACGTGATACTCTTTGGAGCGGATAACCCGATCCGGTTCAAGCATAAAAATTAGGATTGTTGTACAATTGGTCGTCGAAATCAAAACCCTCAAGATTGATACGGTTAACCGGAGAATATTCTTGATAATTTGAATATGAAGACAATGATGAATCCATTGTTGGGACGGTACACGATTAAGATTCGACCCATACATAGATTGGTTGCTTCTAATTTTTACTGTTGTTGTGGTGGTACAGTGGATGTTTTGTTGCGGTAACAAATGGACGATTCATACTAAATGGATTGTTAGTGGTGTTGCTGGAGCTTGTCGGGATTGATATTCAAACCAGGGGGTTGGAAATTGATTATTGGTGAGACACGGTTAACCGGAAATCGGATCCGTGTTAAAATATGGGACGCTTTGTGACAAACGGGATTTTCGGCTTTGGTTGGTGGTGTTTTCTTGACATTTTGATAAAGAGGATTGAAGTGAGATTTTTTGATAGAGAGGATTGTGAGATTTTTGAGTTTTAGTGTGTAAATATGTTGTGAGATTTGTGATGAGATTTTAGTTGTATTTATAGGGTAATGTTTTTTTTTTTTTTTTTGGATTGAAACGTACACAAGGTTTACGTTGGAAGAGTCGATCGGCTACACGATTTAATTGGGCAAAGTTGGAGGCGATCGATTGTCTTCACATTGAAGCGATCGACACCCAATTGATCGTCCTAGTGCCTCGATCGATGGAGATTGAGCTTCATTGGGGCTAGCCTTAAGCTTTATCAACACTTTTGTTTCGTTTTATATTTTAGCAGATATTTATATTTTATAATTTCTTTAGGCAAAAATAATGGGTGTTTTATAATGATGTGTTGCTTAAAAGTGGAGATTTTAAAAGGCAGCATCTCTCCCCTTTGATGGGACATACGGACAAGAGTAATGAGGGTTGGCATTTTAGTGCAAAGTGGACCCATTTAAAAATTGATGGTCCTTATATATTTTTTTAGACCTCTAGATATTAAAATACTATTGTTTCTAGTCATTTAATGTTAGTATTTGTTTTAGCTTTTAGTTATGGCCTTATGGGCATTGACTTTTATCGATCAAAATGCCAAAGTTCCAAGAGTGTTACGTATGTTGATATAGAACACAAATATTTTTATAAGAATAGTTGTGATTAAACAATGACAATATGACATCAAGTCTTCTTGCTTTATGTTACAAATATAATTTATGTTGCTATTATATCTTCCCCTTTGAGTTATAAGAACCATTATGGTTGAAAAAGAAAGGAACAAGACCAAGTACACGAAAAAATATAATTTATATAACCATAGTATTTAACTTTGAACTTATAATACAGAATATTGTCAACTATGTTTACATTATTAAAACATTCTTATACTTGCATACATTATTAAAACATTCTTACACTTGCATACTTCTATAGTTCTATTAGAATTAAAATAATAATAATAATTTAAAAAAAAAAAAAAAAAAAAAAAAGGCCTAAAATGTATGGGCTACTCAACCACATGGGCTTGGGCTTGTTAAAAGTTAAAACTAACGTGTTACTGGAAAGAAAGTTTTCACTAGATCCAACTTTTTTTCTTTATATGCTTGAATACTAGAACTGGCTTACGTAATAATGACCCGGTCGATTTGTATTTCACGACCTCAGTCCGGGTCATTATTACGTAAATAGCGGTTATTTAGTTTCCAATACGAAGCAACTAACACTCTTTTTCATGAGAAGAGAATAAATAAGTTAGACATTACATTTGTGAGATGAATGCCGAAGGACATCAAACAAGTTCAGCTATAAATTTCACTAAAGAATAAACAAAGACGGCAAAAAAAACCTTAGGAACAAGAACTCGACGGCATTTGGGCATGGTTCTTGAACCATTGAGGTTCTATATGTGCAGCTTTCGTACATTTAACCTCGGTTTTGTATAAAAGCCATTGGAAGCAATACCTTGATTTAGTTCTAATTTAATGGTATCACATGAATCTGTTGAACGAGTCACGGTTGTACTCGTATGAATAAAGGGCTGTGAGAGTATGTATGAAGATGACGTCCATGAAAGCAACGATCAAGTCCAACACAGATTAGCAGCAACATGTAAAACCACAGGCCGCTGAAACATCAAACAGATAAATCATCTAACTTTGAACACAATATGCTTTTGTCACAATTTCGTTATTATAATATGGTAAACGAGAAGATGCAATTCATGTGCAAGTAATTCAACTAACTTTGAAAAATCAACATCTCAAGCTGTTTCTCTTAAGGTTTCTTTAGAGATGGCAAAAGGTACTGGGTCAGGGGTTGTTGACTAACGGGTCAGGTTCAGACTTCAGATCAGATGTGTTATACAAGAAGGTATTAGATTGGGTGGACAGATCCGCAAAACATATATTTTGTCTTTTCTATTATAAATTTTACAAAAACTTGATAAAGGATAAACTACATTATTTTAGTGATAATTTAAGATAGAATTTTGAAGACAATATGCATTTTGAATGCATCTTCGATTTTTAGGTGCCTTTCATGTTCTATCCTTGTTTAACCCGCTCAACCCAAAGTATAACCCAATCGGCCCAGGTAGCAACTTGATCCATTAACATATGATTGGGTCAATTTAGGTTATGTTTCATCTCTAACATTTCTAACAGATATAATCGAAATAATCTGCTAACAAAGGAAACGAATCAACCAGGTCAAAGTCGCTCAATTTTTATAACATAAAACCTCCTAAATCAGTTTATTCAAAGAAGTGAATGATCATTATAAAGATGCTTCAATTGTGATTATATTCGACACACACTGTAAAAATAATTTTTAGGGCAGTGGATTTTAGTCGACTCAACCCAATACACCCCGTGACCTGCCTCCAATACCTTTGTTGTATACCTATTCTTACTAATTAGTCGGTATTAGTGAAAACAGCTTACCCTGTTTGATTAGACAAGTTTGTGAATCAAACTCGTTATACCCAACGTCAACAAGACAGAGGCCATCAGGGGGTGCTGGCGGAGCGGTAGCACGTCTGCATGTGGCATCCATCAGCTTTAACAATGCATCGTCTTCAGCACCAGCAGCTGCTTCCCTTATTGATGTTGCCACAAGAACACGAACCATCTGTCAAACCATCATCATCCAATAAGATTAACAAGTATTACCAAAAAAAGATATTATAAGACCCTCTAAACAGATAGTATACCTTGCGTAAGAAACGATTACCAACCAATTCAACACACATTGCCTCTGTATTTTCTCCTTTCTTCAAAAGAAAATATAAAAAGGTTAATAAACCATAACATAAGGTAATATATGAGAACTAAATCACGAGAAAAAAGGCTGAAATAAACATAAAAGTGACGAAAGGAACCTCTGTATTTATGCTTAAAGTAACTTGTGTGGCTCGTGCATGGAAGAGAAAACACTCTGTTGGAGGACCGCTGCAATATGAAAAGATTATGAATTGAAGAATGAAAAAATATATATATATATTCTTTTAAGTGAAATAAAGCTTACGTGTTTCTTGAGGGTTTTGTATCACGTGCAAACATCTTATAAGATAATAATTTCCCTTCTAGTTGTTGAAGAAGCTGGTTAACCTTGCTAACACTGAACGTCCTTGGTTTCTTTATACTTTGTTGATCATCTGCGTCATCCTTAACCATAGATTCCAAACTTTCCTCAGCTTTACCATCGTCGTGATTATCTTTTTGGTCACCAGATTCTTCAGTATAACATATTGTGTCACCCCCGTCATTCAAAGGGAAGATATACAAATAACGTCGCCATTTTGCAGAAAAGTTAGGATGGAATGTACGAGGTACCTGTAATATTTAACACATCAACGTTTCAAAATATGTTACAATGTAAATATATTACAAAAACTTATATTTTTTATTTCAATTTTCTTTACACATGTGAGCAACTACAGTAGTACCTTAGAAACATATACGACCCTAAGCTTTCCTGGTACAGTGTTGTTTATGGCATCTTCAATATCTTGAGGACTAATATCCTCTCTCCAAGTATCTAAACGTTTGAGCAATAAAGGTCATTATTATTTGTTACAATCTACATAGACTTTAGCTATAGTTAAACAAACAAAGCATTATTTGAATGGTAAAAGTGATACATATCAACAAACTATCAAAATTTTGGAAGTCATACCCTTAACCAACTTTCATCATTTTATCGATCAATTCATTCAACCTTCGTTCACTAGTGGTGTAATCTCTAAACTTTCTATTGTCATGACCGAAAAATTACTTAAACGACCCTAAAAATTAAAGGGACGCACCACTGCGAAAAAGAATTTAGGGGTTTAACCGCAAAAAGTAGAAAGTTGGTTGGTTTTACCATTCTTAACCCTTCTTTAAACTATTAACCCTTTGTCACATGAAAGCTGCAACAATTTCGTCATGCGTTCATTTGAGCCAGTGGCTCATTGTTTCATTTGATATAGAAATTAGGGTCAATTGCATATATACCCACTAAAACTTGCATATTTGCATATATACCCAAAACATGCTTAAAATGCATTGTACATCATGCAATAAAAACTTGTATTATGGGGAAATATGCAAGTTTTTAAGTTTTAGTGGGTATATATTAGAGGTGGCAATCACAACCCATTTAGAGAAAAATGGGTTGCTGTGGGTCAAAAATAACAACTTATGGGTTGGATTGGGTTACCCCATTTGCAAAGAACAGGTCAAATGGGTCAACATATGGACTTATGTGAATCAACAAATGGGTCGAATGGGTCACTTAAGGGTCGGATGATAACTCAACCATCATTAGATGTCGTGTTTTTTATGTTTTTATATTTTTTCGCCGTTTTAATATTTTCATCCGTTTTATGCTGCTTTTGGTCATTTTTACGCTTTTGCCGTTTTTAACGTTTTCGCTCCGCTTTTTACGTTTTCATCCGCGGCGTTTTCGCTGTCCGCTATCATCCGCTTTTGCGCCGTCCGCTTTTGCGCCGCGTTTCGCCCGTTTTTGGCGCCGCTGGGCTTTTTACGCTTTAACTGCTTTTGCGCGTTTTGTCCGCATTTTACGTTTTAGGCCGTTTTTTTACGTTTTCGTGGGCCCCGCTTTTTACGCTCGCCAATTTTTACTTTTTCGCTCGTTTTTACGTTTTCCGTCCGCTTTTTAATGCGTTTTCGTCCGCTTTTTGCCGCTTTCATCCGCTTTTGCGGTTTTCATCCATTTTTACGTTTCGTCCGCTTTTTACGCTGGCCAATTTTTGCGCGTTTTCATCCGGGCTTTTGCGCTTTTGGCCCATTTTTACGCTTTCATCCGCTTTTGCTGCGTTCATCCATTTTTTACGTTTTCTGTCTCTTTTTTACATTTTCGATAATATTTTTACGTTTTCATCCGTTTTGCGGCGCTGCTCGTCCGTTTTTTACTTTTTCATCCTGCTTTTGCTCGCTTTTTGCCGCTGTTTTACGTTTTCGTCCGCTTTTTACGCTTTCATCCGCTTTAGCGTGTTTTCTTCCGCTTTTTAAGTTTTCGTCCATTTTTAACTTTTTCTTCCATTTTAAGTTTTCGCCCGCTTTTTTTAATGCGTTTTTCACGTTTTCGTTTTTTTACGTTTTAATGCTGTTACGTTTCGCGCTTGCGCTGCTGTCCGCTTTTTTACGTTTTCGCGTTTTTCTTGGCGCGTTCGTCCGTTTTGCGCGTTTGCCATCCGTTTTTGTGGGTTTTCATCCATTTTTTTACGCCGCTTTTCGTCAATTTTTGGCGTTGTCATCCGTTTTTCGCGGCGTTTGCCATTTTTACGCCATCGCCGCCATTTTTTACGTTTTCATCCGTTTTTTGCGGCGTTTTTCGCGTTTTAGTTTTCATCCGTTTTTGCTGCTGCCCCAAAGTTTTTTTACGTTTTCACGCTTTGCGTTTTTCCTTCATCGTTTTGCGTGTTTTTTTAAGTTTTCGTCCGCTTTTTAACCCTTCTGTTTTTTAATTGGCCCCGTTTTTACGTTTTCGCTCTGCGTTTTTGCCCCAGTCGTCAGTTTTTGCGCGTTTTATCCGTTTTGCGGGTTTCATCCTTTTTTACGTTTCGTCCGTTTTTACGTTTTTCGTCGTTTTGTGCGTTTCATCCATTTTACGCTGCTCTTTTTTACGTTTTCGCCAATTTTTTTTTACGTTTTCGCCAATTTGTGCGCAAAAACGGATGGAAACGTAAAAAAACAGACGAAACGTAAAAAAATAGACGAAAAGGTAAAAAAACGGACGAAAACGTAAAAAAATGGACGAAAGCGCGCGAAAACGGACAAAAACGTAAAAAACGGACGAAAACGCGCAAAAACGGACGAGAAAACGTAAAAATACGCACGAAAACGCGCAAAACCGGATGAAAACGCGGCAAAACAATTTAAAACGGAAAAAATACGGAAAAACGAAAAAAGCGATGAAAACGCAAAAACGGATGAAACGTAAAAATGGGCAAAACGAAAAAACGGATGAAAACATAAAATGCGGACGAAACTTAAAAACACGCAAAAACGGATGAAAACGTGCAAAAACGGACGAAAACGCCGCGAAAAACATGAAAACGTAAAACGCACACGAAAACGTAAAAAAGGCAAAACTGATGAAAACGTAAAAACCGAAAACGTAAAACGGAGAAAACGCGCAAAACGGATGAAAACGTAAAAAATTGATGAAAACGTGAAAAACGGACGAAAACGTAATAAAATGGATGAAAACGCGAAAAACATGAAAACGTAAAAAACGGACGAGAAAACGTGAAAAACGGATGAAACGAAAAACGGACGAAAACGTAAAAAAATGGACTAAAACGCGCAAAAACGGATGAAAACGTAAAAAACGGATGAAAACATGCTAAACGTGAAAAAACATTTAAAACGCATTTAAAAACGTAAAAAACGGATGAAAACGGACGAAACATACTATGGTAGCATGATTACAGGTGAAAATTTAACAAGTCTACCCGACCCAACCCGTTTGACCCTTGACCCATTCAACCCATTCTTATAGTATGACCCGTTTGACCCATGACCCATTTGACCCATAAACCATTTGACCCATGACCCAAACCGACCCGACCCGACCCATTTGCCACCTCTAGTATATATGCAATTCTCCCTAGAAATTATAATGAAGATATCAATATAAATCTTTCTAAAGATTTAAAGACGAGGTATGGCTGCATAAGGTTATGACATACAGAAAGAGCAGACTTGTTGGAAGCCCGTCACCCCTTTGTCAGTTCGTCCAGCAACTACTACATTGCCTTCGAGTGGCCGACCTTTATCCTTTAGTAATCCAGCTTTCCTTTCATCAACAAACTTCCCAAGAGACTTTTCAATCACCCTGTTCAGTCAACAAGGAATGAATTAGTATATGTTAGCATATCAAATCTGTATTCACTAAAATCACGGGGTTAACTATTCATACGGAATCATCTTACTCTTGAACAGTATTTAAGCCCGGTTGCTTTTGCCATCCATCAAAGGATCCCCCATGATACGACAGAACTATCTTGAAATTCATTCGTGCCCACCTTCCAGCTCGTTTTTGAGCTGCAGTAACCACATATTCAGGTTCATCAGAAGGCTCGATACCAATGTCATCAGGCACATGTTGTGTCTGCAAATATATGATTAAGCATAAGTTCACGATAAAGTTTATAAATTTGAGAGGTTAGAGTAGATAGAATGTGCGATACTGTGTTTATCTAAATATTATCAAACACTAACCTCTGCTCTAAACAACTGAACCAACGTAGTCTGCCCGTTGACTAGATTCGAGTAAAAGTTGACAACTTTTTCCCACGGTCTGGTATACATGAACACATAAGACTCCCTACAGCATCAACAAAAACAAATCTTATTATCATCCCAACTTATAATAAACAGATTCTACCAAAAAACACCAAATCACTTTCACTTTTTTGTGCAGTGTGCCGATATTAGTAGTTATCAATTAATATCGGCCATTGTATGATGGCTTTGTGTTTCACTTTCACTTGTCGTGGCATTTTCAAGGTTAATGGCATTTTTTGTTATTTAGTATTTGCCATAAAACACCGACATACTTTTGTGCAAGGTTAGCCATTGTGCTCGACTGCTCGTCAATTCTACCTGTTGACAATGTATACTATGGCATCCATGCATATTTATGGCAAAGATCCTATTATAAAGTGGGTAAATGAAGGATAAAATTAAGTGTAATGTATGCCTTCTCAACGAATAGGGCGTTTGGGATTGATTATCTTCCGTACTTATAAGCAGAAGCAGATTAGCAGCTTAAAAGTAAGCAAATTTAAGAAAAAAGTGTTTAGAAAAATGCTTATTCTTAAATAATGTAATGAACAGATAGATAAAATAACAAGACACCATATTTGCAAATTTATTATAATTAAGCACTTTTGGGATAATCATGTTCGAAATTACTTATTAACAACCTCTTATAAGCTAAAAGCAGTTAAGATTATCCACACATTCCAAACTGCCTATATGCTTAATAACAAGCACATAAGCAGAAGAAGAAGAAAAAAAAAAAAAGCATTCTCAAAAACAACTGGCCACGCTAACCTTCCCGAAAAGGGTACGCCTTACCGGGTCAAACCCCGTGGATTAGTCGCAGGGGCGGAGCCAGAAAGTTTTTGTTGAGAAGGCAAAATATGACAATTTTTAGAAACTACATTAAAAATTGGTTCGTTAGGGGGCAAATTACAAAAATAACCTGAAAATTTTTAAAATTTACACTACAACTTTTTTCACCAGGGTCACATGACCCCCCGAACTCCCCTTTATCTCCGCCTCTGATTAGTCGGCCAAAATGTCGAAAACCATGGTTACTAAAAAAAAAGTCTAAAATATAATAATCCATATAATCATACATTGTAAAATGTTGACTTGTGGCAATAAAGTGATATTACCTAGAAGTCCATCTAGAAGAGTTGCAAGAATCAGTGTGGTTATAATGAGCATAATCTTTTTTTGTTGTTTCGGAGGGGATTTTAAGGTTAGTATTCTCCATTAAGGAAAACAGTTTCCTTGTTGTTGTTATTCTAGATTGTAGTTCTGCGACTATTGTTGTCGGTCGTTTGTACGATGATATCATCCGGCGCCGGCGCCGCCGTTGCTGTGGCTGCTGCTGCTGCCGATGCTTTGGTTGTGTGATGTTTTTGACTTGGGCTACTTTGTTTTGCGTTTAATTGGGCAAATAAACCATTTTCCACCGCTCATTTTTTCATCAAAAATAAAATAAACTTTAGCATTCATTTTTTAAAATTAAATATCTCACAAACGATCGTTAGACGAAACTAATTATACTATCACGACAAGCATAAAATTACTTTCAATTTGATATCTCATATCATATACTTTCGACGAATTTTTTCCCCCAACTTTTTTGTAGGTTTAGGGTTTACGGTTAGGGTTTAAGTGTTTAGAGTTTAGGGGTTTGATTATTTTGTTTAAGCTTTTTAGGGGTTAAGGGTTTAGGTTTCTTACGGTTTAGCGGATAGGGCGTAGGTTTTTTTGGTTTAGTAGTTAGGGTTTTAGGGGTTTAGGGCTTTTAGGGGTTTAAGGTTTTAGACGTTTAGGGTTTTAGGGGTTAGGGTTTTTTTAAGTTTAGGGGTTAGGGTTTTTAGGGTTTAGGGGTTGTGTTAACACAAAAAGAGTATTTTTAAAATTTTCATTTATAGAGTAATATATCGAAACCCGCAAAAAACGATAAAAAATAAGTTCGTCGAAAGTATACAATATTAGATCTCTTTAGAAAGATAATTTTATTCTTGTTGCAATGGTATAATTAGTTTTATCTAACTAGTAACGGTTTGTAACGGTTTGTGAGATATTTAATTTTTAAATATAAAGGTGAAAGTTAATTTAATTAATTTGATTAAAAATGAATGGTTAAGATTGATCCATTTGATATTTAGTTTTTATGTGATTTTCATTGATCTCACCCCTTGTTCCCATAGTTTAATTAAAAAGAAAATGCTTAACATACAAATAAATAATAACTATTCACCACCCTCTCGTTTAACCTAAGGTCAAGATCGTGATTTTACTCAAGATTATTTTCGTTTTGCAATATCGAAACTGTAAGATCGGGTTGGGATCCTAAAGTTCTACTATAATATCATTTTCTTAGTCTTTGTAATATTATTCAAATCTACTAATTATTATATATCATAACACATAGTTATATGATGTTTCATGAATATGTTGACCTAAATTATGAATACAAGATGTTTAAGAAGATTCACATATTTTTTTTAAATTCTATAAAAACATAATTTATAATTTTGTAGTTTTTTAGTTTGCGGTTTGAGAAAAGTAAGATCAGATCGGATTAAATAATAAGATCTTATGATTAAGATTGAGATCCTATAAAATCTTGAGCTTGCTAAAATCCTACGTAAGATCCGGATCATTTTTGCTAAGATCCTAAAATCTGGATCGGATCTTAACAACTATGTTTTAACCTATTTCAACAGACTTCATATACAATTAGTTATACATCTTATACATGTCTTATTTCTTAAACATAGCCCTTGAATAAGAAAATGAAATGGGTTTTACTACAATTGATTGTAAGAAAATAATTCATCTCGTCACAATCAAGTATTAATTGTATACCCATTTTTCTCGTGATTGTCTCCATTTTTTTCGAGATTAACATCAAATCAAAATCATTCATTGGTGATGTTGTAAGATGTTGTAATTAAAGCCATTTGATTAACCACATCTTTAAGAGTTGTCTTTAGTAATACATAAATAAAATTAACATTTTTGAATTCAGTTTCTAGTAAAGATTCTAATAAAAAATGGATTTTACTACCAAGTGATTAAAACATGATACATATAAGGGAGCGTTGCTAAAGTCTCCTATCATCTTAGTTGAGTGATCGGTTGCTGAAACGTGTAGCTGGTGAAAACGAGGATTGTAAATGAAGAAGAAAAGAGGGGTGTTTCGAATTGTGTTTAAGTTGTTGACATGTTAATAGAAGATGACAATATCTTATTCGGACATCATATAAAAGATAATTAAAGACCATAACAAATAATCCATCATCATTAATATGACATCATTAAAAACATGTATAAAAACACATATATACCTATTATATAAACAAGAGACCTCAAATTACTGTAGAACCCCCCAAAGGCGCCATGTCAGCAGTTGTAATACTCCTAAAATGTGCCACGTGTATCCAATCCTTAACCCATTATATTGCATTTCCTACTCTTCCATTTTTATTATTTCATATTTCAAAACCTCATTTTTTATCATATTCTCTCGCACCTATTAACAATCATTTTTTCTACTTTTTGCGGATTCATGTTTAATTCATCCATTCTTAACCCCAAATCTAAAGTAAGTATGCAAAATCACTTAAAATATATATCAACATTCGTATTTGTTTCTTTTCTGATTTGCAAGGATCACGGGGTGTTATCAACATTCATATTTACCTTTAGCAAAAGATAATGCAAGATTAGGTTTTTTATTTAACCTATGTAATGTTTCAATGACCGTAAATTTGTTGGGCTGATTAATTGAAATAATGGTTAAATAGGTATTATTACTTTTGATATGACGTATTATAACTTATAAGATAATTTTGCAAGTGATGATAATGATCTGAATGTGCGCGCTAATGCATGGGTGGTTGTGGGTTTAAGATGATCATGAAGTGCGGCTGCTGTGTCGGTCGTGGGGAAGTGCGACGACGGTTGTTGACTGGTGGTTTGTCGTCGGGGAAAAGGGAGGACCTTGACGTATTAATTATGGTAAACAAACATATTAGTCCATGTAAAATATTTATGACTAAATCTATCTAGGGGCTCATTAAATTGTTACTTTCAATTTGCATTTGGAGGTACCAAATAGGCCATATATGGTGGTGAGTGGTGAACCTTAAATAATGGAAGACAAATAGTACCACATAACTCGACTTCGTAGGGTCTTTTTTGCTTCTCTTTTATGGTTGATTGTTTATCTTCTCTTTTGTTTTGTGAAGGTATGCACTCCTTTATCTTCCTATGTGGATGGAGATGCGAAAGGTGATAGCCGCATGAAGTGATATGAGTGTGTATTCATAGGTTAGATTAATTAAAATAAGGTAAAGATTATTTCAAAAATAACTTTAGTTTATTTTCTTATGTATGTCTTTATACTTTACACATGTGCATTTTTTAGTTAATGGTTGTACGAAATTTGATTTTTTGATTTTTATTTTTTTAATGGTTAAAATTACATATATACATTGTTCAATATATGTGTTAAAAAAAACATGCATACATATTCAATATTTGTGTTTAATGTTTTTCAAGTATGCATGTGTTAACTTAATAACTAATTAGAGTTATGTTCAGCTTACTTTTTAAACGATTTGATACTTCTAATGGTAATGTTACATGTATATTTATGTTTAACAAAATAGCAGGCGACTTTTGGTGTAGAAAAATAAACTTGAGTTTTAAGATGATGAGATGATGCAGTTGTTGGTAACTTTGTTGGTATAAGTAATAGGAGCATGGGTTGTAAGGTGAATATGATCGTCATGACTCATGTATATTTTGCTAAATGAATACAGTGACTTGATGGATATGTAACTAAATTAAATGGGTAAAAAAAATTTATTTTTCCATCTTTTAAATTATATTTGAATATTTAAAAGAGTGCCTAATGATTTATTATTTTTATTTTTAATTTTATTTTTTGTTATTTTTTTAAAGGCTTGGGTATAAATAGACTGAAAGTATTGTATTGCTACACTTGCACTTTTTATAGCTATCTTTTAGAAAATGTTTTAAAGTATTAATGTTAGATCATTTGATTCTATCTATAGAATATGGTAGATCGTATACAGGTTTGAATTGAGATTTATGGAGTGCTTATAGATCGATGATCATATTATCTTTTACGAGGAGTATTAAAGTTGTTAGTTTTCAATGATTAAAAATATCTTGAAGTAACATTAAGATTATGGTTTGTCAAACACTCCAAAGTATAAAAAGTAGAGGTGGTGAGGTGGTTCAGTGCAAAGATACGCGGCAATTAATATATTAGTACTTTGTGTTGTACAAAATTTGTCCAAATTCATTATGTTCATCTCCCTTACGTATTGAAATGATGGGTTGGTGGTGACGTTGATGTAGTAAGCAATAGGAGCATGGTCATAGACAATAGGATTACTTGCTTCTATTGTGATATGGTAGTACCACTATTTGGTAAACTTTGTCAATGACGGTTAATGGTGGTCAAACTTGTCGAAAACCTTCATCTCTTGCCGAAAATACTTAAAACTACCCAATGTATAAAACGTGTATTTTTTTTAAGTTGTAGAATAGTTTGAATAACTTATGGTCATTGTTCCAATTTTATATCTACCAAATTAGAACACTTATGGAAAGATAAACAAAGTTAAAAAAAGTCGAGAAAAGTCAAGAAAAATATTGAAAAGCCGAAAATACATAAACTTGTCGAAAATACCTAAAACTTGTAGAAAATACCTAGGCTTTAGCTTGTAATTTGCCGAAAATACTAAAAAGTTGTCAGAAATGCCAATCCGATTAATCACCGATTAATCCCGCCTAGACCGATTACAAGCTACAGGGAGGTCGACCGCCCGACTACCGATTCGCGATTTTTGCAACATTGTTCAAGATAGTTAAAATTCCACTTAACCAAATTCATGGTACTAAGCTACATTTTGGCCTTAGATTATTTATTTTGTCCACCATGCAAAACAAATCAAAAGAAATATCCTAATCCTTTGAAGCTTTTTCTTTTAGAAAAGTCTCAATCAAAGTACGTTTTTCTTGCGTAACGTCTTTGCATTCCTTATATGCTCGAGTCATCTCTATTTTAGCTTGGCTCGCGTTTTTCAAAGATTACAACTGTGTCGATAATCGCTTGCGAACGACACCTACCTCACCAACTTGTCTCATTACTTCGGCTTTGATTTCCTCGATGGTATGTGGAAGAAAACAATCTATTAGAATTGTGTGTGCTCAATTTGAGATGGAAAGTATAGAATATGAGAAGTTATTGTGGTGATGATTTATGTGATGATTTTAAAAAAAGGTAATATAACAACTATTTTTTTTGTGTTCGGGCATTTGAAATGTCAGAGATAAACGATGTTATACAATGTTTTTATATAAATGACGTAAAGAAGAAAAAACTATTGCAGCTAACGAGCATTAAGATTTTAAACTGTGAGGGAATGAAAAACGTGATGTTATTAGGTCCTACAAAATACCCCACTAAAAATACCCACTCTTTTACAATACAAAAAAAAAAAACAAAAGAAAAAAACACAAAAGAATGCAAATGGCTTGAGCCATTGCATTGGCTCAAAACTTTTGGCTCACGAATGACATGATGCTCCGGTATGATTGGCTCACGAATGACATATATTTGGCACACCAATGGTACCCCGTACCTTGTGCTCTAGGTGACCAAAGGGTGTAATTTTACCCTATTAAACAATTTCTTAAAAACAAATACCAAACCCCAAACGCGCCGTTCATAATCTCATATTCAGAGCTTAACTTCACACACACGAAATAAACAAACGGTAAATCAATCCATCATCACCAATCATCAAATCAAACTTTTATATATAAACCATTTCCCCAATTTAATCAAATCAAACTTTTTATAAAAACAAATAGAAAACTAGGGTTCCAAAATAATCACTTATTCATTTTATTAAAGTTTGTTATGTTTGTTACATGTGTGCAGTTAGTTAGTTAGTTAGCGGTTGGAGTAATGGATTCTATGGATACTGAGTTGTTTCCTGCTATTCAGGTTTTCTTTTTTTATTTTTTATTTTTATTTATTTTGTTAATTTGTGATTGTTGAATTCAAATTTACGAGCCCTAGTAAGAAATTAATTATATGTGATTTTAGTTAGTTATTGTTTTTAGTTGTTACTGCGGGTGTAGGTTAGTTCGAGTTTCGAAATACTTAAAACCGACATTGAGCGAGAGCTACATATAGGCTTTTGAGTCGAGCTTGTGTCTTTTTACAGTTTTACGTTTTAGTATATGGCCAGAACTTATGTGTCTGTAATTGTAAAGTATAAAATGACGTAAAAACTAAACACTAACGCTAAATGCCTATTTTATTATTGTTTTAAATAGTGGAGTGTAAACAAAGTCAAAAAGGTAAACGCTTGTTGTCTAAACGCAGCTCGCCAAGTTCGTGGGCCCTGTTGAGCTTGTGTCTTTTTTACATTTTTTACCTTTTAGTATATGGCCAAAACTTGTAGTAGCTGCAAGGGATAGCTAGTAGTTGTTTATTTTGTAATAGTGTTCGCTAAAATATGTGTCTGTAATCGTGAAGTGTAAAATGATGTAAAAACTAAATGCTAACGCTAAATGCCTATTTTATTACTAGGAGAGTGTAAACAAAATCAAAAAGCTAAACGCTCGTTGCCAAACATAGCCTATGTTTGTTTACATATTTTTTGTAGTATATAAACAAGTCTAGTATTGAGTCGAGTAATGTTACCTTCCTTAATATCGCTATTAATGTTCTAATACCGATAAGCGAGTCGAGCCGATCTTGAGAGTGTCACTCGAGCTTGAAAGTTGATACTCGACCGAGCTCGAGTCGAGTATGAGTTTGAAGGGGTGTTTGACTAAGCTTATGAATTGGGCTTATGCTTATGTTATATAAGCGGCTTATGGCTTATATATCATGAGCTCATAAGCCCATCATATAAGCTTAGCCAAACACCCCCTAAGTATTTAGGCTGAGTTGAGTCGAGTTTCGAGCTTGACAGTGTTGGGCTTGGCTTGATTACACCTCAATGTTTGACTATGAACAAGGGGAATTACTTACGCTGGAGTTATGTGTTTTAATGATATTTGTGATGAAAATAGAATGCTGAGTTGTTGTGTGTGTTGTGGCAGGATGTTTTGCTGGAGTTTCGTGCTGGTAAAATGCTTATGGAAGGAACGCGTGTTGTTGCTGATCCGCGTAAAGGACTTGTTCGCATTGGAAGAGTATGTAAAATCGAATCTAACCATTATTTGTAGTTTATATGTTGGTTATTGCGTAATGCATAATATGTTTTTTTATGAAATGTTGGCTATTATATAGGGGGAGGAGGGATTAGTTCATATCCAGTGGCTTGATCGGAGTAATAACACCGTTGAAGATGTATCCTAATTTATGTTATGCATTTATCATTAGTAGTTGTATGCTTTCTGCTGACTCTTAGCTGCAAACTTTATTTGAATTGCTATCCCAATATTGTTATTTGCAACATCATAATTTGCTCC
Source organism: Chrysanthemum makinoi (assembly GCA_910596185.1). Lineage (NCBI taxonomy): Eukaryota > Viridiplantae > Streptophyta > Magnoliopsida > Asterales > Asteraceae > Chrysanthemum > Chrysanthemum makinoi. The sequence goes on from OU343221.1 coordinate 273,835,811, forward strand.
AGATTTCACAATTTTATAGCGAAAGGTTTTCCTTAACATGGGCAAACATAGGATCAAATTGTTTTCCCAGAAGAGGCAGTTTTTGAAAAGGTATTATTTATTTGAGTTTTTTTTCGGTCTGATCGGATTATTATTCTATGCATATTCAGCTAATCTATATATTTGTTCAAATTAGGTTGGTCAAGCTTCGGGAAGGGTTTACTTGTTGAAGTTTCAGACAGATGACAGGAAGTGTTTCTTCTGGATGCAGGTTAGCATAATTCATCTTCTACTCGTTTTATAGCTCTATATTGATCTAAAGCTGACTTATATTGCTTAAATGTGTTCCAGGAGCCGAGAGCCGATGGTGATGAAGAATTGTGCAATTCAGTCAACGTGTACCTCAATCAACCGATAGGTATTTGTTATAACTAATTTCTCTAGATAATGATATAAAAAGCTCAAGATTATATGTGTGCTCCTGAAGGGTACATTTGGGACATGTTTTTATCGTAATCGACTAAAGAATTGGCTAAAGAAGGAACGCATTAAATGGGTGAAAGTGGAAATTAACTCAAATCTATTTTGAAGGGCTTAATTCATGCAACCTTTTAAATTGTCATAAAATCCCCAAACCCCGCTCCAGCAGGATTAGGTATTGTTGTTGCTGGTGTTTTAAATTGTCCGAAATATTTTAGTCGAAGGTTTAGGTTATCTGTGTGATGTATTGTCTTTGTAATAGTAACTAAAACATTAGTACATAATAAAAAATGGACAAAAGGCATTTGTTGGTCAACCTGTTTTCGCCCAAACTAGTTCAGTTACGATCCTGAGCAATCATTTGATCATATTCTGTCACTGAATTTGCTCTGAAGTTTGTAAGCATATTTCTTGTTGCTCTTGTGCTGTTTAGCTTTCTAGATTTTAGATCTTTTGTTCTCTGAATAGATCACCTACACCCTTTTGTTGCGTATTGCACAAAAGTTAACGCTATTATAGGCATCTATTTTTTTTTTATAAATTCGTCGTAGTTTATGCTAGTATGGACTTTTAAATTTGGTCCTTGATATCTTTAAACTTTAGTGTTTGCTTCAAAGTTTCAGATTTATATCACTCTAATTGTATGAGTCTTGTACTTACCATTCTTACTACTGCATTATTTACATCAACAATGCAAAGTATTAGAAAGTTTATGCTCAATAACATATTCAACATGTTCATATTTATGTGGCAGATTTCGCAGCTGAAGAAGAAGACTCTCATGGTGAAGATATCTCATCACGGTATGTGAATATATCTAAATAGAAAATAAAATCCATGGGTGCTTTTTTCAAAAGGTTTTTTAAATACAACCTGTGCCCCTTATCACAATTTGCTTTGAAAACATAACACACACCCATCAATGATTTAATTAAGGACTTGAATTTGCTAATCAAACCATGGGCCAATTGATACTTTTTAGAACTTTTAATTTGTTGCCTACTAGCCCTAGGAAATAAAGTGTAGTTAGATATTTGCCGTTGGCCACGTTCAATCTCAATCTGAAATCTTAAAACCAAAAACAATGTGCTCTCTGTCCCTCAGTCCACATATATATCTTTGGTCTTTGTATCCTCACTCCATCCCTCAATCCACATATTTATCTGCTATACACATATTCTTAAAGAGATTGTCAGATATTTGGAGACCTACCATTTCAAACTTGATCTTATAAACTGAAACCCACTCTTGTGGTTGAAGAATGCTCATCTTAGACCCTGTCTTAGGAATTTGGTACTCTCATGGTCAAAGACCAGTCATCTTAGATCTGATCTTTACAACAGATACCTATTCTAGTGACTGATCGATCAAATTCATCTTAAACCGAATGTCCAAATAATAGACCGTTTATGTTAACAGAAGTTTATTCTCAATGTGAAGAAATACTTTCAGAGCATAAACCACATGAAGGTACTTGTTACCATAATGATTCAGAGGTCTAAGTTAGTTTTTAGGCCTCAGCATGAACACAAGCTATATCTGAGTCCTAAATATGATATCAATAGTACATATATCAACTGTAAGGTTCATAGAAAAGTGTAATTTTTTCATGACGTTCGGAGACAGAATGTGGTAGACCTATATACTTTATTTACCACAATGAGCTAGTTCTTGGCTGAATGGTATACGCTAAAAATGACAATATTTGTTTACAGGGCTGGAAATTTGGTTGGATCAGGTATGGGTGCAGACGTAATTAGTGATGTGTCCTCCTCAGGACCTGTTAAATTGGCAGATCTTCAGAGAATCTTAAGTAATATCGGACCCTCAGGCATGTCAATAGATTCTGCTACTAAAATTTTTTGTTCGATTTGGTTAATTTTTTGTCATTCTGAATTGATCTCTAACTGGCCGGGATGATATCCAGGTGAGGCAGCAGATCCTGATGGAGGTAATGATTTCTACAAATTGATTATGAATTTTCTTTTGGACTGCGGAAATCATTAGTTATATGAATTTATACCTAAATTATTAAACACCCCTAAATCTTTAATAAATATTGAAGTTGGAAGTAGATGATCTTCTGTATAAAATTCTAAAAACATTTACTTGTCCAAAATTTGTCAGTATATCAATCCAAGATAAAAGTCTAAGACTGTGTTGGATTTTAATACATTCTCGAGTAATTTGTTTTTTATGCTCAACTATTGATAATGCACCTTAACGAGGACAAATTATAGAAAAGTTGTGGACCAAGATCAAAGTTATGAATATGAAGTGATGATTTCTAAATACTAGTGGCCTAAGCAGTAAATTGATAAGTACCAAATAGAAGAGAAAATTTGCATTGATTGTACAGTTTGAGAAGGAAGTTTTGTATATTTTTAGGACGAAAGGAATATACCTTATTTTGCTTTAGTTTTGATATACTTGTTATTGTGAATTGCTTTTTTTCTTTTTATAGGTTTAGGATTGGGTGATATTCTGAAGCCTGAACTTATCTTGCCATTGATGGAGACATTATCACTGGAACAAGTTGCAACACATTTACCCGAGGTAACATGAGCGCTCCTTGATTTGTAGTAGAGGTGGCAATTTTGACTCAGACTTACGTATGGGTCAACTTGGTTGTGCTTGATTTCAAACATGTCATGTTAAAAAGCTAAATAATGAAAACCAGAACTGCTTAAAAGGGTTGATAGTCACCAAACTTTATTAATGCACACAACCACTTTAAGTGTTTTTCTTTTTGCAAATCATTATTCTTTAGTGTGCATCAACCATTTCTTTCCCAATTGAATGTATGAAATTTTAATCTATCATAGTGTGTGTATCATTACGGGTCAAGTTCGATACATTTGAATGAATAATCACTTCAAAATGTAACGAACTTGACCCATTATTCTTTAGTGCGTATCATTTTTTCCTTCATATTGACTGTAAAAAGAACTAAAGGACACTAACTATTGATAAGAGGTTATAGGGAATAAACTTCTAATTTATTCTGTTGTCTGTATCATTACGGGTCAAGTTCAATGCATTCGAATGGATAATCATTTAAAAATGTAACAAACCTATAACTCAAAAGTTTAGCCCTACAATAGGATATATTAAAATTAGAAGTTTATACAATTAATAGGAAAGGAAAAAGTTTGATACACACTAAAGAATAATGAGTGAAGTTCAATACACTTTTAGACCATTTTCCCAAATTGTGATTGTAACAATACTGTTTTTGTTAACTGTAATCATAATTAACCTTCTTTCATATCTTTACTTTTAGCCCTACATTAGTTAAGTAAGCAATGTAAGTGTTTCTGGGTTAACCTGGCCTTTTCATTTTGACCCATTACCTAACCTGATAAACCCGGACAGGTTCTATATGTTGAACTTAATTGAAACTTGGTTATCTAAAAGAAAGCGCTATCTAGCCTACATCAGTTGAAGTAAATAAGTGTTTGTGGGTTAACCAAACCGACCCCCGTTTCTTTTCGACCTGTACCGAACCTGCTCGACCCGGACATCGTGTGACGTCTGTCTTTTGCGACTAAATACTTTATTTCGCATAGGCTAATTAATAATTTCTGTAGGGTGAATGGACTCCAGAGGATATAATGGAGCTGCTGCAGAGCCCTCCTTTTCGCCAACAAGTTGATTCCTTCACTTATGTGAGGATCTATATCCAATTTCCTTGCTTCTTTGTCTAACTTTTTTACAATTAATATCTTAATTTTGTTTGTATACTGATCAGCAACATGGTCTATGCAGGTGCTGAAAACTGGTCAAATAGACCTGACTCAATTTGGAGTCGACCCAAGTAAATGTAAGCACTGCAAAATTTCTATTCTCTTGGACAAATCTAGAAAACTATAGGTGCCAAATACTTTTGACCTTTTTAGCATCTTTTTCCTTTTTGATTTAACCGTTTTAGAAAGTAAAAAAAAAGCCAAACGAGAATCGACCCATTCATAGACTGGGTGGGTATTGTCACGTCAAACATTATTGAAATTGTACTGGTAGAATCTATTTTCTGGTTTTGATTTGATCGGATTGTTTATTGTAACAACTTTTAAAGTACCAATTATTTTTCACTACAGACAAGTTCACGGTCCTATCTTTTCTTGAGGCTCTTGAAGATTCTGTTACAAAATCATCTAACTCTGAGGAGCCAATAGGAGTAGACTCGATTGCACAAACTGATCGAATGGATGAAGACCAATAGCAGTAGACTTGTTGTCAACACTTTGTCTCCATTCACATTAAGAAATTGCGTCACAGATTCGTGGATACTTCTAGTGTTGTTTTCAATTTATAGTCTTACCCGTGTACATTAAATTTAGTAAAATTTTCTGCCAGTTCAACTTTTATTATACTTTCAATTAGTGGAAAGAAGGGTGCAATTGCATGATTTTTTGAAGGGTCCTCATTCTGATTGTTAAACTTCTATGTATATATATATTTCCGTAACCATGGTTTCTGATATTTTGGCCGAGTAATCCATGAGGTTTAAATCGACCGCCACATAGATTCAACCCGGGTAAAACATTCTCTTTTCAGGAAGTTGGCGTGACCACTTCAAGATTGTTTGCGTCTGGCAGGAATTAAATCTGAGACGTCACTCATTGTAGTGGTATTAGTCACAAGGCTTTTATTGATGGCCACTTTGAGTGGTTAAACTTCTATTTTGTGTTACATCTTCACTGCCATTACAAAACAAAATTGACACTGTTGATTCGGTCCTTGGTCCATAAGATCAATATGGTGTTTTGTTATTTAAAATTTTAGACAATTTGGTAATTTCTTTTAGTGATGTGTTGGTCCTAAGAAACAAGGTTTTCTTGATTGGATCCTACCTAATCTCTTTTTCGTCATCGCAAGATCATGATTGTGATCATGGTCTTCTCAAGATCGTGATTGTATGATGGGACAAGGATCTAGATCATGCTAAAATCCAAATTTCAAATAGATAGTTTTAAATATTTCTACACAGTTTCTACTTTCTATATGATAGACAAATTGAAATGAATGATATAGGAAAAATCAAACTTTAAATATCGTAGTAACAGAAGATAGATATATTGCAATACATAGAGTTACTAAGGGTGTGTAGTAACAGAAGATAGATATATTGCAATACATAGAGTTACTAAGGGTGTGTTTAGTTGGAGAAATTCTTTTCTTGTTTTCTATTTATAGTTTTGTAAAAATTTTGGAAGAAATTTATTTCCACAAAACACTTGAAAATTATAAAAAACGCGTTTAGTTATGTTTGTATTTTCTATTTTGAAGAAAGGGAGGGAGGGTTGTGGGTTACAAAGGAAAACAAGAAAAACAACTAAAATTTATTTTGTAACTTTCCTTATTACATTAAGAGATAGGGTATTTTGTGTTTTGCAAAACATTTTGTTGGAAAACGCTAATTTGAACGTGATATCTGTCTTCCTTGTTTTCCACAAAACATTTTGTGGAAAGCAAGGTTGTTTTCCCCAATTAAAAATGTTTCAATCGTTAAATAAACGATTTGGGTACAAAAGAAATACGACATACATCGAATTACTTCATGTTGTAATAGTTCATACTGTAATCGGCCAAAAGTAACCCAAAAATGGGCTTAAGTTAGGGAAAAGAAAAAGGTAGACATGGACTTATAGTTGGATCAGATTGTTTTCGATCCCATAATCTTGTGTGCGATCCTATAACGATTTTGCTCAGATTGCTATCCTACTGATCCTGATGGCTTATCATACAAATAGGATCGCTATCATACCTCCTCAAATTGCTATCCCAGTACGCGTACTGATGGCTTATCTTACAATTAGGATCGCTATCATAACAACTATGCCAAGAACCTCTCAGTTTGCTTTCATTGATTATCTTGGACTATTTGTTAATTCCAAAATAATGTTTTCATAGGACTAACAAGGATTTAAGAAGAAAGTTTAGACATAGAAAGATCGTTGGTTAAAGCGGTTACAAAAGAAAATTCATTTTAATTTGTTGATTGGGTCCTCAGTCCATAAGACTCAACTTTTAGAAGCAAAAGGAGGTATCTAATTGAAATATTACGACTCAAAAGAGAACCTCGAAGGTAAAGCTTGTCATTTATTTTTAGATACATACACAAAATAAACTTTTGCCCTAATTCTGTCTATACAATTGGTTTTGAAGAATAATCAAACTTCTCCACACATTCACTATCAATAGCAAACTTATACTGTGAACACATTAAGATAAAATAAATAAATAAATAATAATAATAATTCCAGAATCGACCAATTCATAGATTGGGTAGGTATTGTAACCTCAAACATTATTAAATCTCTACTGGTAGAATCTATTTTCACTGCAGACAAGTTCACGGTTCTATCTTTACTTGAGGCTCTTGAAGATTATGTAACAAAATCATCTAACAATTAGGAACTTGGAAGGTAAAAGCTGTATTTGACTATAGGGTAAACTATGTTATGTAGTTTTTTTTTAAGTGCAGTAACCTTGATAAATTATTCACTCGAGATTTCTTCTACTTTTGCATATTAAAAGGGTCTCCTAATGGCAGTAAACAATCCCAAAAAACCATTTATATGCTATAATTTATTAGTACAAAAAGAAAAATCGGGTACCAACAAAATTCCACACGTTTAGAACAACAAACTGTCTCGAGTTTGAAACACCTCACAAAGTCAAATGAGGATCTAATGATGAAATCTTAACTCGTCACGAACTCAAATAAGAAACTGAAAGCTTCAATGACATTTCATCAAACACTTGGTGTAAATAGATTCATATTACAAAGGGCATTTCAATTTTAAATTCCAAAACATGTAGAGCAACAAACTGTCTCGAGTTCGAAACACCTCACAAACTCAAATGAGGATCTAATGATGAAATCTTAACTCGTCACGAACTAAAATAAGAAACTGAAAGCTTCAATGACATTTCATCAAACACTTGGTGCGAATAGACTCATATTACAAAGGCATTTCAATTTTAATTTCCAAAACATATCTACTCCTTAGAATTACAAAACGACATAATGATCTACTAGTTTTACCTTCAATACGATTGTCCTTGGTAAAGCGGTTTCTCTATAAGCACCAAGTGTATCATGATACCACAATCCGGGTCGTGCAGTGATTAATCAAATTTATCGAATAGATTGTGATTAATCAAGTAGAAACTTTACAACTTAAAGCTTTATATAACAAAGATATTAAATTAAAGTAAAACCCAGGGACACGTGTCTTATTCATCATTTATTGATATACAAATACACATAATACACCTTATTTTCTTTTATACAAACACCATCTATCAATTGCAAAGTTGCACTGTAAACACTTTAAGATAAAGCTGCTGTGATGCAACCACGAACCACACAACGTGCAGCGACCATGACTTTCAGCCCCTCGGAAAAGTGAAAGAGGGTGCGGGTGACCTTTAAACTTGAAACTGCGAGACTTTACATTCTCAAATTGATCAAAACCTCTGTCAAGATAGAAAGGGGCCCAAGTTGTTGCCTGTTGAAGTATAAACTCAACACAAGGAAGATGAATGGACTGGACACATTGATCACAATGATAGAACGCAGCATTAGGATTAAACTCCTCCTCGCAAACTTCACAAAAGTAATCACCTCTATAGTTTTCAACTGGGAAGTACCTTAGGGTCATGGGATGCTTGTCATACTTGTGCCTTATTGTATCAGGCCAAAACAAAGCACACTTTCTATGTAGGTAAAAGTTACAATCCTCACAACCGTAAAAAAGTTGAGTCATTGCATCTGACAAACACAAACGACAATACATTTTGGATCTTGGCATATATTTATGAAGTAGATGATTTGGATGGGATTTATGTGTGATAAATTCAGGTGTGATCCCGCAAGAAACGTCAGCGGCCCAGTAACTTTCATAAGAATTAGGGACTTGTGTTATAGAGTAAACAAATCCCTTGCAAGGTAAGTAACAAAAATGACAAGTGAACCGACCCAAACTATAATTAGGGACTTGTGGCCATAGTTTAAGGGTAAATATGCCAGTAGTAAAGCTGGTCAGCTTAACTTCAGTAGGCAACCGGGTGCACCACACATGGAGAACAAAGTTGCATCCATCATCAGAAGAAGCTGTACATTTGTAAAACGGCATGTTTGTGATTGGTCTTACGCATGCATTGCATAAAACTTCAACCATTTTCATTGAATCTTGACTGGATGATGTTGTTATTCTTGAAGAGGTAGGTGTTGCTGTAATATCATTACAACATGGTGTATCTACAAGAGTTAATGGGTGTTGATGAAAAGGATGTGTTAGGTTGGTTTCGAAGGCCCTTGATCCACTTTCTCCATAGAACAAGTGTTTCAAGACTTTAGTTTGGCTAGTTTGATCGGGGAATGGGAGATGGAGAAGATTAGGATGGTCAGAATCTTTGTAATTTTTAGAAGCTGCACTAGTACCTGCAGGACCATATAACACACGTACAACCACTAAGTTATTAAGGGAAATTACATAATTACATATACTCACTAACATAGTCATTAGTGACAAAAAACAAAGTGTCTCTAAAAGTACCAAAAGTGTCGAAGTATTGAGTGAAAGGATATATTTTTTGCCTTTTGAGACACATATTATCCACAAAAGTATCATTAAATGTCACATTTTTTATTATTTACTCACACTTTTTAAACTAGAAAGTTAAATTTATTGACACTTCTTTGTATCACTAAAGCCTCTTAAACTAAAACTCAGTTTTCTTGCGGCGATAATTAAATGCAATATATTAAAAACTTAGATTTAGTGACGGCTTGTACGTACCTGCTTGTTTCCAGCGGATGGCAATATTGTATGATGCCTTTTTTGATGTAGTTGCGCAATCTGTGTGCGCATAATATCGACATTTCTCACATTTATAAATCCATAGATTCTCAACAAATTGCAAATCACATACCTTACACCTTGGATGAAATTTAGCTTTTTGATAATCTTTTGGAAATGAGTATGCAAGTGTGAGCGGGTGAGTATGAAAGAAATTGTTCTTTCTAAAATTTTGTATTAACAACTTTTTACGGAGGAAAACACAATCTCTATGGGCGAAAAAAGAGAAACAAGTGGTACAATGATAAAAGTTTCCTTGGTGTTTGTTGCTACACGCATGACAATTTGCCAAAATATCCATAGGGATGGACATTATGGGGTGTTGGTGGCTAGGGTGATAGATAATGTGGTTTCGTACGCCATTTTTAGCACATCCTAAACCAATAAAAATATCACATTGAATACAACGATAATTTAGGTACTCATAGTCATGCTTGCGTGTACAAACTTGACACATACGCCTTTGATATTTTGACACTTGACAGAGGATAAGAGCATGATCACGATGAGACTCGTGTCTTAGCGTTGTTGGAAACTCTGCACATAATTTGTGAAGTGAGTAGTCACATTGATCACACGTATAGTAATACCTGTGATAGAAGTTGATTTCTTGACCACAACGCCCACATGGACATTGGAAGTCTTGTTTCATAATCAACTCCTCCTCATCATCGTATACTACTTCGTCGTGTGGATATTTTGGATTGAGATCTATAAGTTTCAATGGATGTGCATGTGGTAACACTTCCATTTCAACGAATTGATTTTAATTTGATGAATTGTTTTTTGATCGAAATGAAATAGAATAGAAGCTGATAGAAAAGATGATAACCTCGAGGTATAAAGGACATTATATAAGGAAATTTTTGAATGATATATTCCTTTCCCTTTCCCTATTAATCAACAGAGTAAAGCATATACTTTGATATGCATACATTTCGAATGTAGGTTGGCACGTCCATAAAGAAAAGCATATACTTTGATAAACAAAATTGTAATTCTTTATTGAACATTCTTTTCTTCCTTGTGTAGTTTAATTGTAATACAATTTTTAGACCATTTTCCCAAATTGTTATTGTAACAATAATGTTAACTGTAATCATAATTAACCTTCTTTTACATCTTTACCAAGGACCGATATTTTAGCCGTACATTAGTTAAGTAAGCAATGTATGTGTTTCTGGGTTAACATGGCCTTTTCATTTTGACCCATTACCTAACCTGATAAACCCGGACAGGTTCTATATGTTGAACTTAATTGATACTTGGTTATCTTAAAAAAAGCGCTATCTAGTCCTACATCAGTTGAACCGTACCGACCCCCATTTCATATATGTTTATACGTTAACCAAACCGACCCCCATTTCATTATGAACCGTACCGAACCTGCTCGACCCGGATATCGTGTGACTTCGTCTTTTGCGCTGACTAAATACTTTATTTCAGCATAGCCTAAGAATTTACGGGAACTGCGGAGAATGGACTCGGAGGATATAATGGAGCTGCTGCAGAGTCCTCCTTTTCGCCAACAAGTTGATTCCTTCACTTATGTGAGGATCTATATCCAATTTCCTTGCTTCTTTGTCTAACTTTTTTACAATTAATATCTTAATTTTGTTTGTATACGTCGGCAACATGGTCTATCACGAGTCAAAACTCGTCAAATAGACCGACTCAATTTAGAGTCGACCCAAGTAAATGTAAGCACTGCAAAATTTCTATTCTCTTGGCCAAATCTAGAAAACTATAGGTGCCAAATACTTTTGACCTTATTTCAAAAAAAAAAAATACTTTTGACCTTTTTAGCATCTTTTTCCTTTTGATTTTCCTTTAGAAAGTAAAAAAAGCCAAGCAGAATCGACCCATTCATAACTGGTGGGTATTGTCACGTCAAAAAACATTATTGAAATTGTCTTGGTAGAATCTATTTTCTGGTTTTGATTTGATCGGATTGTTTATTGTAACAACTTCTAAAGTACCAATTATTTTTCACTACAGACAAGTTCACGGTCCTATCTTTTCTTGAGGATCTTGAAGATTATTTACAAAATCATCTAACTCTGAGGAGCCAATAGGAGTAGACTCGATTGCACAAACTGATCGAATGGATGAAGACCAATAGCAGTAGACTTGTTGTCAACACTTTGTCTCCATTCACATTAAGAAATTGCGTCACAGATTCGTGGATACTTCTAGTGTTGTTTTCAATTTATAGTCTTGCCCGTGTACACTAAATTTAGTAAAATTTTCTGCCAGTTCAACTTTTATTATACTTTCAATTAGTGGAAAGAAGGGTGCAATTGCATGATTTTTTGAAGGGTCCTCATTCTGATTGTTAAACCTCTATGTATATATATATTTCCGTAACCATGGTTTCGATATATTTTGGCAGAGTAATCCATGGGGTTTAAACCGCCACACACACACATAATATATATATATATATATATATATATATATATATATATATATATATATATATATATATATATATATATATATATATATATATATATATATATATATATATATATATATATATATATATATATATATATATATGTGTGTGTGTGTGTGTGTGTGTGAGATACAATTCAAAATTTTAAGATTGTTTAGTAAAAAAATGAATTCATAGTCACTTATTTTTTTGTTGAACTTCAAATCTATATTGATTTTATCTTAAACTATCCTTATTGCTCTAAAGAGTTGGTGCGTTGTTTTCTTGTATTGCAATAAAAAGTGTTAATTTTATTTTCATAAAGTTTGAATGTGAATTAATACTTCAAATCTATATTGATTTTATCTTAAAATATCCTTATTGCTCTAAAGAGTTGGTGCGTTGTCTTCTCGTATTACAATAAAAAATGTTAATTTTATTTTCATAAAGTGTGAATGTGAATTTATAAAATGTCAATAGTAAATTGTTTTTCAAATTTATTTTTTGTAACGAGTATACATTGTAACTAGGTATTATATTAGACTTGAAAATTTAATAGTCATACGTAAAACTTCTTTAAATTCATAAATTATTAAGTTATCGATATAAAAATATCTCGCTAAATTATTAAAATATCCTGGTCCCAACACTATTAATTTATAAAAGTTTTACTGTAGTTGGTTTTGCTCATAGATTGTAATCAACTATGTAAATAGATATAAAGGGAGTGAATGATTATTATATAAGGAAATCTTTTCGTTGATATATTCCTTTCCCTTTCATATAAAGATTGGCTTGTTCATAAAGGAAAAGATATACTTTGATAAAAAAAATGCAATTCTTGTTTGAACATTCTTTTCTTCCTTATGTTGTTTAATTTATCTATTGCTCTTTATTTGTGTCTTGAATTTTCAAGGCAAGCAAAACATGTCTTTTACTTGAGAATAAAGTTCTTTAATAATCATATTCTCCTACACAAAAGAGTAAATTACCTTATGCTTATGATTGGAGAGATTAATTTATTACACCCTCAACAATAATTCTAGTTAAATATGACGATCACAACCTCTATATAACTTGAGTTTAATTTTCATTTTCATGGATTAAAACACATAAGCTAGGCTTTGTCCATTTTTTTTTTTTTTTTTTTTTACTTTTATATCAAATGATTCAAGCAAATCATGAATTCTTATGAATAAATGAGTGTGTTCTTGATACAAAACAACAAACAATTTGATTTTTTTTGAATAATTGCATTTATACATGAGTGTTTATCCATGGTATGAACTTTAGTTAAGTACAATAAGCTTGTCATTTTCTATAATGGGTAGGATCCTTAAATTCAACAATAGTGACTTGAGTGTTATGTGGAAACATGCATAGATGGTGAAACGACAATTTTGCCATTACATCTTATGTGTTTGCATGTGCGGGTGCAATGATTTCAGAAACACCGATGCGATGAACTCGTAAAACTGATATTTGAGATGAACACATATATATAACTCTCTGAAAAAATTGTCACAATGAGAATCGCATAAACTTGAAGGAAATAATACAACAAAAAATGTAGTTGGCAAAAAATATTAAAGTAATTATCATTCGGATCGGCATATGGTGTGTCGTCTTCAGCCATTTTAGGAGGTAGCAGTTTAGTAACCGTTTAACACTTGCAACCAAACACCAACATCAATAATTTAAGAACTCGAAAACCAAAAGAAGAGAACTGAATTTACAGACCTAAAGACAACATATATTATAATCCCTTCTGATAGCATATAAAGAATAGTCCTTTCACATCCCATTCAGGTGGAAACAATATACACCGGGACTCTTTATCTATCAACTTCGTCTCATAAGTTAATCAGCCCCATTAATCTACACAATGCAAAATCTCATGAAGAGTTTCATGAGATGTCTCATGAAGTTGAATTTAACTGTAGGTGCAAGATATTATTGACATACCTGTGGAGTAAACATGTAAGTTGATTCTCAACGCCTTTATCGTATTTGACCTTCTGCTGCTTAGTCCAACCATTGCTACAGCTGTCAATCTGAGATTAAAGTTTAGTAGCCAAGCTGCTAAGGTTACTTATATACCTAGTTAGCTAATACATACTTGCACACCAACGGTTGGTTAATTGTCATAAACTGCAAAGTTGAGGGAAACAGGTGAGAATATTGACTCATTTGCATGCAAATTGCAAGTGAGTTACCGACTCGATTTTGCCACCAATACTCAGACCAATCTCCAACCCTTTACGCATTGATACGTTCAAATACTCAGCCTACAATATTATATAGTAGCCGGGACATTGAGTCTCTCTGCCTCAACCCCTAACACATGCGAATGGCTATATAGAGGCACTGGTTACTAATTTAGTAGTATTGATCATTACAGACTGTTCGGTCTTGATCTAACAGACCTACGTTGAGCCAAATCTCATTTCAAACATAATAGCTTCCAGATGGCAGATACTCACACCTGATTGGATCATACAAATTTTCAAAGTCGAGTTGAAAACATGAGCTCACTCTCCTTCAGTTCCAGTCTCCATTCCAAAGTCGAAAAAGAAATTATCAAAGTTATAGTTCACTGCAATGTGTTGGTTATCTGACCCAGGTGATAAAGCAGCCTCCCTACTTCTCTAGCTCCAACGGTTATAGGTAATTCAAACACACTTTTACCTTAGCTTGCGCCTGTACATTAGTTGTGTCATCTGCAAACTGCAAGTGAGTTGGCTAAAATTTGATTTTCAGCACCAACACTTATCACTAAATAAACCAATATCCATCCATTTATGCATTGATACATTCAGACACTCCTTGCAATCAAATAGTAGCAGGATAGCTCCTTATTTACACATTATCACAAACACTTGGTGTGCCTCATGTAATCAAAGGCAATACTCACGTCATATGAATTAAATTAAACAAACACATGTATTATAAGAATCAAGATTAAACTTTATATTGTCCACGAAAGTCATTCATTGTTCTTTATGAACCCGTTAAGACCTAAAACACAAACAAAGTAGACCGGTAACTGAAGAAACAATGAAAGTATGAGATGATGGATCACACCTTTTTTATCAAGATAGTCGGCTTGCAACTCGACTATTGACTACACAATAAATACCATTAATAAAACCTAATCCGACTCGTGCGTGCCAATCTAAAATGTAAATGATTTACCATTAAACAAATACTAAATGACTTAAATTAAACTAAAAATGCCCGTGAACTCCTATTTTCCTGACTTGTGAAGTATAGTCAAACACAACCTTATTAAATTAAAGTAAAACCCACAGTGACAAGTGTCTTATTCATCATTTATTGATATACAAATACACATTATTTTATTTTATCCAAACAGTATCTACACTTTAAGATAAAGCTGCTGTACTGCAACGTCCAACCACACAACGTGCAGTCACCATCACTTTTAGTCCAAACAGTATCTAAAAATGAAAGAGGCTCACGTTACCAAACTTTACATTCTCAAATTGGTCAACACCTCTGTCAAGTAAGAAAGGGGCCCACGTTGTTGCCTCTTGAAGTATAAACTCAACACAAGGAAGATGAATGGAGTAGACACATTGATCACAATGATAGAACGCAGCATTAGGATTAAACTCCTCCTCGCAAACTTCACAAAAGTAATCACCGCTATAGTTTTCAACTGGGAAGTACCTTAGGCTCATGGGATGCTTGTCATACTTGTGCCTTATTGTATCAGGCCAAAACAAAGCACATTTTGTATGTAGGTAAAACTTACAATCCTCACAACTGTAAAAACATTGAGTCTTTGCATCAGACAAACACAAACGGCAATACTCTTCGGAACTTGGCATACGTTTACGAAGTAGATGATTTGGATGGGATTTATGTGTGATAAATTCAGGTGTGACCCCGCATGAAACGTCAGCGGATAAGTAATTGTTACGAAAAGTATTGTATGAAGCGTAAGCAAATCCATTGCAATTTAACCCACACCCATAACATTTGAACATACCCAAATAATCATTAGGCGCTTCTGGCCATAGTTTAAAGTTATTTATGCCTCTATAATAAGCCTTCCACTTAACTTTAGTAGGCAGCCGGGTGCACCAAACATGGAGAACAAAGTTGCATCCCTCATCACAAGCTGTACATTTGTAAAACGGCATGTTTGTGATTGGTCTTACGCATGCATTGCATAAAACTTCAACCATTTCCATTGAATCATGACTGGATGGTGTTGTTATTCTTGAAGAGGTAGGTGTTGTTGTAATATCATTACGGCATGGTGTATCTACAAGAGTTAATGGGTGTAGATGAAAAGGATGCGTTAGGTTGGTTTCGAAGGCCCTTGATCCACTTTCTCCTTAGAACAAGTGTTTCAAGACTTTAGTTTGGCTAGTTTGATCGAGGAATGGGAGATGGAGGAGATCAGGATGATCAGAATCTTTGTAATTTTTAGAAGCTGCACTAGTACCTGCAGGACCATATTTCACACATACAATCAGTAAGTCATCATCTTTGTAATTTTTTAAAGGTTTGCTAGCACCTGCTTGACCATATAATAGATGTATAATCACCAAATTATTAATATATAAATCCAATATATTACAAACATGTATATATGCAGTAGTTGTATGTACCTTCATTAAAGAGGATGGATACTAGGGACCCCTTTTTTGATGTAGTTGCACAATCTGTGTGTACATAATAGCGACATTTCTCACACTTATAAATCCAAAGGTTCTCATCAAATCTCTCTTCACATACCTTACATCTTGGATCAAATTTAGCTTTTTGATCATCTTTTGGAAATAAATATGCAAGTGTGAGTGGGTGAGTATGATAGGAATTGTCCTTTCTAAAATGTTGAATTAACAGCTTTTTCCTCATGAAAACACAATCTTTGTGGGTGAAAAAACTGAAACAAGTGGTACAATGATAAAAGTTTCCTTGGTGTTTGTTGCCACACGCGTGACAATTTGCCAAAATATCCACAGGGATGGGCATTATTGGGTGTTGGTGACTAGGGTGATACATCATGTGGGTTTGTATGCCATTATTGGAACACCCTAAACCAATAAAACATCATTGAATACAACAATAATTTAGGAATTGGTATTCATGCTTATGTTTACAAACTTGACACAAACACCATTTATTTTCTAACACTTGACAGAGGATAAGAGTATGGTCACGATGTGATTGGTGCTTCAATGTCGTGGGAAGTTCTGCACAAAATTTATGGAGTGAGTAGTCACACTGATCACATGTATAGTAATACCTGTGATAGAAGTTGATTTCTTGACCACAACGTCCACATGGGCATCAGAAGTCTTGTTTCATAATCAACTCATCCTCATCATCGTATACTACTTCGTCGTGTGGATATTTTGGATTGAGATCTATAAGTTTCAATGGATGTGCATGTGGTAACACTTCCATTTCAACGATTTGATTTTAATTTGATGAATTGTTTTTTGATCGAAATGAAATAGAATAGAGCAATGGCTGATAGAAAAGATGATAACCTCGAGGTATAAAGGACATTATATAAGGAAATTTTTGAATGATATATTCCTTTCCCTTTCCTTATTAATCAACAGAGCAAAGCATATACTTTGATATGCATACATTCGAATGTGGTTGGCACGTCCATAAAGAAAAGTATATACTTAGATAAACAAAATTGTAATTCTTTATTGAACATTCTTTTCTTCCTTGTGTAGTTTAATTGTAATACAATTTTTAGACCATTTTCCCAAATTGTTATTGTAACAATCTTTGTTAACTGTAATCATAATTAACCTCTTTTTACATCTTTACCAAGGACCGATATTTTAGCCGTACATTAGTTAAGTAAGCAATGTATGTGTTTCTGGGTTAACATGGCCTTTTCATTTTGACCCATTACCTAACTGATAAACCGGACGAGGTTCTATATGTTGAACTTAATTGATACTTGGTTATCTTAAAAAAAGCGCTATCTAGTCCTACATCAGTTGAATTAGGTAATATAAGTGTTTATGCGTTAACCAAACCGACCCCCATTTCATTATGAACCGTACCGAACCTGCTCGACCCGGATATCGTGTGACTTCCGGATTTTGCGTGACTAAATACTTTATTTCGCATAGCCTAAGAATTTCTGTGGAACTGCAAGGAGAATGGAGTCCAGAGGATATAATGGAGCTACTGCAGAGCCCTCCTTTTCGCCAACAAGTAGATTCCTTCACTTATGTGAGGATCTATATCCAATTTCCTTGCTTCTTTGTCTAACTTTTTTACAATTAATATCTTAATTTTTGTTTGTATCTTGTCGGCAACATGGTCTATCAGGTCTTTGGCCAGTCAAATAGACTGACTCAATTTGAGTCGACCCAAGTAAATGTAAGCTTTGCAAAATTTCTATTCTCTTGGCCAAATCTAGAAAACTATAGGTGCCAAATACTTTTGACCTTTTTAGCATCTTTTTCCTTTTTGATTTAACCGTTTTAGAAAGTAAAAAAAAAGCCAAGAGAGAATCGACCCATTCATAGATGGGTGGGTATTGTCACGTCAAACATTATTGAAATTGTGCGGTAGAATCTATTTTGGTTTTGATTTGATCGGATTGTTTATTGTAACAACTTCTAAAGTACCAATTATTTTTCACTACAGACAAGTTCACGGTCCTATCTTTTCTTGAGGCTCTTGAAGATTTTGTTACAAAATCATCTAACTCGAGGAGCCAATAGAGTAGACTCGATTGCACAAACCGACTCGAATGGATGAAGACCAATAGCAGTAGACTTGTTGTCAACACTTTGTCTCCATTCACATTAAGAAATTGCGTCACAGATTCGTGGATACTTCTAGTGTTGTTTTCAATTTATAGTCTTACCCGTGTACATTAAATTTAGTAAAATTTTACGCCAGTTCAACTTTTATTATACTTTCAATTAGTGGAAAGAAGGGTGCAATTGCATGATTTTTTGAAGGGTCCTCATTACGATTGTTAAACCTCTATGTATATATATATTTCCGTAACCATGGTTTCTGATATTTTGGCTGTAATCCATGGGGTTTGTTTAAACCGACATACATATATATATATATATATATATATATATATATATATATATATATATATATATATATATATATATATATATATATATATATATATATATATATGTGTGTGTATGTGTGTGTGTGTGTGTGGGTGTGTGTGTGAGATACAATTCAAAATTTTAAGATTGTTTAGTAAAAAATGAATCCATAGTCACTTATTTTTTTGTTGAACTTCAAATCTATATTGATTTTATCTTAAACTATCCTTATTGCTCTAAAGAGTTGGTGCGTTGTTTTCTTGTATTGCAATAAAAAGTGTTAATTTTATTTTTATAAAGTTTGAATGTAAATTAATACTTCAAATCTATATTGATTTTATCTTAAAATATCCTTATTGCTCTAAAGAGTTGGTGCGTTGTCTTCTCGTATTACAATAAAAAATGTTAATTTTATTTTCATAAAGTGTGAATGTGAATTTATAAAATGTCAATAGTAAATTGTTTTTCAAATTTATTTTTTGTAGCAGTATACATTGTAATAGCTATTATATTAGACTTGAAAATTTAATAGTCATACGTAAAACTTCTTTAAATTCATAAATTATTAAGTTATCGATATAAAAATATCTCGCTAAATTATTAAAATATCCTGGTCCCAACACTATTAATTTATAAAAGTTTTACTGTAGTTGGTTTTGCTCATAGATTGTAATCAACTATGTAAATAGATATAAAGGGAGTGAATGATTATTATATAAGGAAATCTTTTCGTTGATATATTCCTTTCCCTTTCATATAAAGATTGGCTTGTTCATAAAGGAAAAGATATACTTTGATAAAAAAAATGCAATTCTTGTTTGAACATTCTTTTCTTCCTTATGTTGTTTAATTTATCTATTGCTCTTTATTTGTGTCTTGAATTTTCAAGGCAAGCAAAACATGTCTTTTACTTGAGAATAAAGTTCTTTAATAATCATATTCTCCTACACAAAAGAGTAAATTACCTTATGCTTATGATTGGAGAGATTAATTTATTACACCCTCAACAATAATTCTAGTTAAATATGACGATCACAACCTCTATATAACTTGAGTTTAATTTTCATTTTCATGGATTAAAACACATAAGCTAGCTTTGCCAATTTTATTTTTTTATTTTTACTTTTATATCAAATGATTCAAGCATATCATGAATTCTTATGAATAAATGAGTGTGTTTACTGATACAAAACAACAAACAATTTGATTTTTTTTGAATAATTGCATTTATACATGAGTGTTTATCCATGGTAGGAACTTTAGTTAAGTACAATAAGCTTGTCATTTTCTATAATGGGTAGGATCCTTAAATTCAACAATAGTGACTTGAGTGTTATGTGGAAACATGCATAGATGGTGAAACGACAATTTTGACATTACATCTTATGTGTTTGCATGTGCGGGTGCAATGATTTCAGAAACACCGATGCGATGAACTCGTAAAACTGATATTTGAGATGAACACATATAACTCGCCTGAAAAAATTGTCACAATGAGAATCGCATAAACTTGAAGGAAATAATACAACAAAAAATGTAGTTGGCAAAAAATATTAAAGTAATTATCATTCGGATCGGCATATGGTGTGTCGTCTTCAGCCATTTTAGGAGGTAGCAGTTTAGTAACCGTTTAACACTTGCAACCAAACACCAACATCAATAATTTAAGAACTCGAAAACCAAAAGAAGAGAACTGAATTTACAGACCTAAAGACAACATATATTATAATCCCTTCTGATAACATATAAAGAATAGTCCTTTCACATCCCATTCAGGTGGAAACAATATACACCGGGACTCTTTATCTATCAACTTCGTCTCATAAGTTAATCAGCCCCATTAATCTACACAATGCAAAATCTCATGAAGAGTTTCATGAGATGTCTCATGAAGTTGAATTTAACTGTAGGTGCAAGATATTATTGACATACAATGTGAGTAAACATGTAAGTTGATTCTCAACGCCTTTTATCGTATTTGACCTTCTGGTGCTTAGTCCAACCATTGCTACAGCTGTATGTCAACGAGATTAAAGTTTAGTAGCCAAGCACGCTAAGGTTACTTATATACCTAGTTAGCTAATACATACTTGCACACCAACGGTTGGTTAATTGTCCTACACTGCAAAGTTGAGGGAAACAGGTGAGAATATTGACTCATTTGCATGCAAATTGCAAGTGAGTTACCGAATCGATTTTGCCACCAATACTCAGACCAATCTCCAACCCTTTACGCATTGATACGTTCAAATACTCGACCTACAATATTATATAGTAGCCGGGACATTGAGTCTCTCGCCTCAACCCACAACACATGCGAATGGCTATATAGAGGACGGTTACTAATTTAGTAGTCTTGATCATTACAGACTGTTACAGTCCGATCTAACAGACCTACGTTGAGCCAAATCTCATTTCAAACATAATAGCTTCCAGATGGCAGATACTCACACCTGATTGGATCATACAACTTTTCAAAGTCGAGTTGAAAACATGAGCTCACTCTCCTTCAGTTCCAGTCTCCATTCCAAAGTCGAAAAAGAAATTATCAAAGTTATAGTTCACTGCAATGTGTTGGTTATCTGACCCAGGTGATAAAGCAGCCTCCCTACTTCTCTAGCTCCAACGGTTATAGGTAATTCAAACACACTTTTACCTTAGCTTGCGCCTGTACATTAGTTGTGTCATCTGCAAACTGCAAGTGAGTTGGCTAAAATTTGATTTTCAGCACCAACACTTATCACTAAATAAACCAATATCCATCCATTTATGCATTGATACATTCAGACACTCCTTGCAATCAAATAGTAGCAGGATAGCTCCTTATTTACACATTATCACAAACACTTGGTGTGCCTCATGTAATCAAAGGCAATACTCACGTCATATGAATTAAATTAAACAAACACATGTATTATAAGAATCAAGATTAAACTTTATATTGTCCACGAAAGTCATTCATTGTTCTTTATGAACCCGTTAAGACCTAAAACACAAACAAAGTAGACCAGGTGGCGAAGAAACAATGAAAGTATGAGATGATGGATCACACCTTTTTATCAAGATAGTCGGCTTGCAACTCGACTATTGACTACACAATAAATACCATTAATAAAACCTAATCCGACTCGTGCGTGCCAATCTAAAATGTAAATGATTTACCATTAAACAAATACTAAATGACTTAAATTAAACTAAAAATGCCCGTGAACTCCTATTTTCCTGACTTGTGAAGTATAGTCAAACACAACCTTATTAAATTAAAGTAAAACCCACAGGGACAAGTGTCTTATTCATCATTTATTGATATACAAATACGAGGAATTTTCAAATGCTTACTCTTATTTTGGTGCTTATCAAGGGACAAATCCCCACCATTCATCTAGTTTGATCTAATGGTGGAGATAAACCTAAGATTTAATATGGAAACTTAATTTCATGTTTTTTTTCTCCTTTTTCTTTGTCTTTTTGTCTTTCTTATTTATTATTTTTTTTTCTTTTTCTTTTATTTTCCTTTTTTTTTGTTTTTGTTTTTGGAATTCACGTTTCTCTTTGGAATTCATTTTTTTCTTTTTCTTTTTTTTTTGTTTTAGTTCAAGTTTTTTTTTTTTTTTTTTTTTTTTAAATTCACGTTTTTTTTCAAGTTTTTTTGATTCATACGTTTTCATGAATTCATAAACGTTTTCGTTCGTTTTATACGTTTTCGTCCGGGTGTTCTACGTTTTCGTTTGTTTTTATCGTTTTAAATTATTTTTTAGATGCGTTTTAAACGTTTCCGTTCACATTTTCATCGTTTATATACGTTTTAAATGTTTTGAAGTTTTATTAATTTTTCATACGTTTTCGACCATTTTTACGTTTTCGTCCATTTTTAGACATTTTCGTATGTTTTCAGACGTTTTAATCCGTTTTTAAACGTTTCGATCATTTTCATAAGTTTTCGTCATTTTTACGATTTTCGCAGGTTTAGTCCGTTTTCATTACATTTTCGTCATTTTCTACGTTTCATTTTGTTTCATACGTTTTTGTCCATTTTCTTACGTTTTACGTTCGTTTTCATTCGTTTTTGTCGTTTCTTCCGTTTTGCGTCCATTTTAATGCGTTTTCGGACGTGTTTTTCGCTTCAATGTTTTCGTCAGATGCATTACGTTTTGGCCATTTCATCCTATTTCCATTTTTGTCTGTTTTTTTTAAGGTTCGTATTTTGCGTCCGTTTTTAGGCGTTAAGTAACGTATTTTCACGTTGTCATGATTTTGTACGATTTTTTTCGTTTCCATTTCAGACGTTTTATACGTTGTCATCCGGTTATAGGTTTTCGTCCATTTTAGGCGTATTTGTCGTTTTCAGAAGCTTCATCCATTTTTATACATTTTCGTTCGTTTTCATACGTTTTCATCCGTTTTATACGTTTTGTCCATTTTATCGTTTTTGTCCATTTTAGGGCGTTTTGTCCGTTTTCCTCGTTTTTCATTTGATTTTATCACGTTTTTGTCCGTTTTGAGCGTTTTCGTTTTGATATTTGTAAGTGACACTTATTTATCTCTTGTGATATAACACTGTAAGGAAGATGAAAAGTATTACATTCTTCATCATGTATGTGTTATCAGTTGTGATAATCAACTAAGAATGTGATGGTTGTGTTTTTGAAAATATTTAGGAAGATTTTTGTGTTTTATGATATTATGAAATAATAGAAAAGTTGTTCAAGCGAAAACAAAAGATGTTATGATACAATTTTGTTAGACTTGTGGTGAACTTTTCTATTTAATGGATACATTGTGCATGTTTCGATAGGTTTTATAGCGGGATTTGGAAATATCATGGTTGAATCGAATTGGCTAAATAAGCTATGGTTGAAGATAGCACACATCTTTATAAACAACCGAGAAGCTTAAACACACTGTGATATCACCTGTGATATTACCTCACTTGTGATATCACATGTGATATCGTGTGTGATAAAAACACCCAGTGATATCACTGTGATATCATGTGTGATATGCCGGTGATAATGTGTGAGATTTATAGTTTATATCACTTGTGATATCATGTGATATCACCTGTGATATCATGTGATATCACAAATGAGGTGATATTACAGCGATATCATTGTGTGGTATCGCAAGGTGTTGAGCTTACTTAGTTTGTTTATAAAGATGTGTGCTTTCTTCAACTATAGCTTATTTACTTTGCTGATTCAACCATAGATATTTTTAAATCCCGCTATAAAAACTATCGAAACATGCACAATGTATCCATTAAATAGAAAAATCCACCACAAGTCTAACAAAAGTTTCATAACATCTCTTGTTTTCAGTTAAACACCTTTTCAAATATTTTATATTATCATAAAACACAAAAATCTTCCTAAATATTTTCAAAAACACAAATAAGAAAAATGAACAGAACCATCACAATAATATAATAAGTGATGTTTATTATCATTTCTTTCATAAATACTTGGTAAAATACTAAATTCTTATCACATTTTGTATGAATTTAATATTTCACATTCTTAGGTGAGTATCACAACTGATAACACATACATGATGAAGAGTGTAATACTCTTCATCTTTCTTACAGTGTTATATCACAAGAGATAAATAAGTGTCACTTAAAAATATCAAAATGAATAAAAAAGAGGCAAACTATGAAAATAGAGACTTGACATATTCTCAAAATCAAACAAGTGTTGCATTAAATTAGCATTTTTTTGAACAAAATAATAATTCACTTAAAGAGACTTTAACCATTTTATTTCTACTAAGAGTATAATATCACAAATGATAGATAACATTGATTGCATTAAAAAAATATGCGTTTGTTAATTGCGATGAAATGCACAAAAACTATCTTGTAACTGAAAATTATAAAAATATTAGAAAACATATAGGTGATAATATATAAAAATATACAGAACAATGAAATATCTCAGGTGATATTAAAGGTTAAAAAAACATACTTGTTTGTTTATTAAATATCACAAGTGATGTTAGACATTAATTTTTTTTTAATAAAATAGCACAATTGATATTAGACATGTAATATAATAAAGTTTAATAATAAGCATGAAAGCGTTATGAAAATAGAGGAAAAGTATAATAACCGTGTAAAAATGGACGAAACGTATGAAAACGGACAAAACATATAAAACGAATGAAAAGCGATATAAAATGTATGAAAAACGGAAAAAGCGCCCTGAAAACAGACGAAACGATAAAAACATATGAAATCCGGACGAAAATGTATGAAAACGGATGAAACGCGAAAACAGCACGAAAACGCCTAAAAATGGTAAACGTGAAAACTACGGACGAAAAGCGATATAAAACCTATGAAAACCGTGAAAACGAAGAAAACGGATGAAACGTGATAAAACTGGATGAAATGGACGAAAGGTGGAAACGGAAAAATGGAAGAATGGAATGGAATGGAATGGAATAGAAAACGGAAGAAAATGGGAATAGCGGAATGGAATGGATAAAACGAAATGGAATGAAAATGGAATGGAATGGAATGGAATGAAAATGAAAATGGAATGGATGAAATGGAAATGGATGAAAATGCAATGGACGAAAATGGATGGAATGGAATGGATCGAAATATAACAAAACTGGATGAAAATGGAAGAAACGGACGAAACATGAACGGACGAAATAATGAACATATGAAACTGGACGAAACGTGATAAAAAACGTATTAAAACCGAATTTTAAAACTAAAAAAAAAAAAAAAAAAAAAAACGTGAAAATAAAAAATTGATCAAAAAAAGACAAATAATTAGAAAATAAATAAGAAAGATAAAAAGAAAAGAAAAAGACAAGAAAAAAACATGGACTTAGGTTTAGACATATTAAATGTTAGGTTAATCTCTACCATTAGATCAAACTAGATGGAAGGTGGGGATTTATCCCTTAGTATGCAAGGATTTTTGAGTATGCAAAATAAAGTGCCTCATACAAATACACCTTATTTTATTTTATCCAAACAGTATCTACACTTTAAGATAAAGTCTTGCATCAAGCAACGTCCACCCACACAACGCCTGATCACCATCACTTTTAGTCCAAACAAGATCTAAAATGAAAGAGGCTCACGTTACCAAACTTTACATTCTCAAATTGGTCAACACCTCTGCCAAGTAAGAAAGGGCCCACGTTGTTGCCTCTTAGTATAAACTCAACACAAGGAAGATGAATGGAGTACACATTGATCACAATGATAGAACGCGAAAGATAGGATTAAACTCCTCCTCGCAAACTTCACAAAAGTAATCACCGCTATAGTTTTCAACTGGGAAGTACCTTAGGCTCATGGGATGCTTGTCATACTTGTGCCTTATTGTATCGAGCCAAAACAAAGCACACTTTGTATGTAGGTAAAACTTACAATCCTCACAACTGTAAAAAAGTTGAGTCTTTGCATCAGACAAACACAAACGGCAATACTCTTCGAACTTGGCATACGCTTACGGTAGATGATTTGGATGGGATTTATGTGTGATAAATTCGTGTGACCCGCATGAAACGTCCGCGATAAGTAATTGTTACGAAAAGTATTGTAAGAAGCGTAAGCAATCCATCTGAATTTAACCCACACCCATAACATTTGAACATACCCAAATAATCACAGCGCCATAGTTTAAAGTTATTTATGCCTCTATAATAAGCCTTCCACTTAACTTTAGTAGGGCGGGTGCACCAAACATGGAGAACAAAGTTGCATCCTCATCACAAGTTTGTACATTTGTAAAACGGCATGTTTGTGATTGGTCTTACGCATGCATTGCATAAAACTTCAACCATTTCCATTGAATCATGACTGGATGGTGTTGTTATTCTTGAAGAGGTAGGTGTTGTTGTAATATCATTACGGCATGGTGTATCTACAAGAGTTAATGGGTGTAGATGAAAAGGATCGTTAGGTTGGTTTTCAAGCCCGATCCACTTTCTCCTTAGAACAAGTGTTTCAAGACTTTAGTTTGGCTAGTTTGATCGAGGAATGGGAGATGGAGAATCAGATGATCGAATTTGTAATTTTTAGAAGGCGCACTAGTACGCAGGACCATATTTCACACATACAATCAGAAGTCATCATCTTTGTAATTTTTAAAGGTTTGCTAGCACCCGCTGACCATATAATAGATGTATAATCACCAAATTATTAATATATAAATCCAATATATTACAAACATGTATATATGCAGTAGTTGTATGTACCTTCATTAAAGAGGATGGATACTAGGGACCCCTTTTTTGATGTAGTTGCATACTGTATGTACATAATAGCGACATTTCTCACACTTATAAATCCAAAGGTTCTCATCAAATCTCTCTTCACATACCTTACATCTTGGATCAAATTTAGCTTTTTGATCATCTTTTGGAAATAAATATGCAAGTGTGAGTGGGTGAGTATGAAAGGAATTGTCCTTTCTAAAATGTTGAATTAACAACTTTTTCCTCATGAAAACACAATCTTTGTGGGTGAAAAAACTGAAACAAGTGGTACAATGATAAAAGTTTCGTGTTTTGTGCCACATACATAATTTGCCAAAATATCCACAGGGATGGGCATTATTGGGTGTTGGTGACTAGGGTGATACATCATGTGGGTTTGTATGCCATTATTGGAACACCCTAAACCAATAAAAACATCACATTGAATACAACAATAATTTAGGAATTGGTATTCATGCTTATGTTTACAAACTTGACACAAACACCATTTATTTTCTAACACTTGACAGAGGATAAGAGTATGGTCACGATGTGATTGGTGCTTCAATGTCGAGGAAGTTACGCACAAAATTTATGGAGTGAGTAGTCACACTGATCACATGTATAGTAATACAGCGGATAGAAGTTGATTTCTTGACCACAACGTCCACATGGGCATCGGAAGTCTTGTTTCATAATCAACTCATCCTCATCATCGTATACTACCGCGTGTGGATATTTTGGATTGAGATCTATAAGTTTCAATGGATGTGCATGTGGTAACACTTCCATTTCAACGATTTGATTTTAATTTGATGAATTGTTTTTTGATAGAAATGAAATAGAATAGAGCAATGGGTCGATAGAAAAGATGATAACCTCGAGGTATAAAGGACATTATATAAGGAAATTTTTGAATGATATATTCCTTTCCCTTTCCTTATTAATCAACAGAGCATATACTTTGATATGCATACATTCCGAATGTAGGTTGGCACGTCCATAAAGAAAAGTATATACTTAGATAAACAAAATTGTAATTCTTTATTGAACATTCTTTTCTTCCTTGTGTAGTTTAATTGTAATACAATTTTTAGACCATTTTCCCAAATTGTTATTGTAACAATACTGTTAATCGTAATCATAATTAACCTTCTTTTACATCTTTACCAAGGACCCATATTTTTAGCCGTACATTAGTTAAGTAAGCAATGTAAGTGTTTAAGTTAACCCGGCCTTTTCATTTTGACCCATTACCTAACCGATAAACCCGACGGGTTCTATATGTTGAACTTAATTGATACTTGGTTATCTTAAAAAAAGCGCTATCTAGTCCTACATCAGTTGAATTAGGTAATATAAGTGTTTATGCGTTAACCAAACCGACCCCCATTTCATTATGAACCGCATCGAACCTCGCCGACGGATATCGTGTGACTTCGGCTTTGCGACCGACTAAATACTTTATTTAGCATAGCCTAAGAATTTCGTGGAACTGCAGGAGAATGGAGTCCGGAGGATATAATGGAGCTCTTTGCAGCCCTCCGCCAACAAGTTGATTCCTTCACTTATGTGAGGATCTATATCCAATTTTCTTGCTTCTTTGTCTAACTTTTTTACAATTAATATCTTAATTTTGTTTGTATCTTGATCGGCAACATGGTCTATGCACGGTGCTGAAAACCGGTCAAATAGACCCGACTCAATTTGGAGTCGACCCAGTAAATGTAAGCACCGCAAAATTTCTATTCTCTTGGCCAAATCTAGAAAACTATAGGTGCCAAATACTTTTGACCTTTTTAGCATCTTTTTCCTTTTTGATTTCACCTGTTTTAGAAAGTAAAAAAGCCAACGAGAATCGACCCATTCATAGATCGGGTGGGTATTGTCACGTCCAAACATTATTGAAATTGTACTGGTAGAATCTATTTTACGGTTTTGATTTGATCGATTGTTTATTGTAACAACTTCTAAAGTACCAATTATTTTTCACTACAGACAAGTTCACGGTCCTATCTTTTCTTGAGGCTCTTGAAGATTCTGTTACAAAATCATCTAACTCGAGGAGCCAATAGGAGTAGACTCGATTGCACAAATCGACGAATGGATGAAGACCAATAGCAGTAGACTTGTTGTCAACACTTTGTCTCCATTCACATTAAGAAATTGCGTCCACGATTCGTGGATACTTCTAGTGTTGTTTTCAATTTATAGTCTTACCCGTGTACATTAAATTTAGTAAAATTTTTAGCGCCAGTTCAACTTTATTGTACTTTCAATTAGTTGAAAGAAGGGTGCAATTGCATGATGATTTTTGAAGGGTCCTCATTCACGATTGTTAAACCTCTATGTATATATATATTTCGTAACCATGGTTTCGATATTTTGGTGAAGTAATCCATGGGTTTAAACGCACACTATATATATATATATATATATATATATATATATATATATATATATATATATATATATATATATATATATATATATATATATGTGTGTGTGTGTGTGTGTGTGTGTGTGTGTGTGTGTGGGTGTGTGTGTGAGATACAATTCAAAATTTTAAGATTGTTTAGTAAAAAATGAATCCATAGTCACTTATTTTTTTGTTGAACTTCAAATCTATATTGATTTTATCTTAAACTATCCTTATTGCTCTAAAGAGTTGGTGCGTTGTTTTCTTGTATTGCAATAAAAAGTGTTAATTTTATTTTTATAAAGTTTGAATGTGAATTAATACTTCAAATCTATATTGATTTTATCTTAAAATATCCTTATTGCTCTAAAGAGTTGGTGCGTTGTCTTCTCGTATTACAATAAAAAATGTTAATTTTATTTTCATAAAGTGTGAATGTGAATTTATAAAATGTCAATAGTAAATTGTTTTTCAAATTTATTTTTTGTAACGAGTATACATTGTAACTAGCTATTATATTAGACTTGAAAATTTAATAGTCATACGTAAAACTTCTTTAAATTCATAAATTATTAAGTTATCGATATAAAAATATTAAATTATTAAAATATCCTGGTCCCAACACTATTAATTTATAAAAGTTTTACTGTAGTTGGTTTTGCTCATAGATTGTAATCAACTATGTAAATAGATATAAAGGGAGTGAATGGTTATTATATAAGGAAATCTTTTCGTTGATATATTCCTTTCCCTTTCATATAAAGATTGGCTTGTTCAAAAAGGAAAAGATATACTTTGATAAAAAAAATGCAATTCTTGTTTGAACATTCTTTTCTTCCTTATGTTGTTTAATTTATCTATTGCTCTTTATTTGTGTCTTGAATTTTCAAGGCAAGCAAAACATGTCTTTTACTTGAGAATAAAGTAATTTACTTTATTCTTTAATAATCATATTCTCCTACACAAAAGAGTAAATTACCTTATGCTTATGATTGGAGAGATTAATTTATTACACCCTCAACAATAATTCTACTTAAATATGACGATCACAACCTCTATATAACTTGAGTTTAATTTGCATTTTCATGGATTAAAACACATAAGCTAGCTTTGCCATTTTTTTTTTTTTTTTTTTACTTTTATATCAAATGATTCAAGCAAATCATGAATTCTTATGAATAAATGAGTGCGTTTATTGATACAAAACAACAAACAATTTGAATTTTTTTGAATAATTGCATTTATACATGAGTGT
Organism: Chrysanthemum makinoi; assembly: GCA_910596185.1. NCBI lineage: Eukaryota > Viridiplantae > Streptophyta > Magnoliopsida > Asterales > Asteraceae > Chrysanthemum > Chrysanthemum makinoi. The sequence goes on from OU343221.1 coordinate 273,866,562, forward strand.
TTATCCATGGTATGAACTTTAGTTAAGTACAATAAGCTTGTCATTTTCTATAATGGGTAGGATCCTTAAATTCAACAATAGTGACTTGAGTGTTATGTGGAAACATGCATAGATGGTGAAACGACAATTTTGACATTACATCTTATGTGTTTGCATGTGCGCGGTGCAATGATTTCGAAACACCGTCGCGATGAACTCAAAACCGATATTTGAGATGAACACATATAACTCGCCTGAAAAAATTGTCACAATGAGAATCGCATAAACTTGAAGGAAATAATACAACAAAAAATGTAGTTGGCAAAAAATATTAAAGTAATTATCATTCGGATCGGCATATGGTGTGTCGCTCTTCAACCATTTTAGAGGTAGCGCTTTAGTAACCGCTTAACACTTGCAACCAAACACCAACATCAATAATTTAAGAACTCGAAAACCAAAAGAAGAGAACTGAATTTACAGACCTAAAGACAACATATATTATAATCCCTTCTGATAACATATAAAGAATAGTCCTTTCACATCCCATTCAGGTGGAAACAATATACACTCTCTGACTCTTTATCTATCAACTTCGTCTCATAAGTTAATCAGCCCCATTAATCTACACAATGCAAAATCTCATGAAGAGTTTCATGAGATGTCTCATGAAGTTGAATTTAACTGTAGGTGCAAGATATTATTGACATACCTGTGGAGTAAACATGTAAGTTGATTCTCAACCTTTATCGTGTTGACCTTAACGCTTAGTCCAACCATTGCACATGTACAATCAATGGAGATTAAAGTTTAGTAGCCAAGCTGCTAAGGTTACTTATATACCTAGTTAGCTAATACATACTTGCACACCAACGGTTGGTTAATTGTCATAAATCGCGCAAAGTTGAGGAAACAGTGAGAATATTGACTCATTTGCATGCAAATTGCAAGTGAGTTAACGAATCTGATTTTTGCCACCAATACTCGGACCAATCTCCAACCCTTACGCATTGATACGTTCAAATACTCACCTACAATATTATATAGTAGTCGGACATTGAGTCTCTCAGCTCAACCCCTAACACATGCGAATGGCTATATAGAGGCCTGGTTACTAATTTAGTAGTACTGATCATTACAGACTACATGTGGTCCCGATCTACCACCTCCACGTTGAGCCAAATCTCATTTCAAACATAATAGCTTCCAGATGCATGGATACTCACACGATTGGATCATACAACTTTTCAAAGTCGAGTTGAAAACATGAGCTCACTCTCCTTCAGCCTAGCTCCATTCCAAAGTCGAAAAAGAAATTATCAAAGTTATAGTTCAACTGCAATGTGTTGGTTATCGACCGGTGATAAAGCAGCCTCCCTACTTCTCTAGCTCCAACGGTTATAGGTAATTCAAACACACTTTTACCTTAGCTTGCGCCTGTACATTAGTTGTGTCATCTGCAAACTGCAAGTGAGTTGGCTAAAATTTGATTTTCAGCACCAACACTTATCACTAAATAAACCAATATCCATCCATTTATGCATTGATACATTCAGACACTCCTTGCAATCAAATAGTAGCAGGATAGCTCCTTATTTACACATTATCACAAACACTTGGTGTGCCTCATGTAATCAAAGGCAATACTCACGTCATATGAACTAAATTAAACAAACACATGTATTATAAGAATCAAGATTAAACTTTATATTGTCCACGAAAGTCATTCATTGTTCTTTATGAACCCGTTAAGACCTAAAACACAAACAAAGTAGACCGGTAACTGAAGAAACAATGAAAGTATGAGATGATGGATCACACCTTTTTTATCAAGATAGTCGGCTTGCAACTCGACTATTGACTACACAATAAATACCATTAATAAAACCTAATCCGACTCGTGCGTGCCAATCTAAAATGTAAATGATTTACCATTAAACAAATACTAAATGACTTAAATTAAACTAAAAATGCCCGTGAACTCCTATTTTCCTGACTTGTGAAGTATAGTCAAACACAACCTTATTAAATTAAAGTAAAACCCACAGGGACAAGTGTCTTATTCATCATTTATTGATATATAAATACACCTTATTTTATTTTATCCAAACAGTATCTACACTTTAAGATAAAGCTGCTGTACTGCAACGTCCAACCACACAACGTGCAGTCACCATCACTTTTAGTCCAAACAGTATCTAAAAATGAAAGAGGCTCACGTTACCAAACTTTACATTCTCAAATTGGTCAACACCTCTGTCAAGTAAGAAAGGGGCCCACGTTGTTGCCTCTTGAAGTATAAACTCAACACAAGGAAGATGAATGGAGTAGACACATTGATCACAATGATAGAACGCAGCATTAGGATTAAACTCCTCCTCGCAAACTTCACAAAAGTAATCACCGCTATAGTTTTCAACTGGGAAGTACCTTAGGCTCATGGGATGCTTGTCATACTTGTGCCTTATTGTATCAGGCCAAAACAAAGCACACTTTGTATGTAGGTAAAACTTACAATCCTCACAACTGTAAAAAAGTTGAGTCTTTGCATCAGACAAACACAAACGGCAATACTCTTCGGAACTTGGCATACGTTTACGAAGTAGATGATTTGGATGGGATTTATGTGTGATAAATTCAGGTGTGACCCCGCATGAAACGTCAGCGGATAAGTAATTGTTACGAAAAGTATTGTAAGAAGCGTAAGCAAATCCATTGCAATTTAACCCACACCCATAACATTTGAACATACCCAAATAATCATTAGGCGCTTCTGGCCATAGTTTAAAGTTATTTATGCCTCTATAATAAGCCTTCCACTTAACTTTAGTAGGCAGCCGGGTGCACCAAACATGGAGAACAAAGTTGCATCCCTCATCACAAGCTGTACATTTGTAAAACGGCATGTTTGTGATTGGTCTTACGCATGCATTGCATAAAACTTCAACCATTTCCATTGAATCATGACTGGATGGTGTTGTTATTCTTGAAGAGGTAGGTGTTGTTGTAATATCATTACGGCATGGTGTATCTACAAGAGTTAATGGGTGTAGATGAAAAGGATGCGTTAGGTTGGTTTCGAAGGCCCTTGATCCACTTTCTCCTTAGAACAAGTGTTTCAAGACTTTAGTTTGGCTAGTTTGATCGAGGAACGGGAGATGGAGGAGATCAGGATGATCAGAATCTTTGTAATTTTTAGAAGCTGCACTAGTACCTGCAGGACCATATTTCACACATACAATCAGTAAGTCCTCATCTTTGTAATTTTTTAAAGGTTTGCTAGCACCTGCTTGACCATATAATAGATGTATAATCACCAAATTATTAATATATAAATCCAATATATTACAAACATGTATATATGCAGTAGCTGTATGTACCTTCATTAAAGAGGATGGATACTAGGGACCCCTTTTTTGATGTAGTTGCACAATCTGTGTGTACATAATAGCGACATTTCTCACACTTATAAATCCAAAGGTTCTCATCAAATCTCTCTTCACATACCTTACATCTTGGATCAAATTTAGCTTTTTGATCATCTTTTGGAAATAAATATGCAAGTGTGAGTGGGTGAGTATGATAGGAATTGTCCTTTCTAAAATGTTGAATTAACAGCTTTTTCCTCATGAAAACACAATCTTTGTGGGTGAAAAAACTGAAACAAGTGGTACAATGATAAAAGTTTCCTTGGTGTTTGTTGCCACACGCGTGACAATTTGCCAAAATATCCACAGGGATGGGCATTATTGGGTGTTGGTGACTAGGGTGATACATCATGTGGGTTTGTATGCCATTATTGGAACACCCTAAACCAATAAAAACATCACATTGAATACAGCAATAATTTAGGAATTGGTATTCATGCTTATGTTTACAAACTTGACACAAACACCATTTATTTTCTAACACTTGACAGAGGATAAGAGTATGGTCACGATGTGATTGGTGCTTCAATGTCGTGGGAAGTTCTGCACAAAATTTATGGAGTGAGTAGTCACACTGATCACATGTATAGTAATACCTGTGATAGAAGTTGATTTCTTGACCACAACGTCCACATGGGCATCGGAAGTCTTGTTTCATAATCAACTCATCCTCATCATCGTATACTACTTCGTCGTGTGGATATTTTGGATTGAGATCTATAAGTTTCAATGGATGTGCATGTGGTAACACTTCCATTTCAACGATTTGATTTTAATTTGATGAATTGTTTTTTGATCGAAATGAAATAGAATAGAGCAATGGCTGATAGAAAAGATGATAACCTCGAGGTATAAAGGACATTATATAAGGAAATTTTTGAATGATATATTCCTTTCCCTTTCCTTATTAATCAACAGAGCAAAGCATATACTTTGATATGCATACATTCCGAATGTAGGTTGGCACGTCCATAAAGAAAAGTATATACTTAGATAAACAAAATTGTAATTCTTTATTGAACATTCTTTTCTTCCTTGTGTAGTTTAATTGTAATACAATTTTTAGACCATTTTCCCAAATTGTTATTGTAACAATACTGTTAACTGTAATCATAATTAACCTTCTTTTACATCTTTACCAAGGACCGATATTTTAGCCGCATATTAGTTAAGTAAGCAATGTAAGTGTTTCGGGTTAACCTGGCCTTTCATTTTGACCCATTACCTAACCTGATAAACCCGGACAGGTTCTATATGTTGAACTTAATTGATACTTGGTTATCTTAAAAAAAGCGCTATCTAGTCCTACATCAGTTGAATTAGGTAATATAAGTGTTTATGCGTTAACCAAACCGACCCCCATTTCATTATGAACCGCACGAACCTGCTCGACCCGGATATCGTGTGACTTCTGGCTTTTTCGACTGACTAAATACTTTATTTCGCATAGCCTAAGAATTTCTGTGGAACTGCAGGGAGAACGGACTCCAGAGGATATAATGGAGCTACTGCAGAGCCCTCCTTTTCGCCAACAAGTTGATTCCTTCACTTATGTGAGGATCTATATCCAATTTCCTTGCTTCTTTGTCTAACTTTTTTACAATTAATATCTTAATTTTGTTTGTATACTGATCAGCAACATGGTCTATGCAGTCTGAAAAAACTGGTCAAATAGACTGACTCATTTGGAGTCGACCCAAGTAAATGTAAGCACTACAAAATTTCTATTCTCTTGGCCAAATCTAGAAAACTATAGGTGCCAAATACTTTTGACCTTTTTAGCATCTTTTTCCTTTTTGATTTCACCCGTTTTAGAAAGTAAAAAGCCAACGAGAATCGACCCATTCATAGACTGGGTGGGTATTGTCACGTCAAACATTATTGAAATTGTACTGGTAGAATCTATTTTCTGGTTTTGATTTGATCGGATTGTTTATTGTAACAACTTCTAAAGTACCAATTATTTTTCACTACAGACAAGTTCACGGTCCTATCTTTTCTTGAGGCTCTTGAAGATTCTGTTACAAAATCATCTAACTCGAGAGCCAATAGGAGTAGACTCGATTGCACAAATCGGATCGAATGGATGAAGACCAATAGCAGTAGACTTGTTGTCAACACTTTGTCTCCATTCACATTAAGAAATTGCGTCACAAATTTGTGGATACTTCTAGTGCTGTTTTCAATTTATAGTCTTGCCCGTGTACACTAAATTTAGTAAAAATTTCTGCCAGTTCAACTTTTATTATACTTTCAATTAGTGGAAAGAAGGGTGCAATTGCAAGATTTTTTTAAGGGTCCTCATTCTGAATGTTAAACTTCCATGCATATATATTTTTCCGTAACCATGGTTTCCGATACTTTGGCTGAGTAATCGATGGGGTTTAAACCCACCGCCACATAGATTCAACCCGGGTAAATACACAAATTAAACTTTTACCCTAATTTTGTCCATACAATTGGTTTTGGAGAATAATCAGACTCCTGCACACATTCGTTATCAATAGCAAACTTACACTATGAACACTTTAAGATAAACTTTTCCGGTCAATGCTCACCACTTGGTGCATTCACCATAACTTTCAACACCTCGGCAAAATGAAACAACGTGCGGGTGACTATTAACCATAAAAATGCGTCCAAACTTTACATGGACCGGACACATTGATCACAAGAGTTGAGATCAATATAAATCTCATATTTATTGTAGATCCAATAACTCAATTTTAGCCATCCATTTTTTTTATCAAAATTAATATAATAAACCATTTTTTACCTTTTTTTTTAAATAAATATCTTGCAAACGGTAAATCTTCAAACTACAAAAAATACACTATCACGACGAGAATTAAATTATCTTTCTATAGACATGCAGTTCTGTATATTTTCGGCAATTTTTTTTTCAAAAATTCCGATTAGAAAAATCACGTATGATTTTCAAAAATCACATTAAAAAAAAAATAACTCCCAATACCGTCTTCCACGGGTTATGGGTCCCAATACCGTTTTCCACGGTGTATGGGGGAGGTTAAGACGTAGACAACCTTACCCCTACCTAAGGTAGAGAGGCTGCTTCCGGTTCTACTAAATGTAGAAAAGGCCCTCCGGCCTTGCAAGGTGTGATGATCGAACCCTTGACCTCTTGCCTCATGTGATTTGTAAAAATAAAATCACATATGATTTGAAAAAATCGAATCATATGTGATTTTCACAAATCACATAAGATTTTTCTAAGCCGAAATTTTGAAAAAAAAAATCGTTAAAAATATATAGAAGTGCATATCTATGGAAATGTAATTTAATTCTTGTCGCGTTGGTATGATTTTTTTCGCGTAACGATTAACGGTTTGCGAGGTATTTCATTTTTAAAAAAAGGGTGAATTTTATTTATTTATTTATTTTTTATTTTTATTTTTTTTTTAAATTAATGACTATAATTGGTTCATTGGATGAATGATAAATTTGGGATCTATATTGAACTTTTGATCACAATGATAAAACGCAACATTACATTTAAACTCCTCCTTGCAAACTTCACAAAAGTAATCACCGTTAAAGTTTTCTACTAGGAAGTACCTTAGGGTCATGGGATGCTTGTCATATTTGTGCCTTATTATAAAGATACACATACATTTTGAATAAAGAGTAAAGATACGCATACCTTGATTTAAAAAAAAAAAAAAAAAAAAAAAAGAAAAACTCTTGACCGAACATTCTTTTCTTCCTTGTGTAGTTTAATTTATCTCTTGCTCTTTATTTTGTGTTTCGAATTTTCAAGGCATATATAACAAGTCTTTTGCTTTAGCATAAAATAATTTACTTTATTCTTTAGTACTCATATTTTTACTACCTAAAAGAGAAACGACGCTACAACAATGATTCAATTACCTGTGTTTATGATTGGAGAGAATAATTTCTTATACCCTCAACAATGATTCTAATTAAATATGACGATCACAACCTCTATATAACTTGAGTTTAATTTGCATTTTTCATGGATTAAAACACATAAGCTAGCTTTTTTTTTTCATTATTATTATTATTATTATTATTTTTAAACTTTTTATTCAATGATTCAAGAATACCATAAATTCTTATTAATAAATGAGTGTGTTAATTAGTAGAAAACTACAAACTATTTGACTAGTACAGAATCATTACATGTTTACATTATAATTTGCTTTAACTACCCAAGAAATGGGAAAAGTCACTTCCATTCCATGGTATGAAATCTAGTTAAGTACAATAAGCTTATCATTTTCTGCATTGGTTAGGATCCTTAGATTCTACAATAGTGATGTGAGTGTTATGTTGATACATGCATCGATGGTGAAACGACAATTTATTGGCACCTGATGTGTTTGCCATGTTGATGAAAGAAAGACATGATTATCGTCTATCGAGGTTGTAGTATTCTATAGAACACCAACTCCATCCCATTTAACTATTTAAGTGATGGTTTATGGGTCAATATAACTTGACATGGTTTCTATGGATGTGCATGTGGTAACACTTCCATTTCAATGAATTGATTATGATTTGAGGAATATTTTTTTTGATCGAATTGAATTAGTAGAATAGAACAATGGCTATTAAAGATGATAAGGAAATATAGGTATAAGTATATTATATAAGGAAATATTTTAGTTGCTGTATTCCTTTCCTTTTCATTATTAATCTAAAGAGTAAAAGATTGACGGATCCAGAAAAATAAAATGTGGGGGGCAAATTTTTTTTCTTTCTACAATAGCTATAAAATGTGAAAGAAAAAACTAAGTTCGTAATGATAAATCGTATATTTTTACTTAGAGATGAAGGATTTATAAGGCTTTAGAGTGTTGAATGTTAGATTTTAGTATGTGGGTGGGGGGCAATTTGAGTTTTTGGTGGGGGTCACTTTTGAAAAAAGGTCAAAATTAAAAAAAATTTACACTATAATCTCAACTTTTTCGGCTAGCCATGGGGGGGCAACGGCCCCCCATACTTCTAACATAGGTTCGTCCCTGGATACACATGCATTTCAAATATAGTTTGGGTGATTGGCACGTTCATAAAGAAAAAGATATACCTTGATAAATAAAAATGTAATTCTTCTTTGAACATTCTTTTCTTCCTTATGTAATTTAATTTATCTCTTGCTCTTTATTGTGTGCTTCAAATTTTCAAGACAAGTATATAGCAAGTCTTTTACTTTAGCATCAATTAATTTACTTTATTCTTTAACACTCGTATTCCACAAAAAGAGAAACAACACTACAACAAATTAATTTTCGCATGTGTGTACTTTTTCTATACGATTAAGTAGATAATTAACCTTGTGTTTACGATTGGAGAGATCAATTTCTTACACCATGGACACTTTTTCGCAGTTATACTAAATATGGAAATCACAACCTGTATCATTGCTCTATAACTTTTTCGCATATTATTAGGCATGTGAGTTATAGTCTTCTCTATCATTGCTCTATAACTTGTGTTAAACTTCCATTTTTCATGCATTAAAACTCATAAGCTAGCAATTCGCTAAAGTTTCCTTTCTTTTATGTCAAATGATTCGAGCATACCGTATATATTTTTATGAATAAACGAGTTTGTTGATTGGGCTAAAACTACAAACTATATTATTGTTATAGAATCACACAGTACATTAATATTTGTTTTTAACTACTCAAGAAGTGGGAAAATTCATTTCCATTGTATAAACTCTAGTTAGGCACATTAAGATTGTTATTTTCTGTGATGGGTAGGATCCTTAGATTCAACAATTGTGATTTATGTGATATGTGGAAACATGCATAGATCGATGGTGAAACGACAATTTATTGGCACCTCGTGTGTTTGTGTTGATGATGTTAGAAAGACCTATACTAGCTATCGAGATAGTATTTTTCTACGACCAACTCCATTCCATTTAAGTGATCACTTGTTCGTCAATATAACTATCATGGTATTTCCATTTTACCCATTACCCAATTAGTTCAACCTGTATATAGGATTTGCATGTTGTTGATCTTGATAAAAATAATGGTTATTAAAAAAGAAAAAGTGCTAAGTATATTAGGTTGGTCAATATGGTCTATGTGGGTGCTGAAGACATGTCAAATAGACTTGACTCAATTTGAAGTAGACCCAAGAAAATGTAAGGATTGCAAAATTTCGAGTCTCTTCGTAATAGTTAGAAAAGTTCTAGAACTAGAGGTGGCAAATAAATTTTTGACCTTAATATATAGCTTCTCTTACCTTCTGCTTATACTTGTTTTAGGAAAACAGATACAAGAATCAACCCATTCATAGAGAAATGGGTAGAAAATAGAAATTCTAATCTCTAACAAAGATATTAAATTAAAGTAAACCCCATACAGACAAGTAGACAACCATCTTATTAACCATTTATTTGTAGATATACTCATATACATACATACAATAAATCTTATTATAGCCTAAACACGTCTATACAATTGGTTTTGGAGAAGGATCATACAACAACCCACATCCGCTATCAATTGCAAACTTACACTGTAAACACTTTACGATAACTCTGTCCTGCAAATGCATACCACACTTGATGCATTCACTGTTGGAATTAGATAACATGACAATCAAATAAATAATCACAAAACATCAAAGTATTCAAGCGGAAGCGTATATGATTTATTAACGAATAATTAATTAACATAAGAAGAATATGCGTACCTTTTCTTGATTCTAGCCAAACAAGAATCAAATCCACAAACTAGCAATTAGGATGAACCCTAATTAGGGTTTATAGGATTATAAGAATTACCCCTTACCGTTTTGTAATTCAATCCAAGATAATAACAAAAGTATGTTATTACTATGTTCTTGTACACACGTACTAAACCGAATTAAAGTAATGCTATTTTTATCAAACAAAATAACTTGGTTTGTGGAAAAGTAATGGATCGACACCAATGAATGATGTACGATCGGTTTGGACAAGAAAACACACACAAAACAATTTTTAGGGTTTAGCTAATGAGCACAAGAGATGGAAAAATAAAACCCCTAGCCTTGTTTATATACCCAACTAAACTTGGTGAACAAGTTGGTTTTCTTTCCTTGTTTTGATCCTTGGCCGATCGGTTTAGTATCCCTAAAGGGATTCCGGAACCTTCCCAACTTTTGCAATTTAATCCTTTTCCATAAACATTTAACGACCGTTAATCCATTACATTAATTACTTAACGTCCGTTAGTTATTTCGTTTAATAAATAAATAAATACAACATTTATATTTAATTATTTAACTTTAAATTCTCATACGTAAAGTGTGCAATCCCATAGTCTCGAGTTCGATCCTAACTCACGCCTACTAATTTATATCCATAAAACCAACAGCTCCCACTTGGACATATCTTAATAGAGTGATCACATCGTTAGCGTCTAGCAACACTTCGATGCCTCTAGTACAACTCGAGCAAGGCTCCCGGAAAACCTTTTAATGATTTCTCATTATTATTATCCTTTTGTTTCTAATACCATGTTAAATAAAGATATGGAATTAAGTCATTCTTTATTCAACCATTATGTTTCTGGTTATTAGTGATTGAGCAAGATTACCAAATCTTCTGAACATATTCAGGGGAGAACTTTGCGTGCCACGCAAACATCTTGTCAACCCTACGAGGGGCCCAAAGCATATTAAACTCCAAAATAAATTTGAAGAAACAAATTCTATATTGACTACGAGAATAACCCATGAACTTTGCAACACTTCAGGAAACAACCCTTATGACTACCAGATACGTATAGCGTTAAGTTGTTCCAATGAAGTGCACTACATTCATGACACTTATCTCGTATCTCAAGTCTGAGGATAACTATTCATAATTTACTTATAACAATATCCACAAAGTAAATTATGTAGTTGGGATAAGTCCTATATTCAATTCATTGAATATCATCTGAAATTGGTATGCATTCTCATAATTATACTTACAAGTATATTCTACCAAATCACTCAGGTTTGTCTTAATTTAACGATACTCCCATATCATTAATTGACAACGGACGCTTTAGAATAAATAAATTTATTCACGGATTAAACATGCAAATATAGGATACAATATATTATAAAATCAAACATACCAAGTATTTGATTTATTATAACAATTGTTTAACATCCCTTATCCAAATACCAAATAGATCAATGCATGAAAATTTCAGTTCGATGAATTATGCCTCAAGTAATGACAATCATACTTGTTGACAAGGCATAAATCAACCAACTTGATCTATCATAATTTTGAGAATACTTATTTCAAGAATTCAGTTTAGTGAAGTCCTTGTATGTGTGCATTCAACAATCCACATAATAATTCATAAAGTGTGTGACATCCTCTATCACCAATTTATGACAATTTAAACTTTCAAACAATTTTAAAGTTTAAAGTATTCTTATTCTTTTAATGTATAATGCAACTGTGCTTTAGTAGCACAACTAGTTCACATGGCCATTAACAAGGATGAAATCCTACCATGACTAGTATTGAGTGCCATCTCAATTAAACCAAGATCATTGTATACAAACAACAATATGCTCATTAAAACTCCGTAAACTTTAATATCTTATTGTGTAATGTTTGATGCTTTCCTAACTTTCAAGTTTTAAAGTTGATGACAATTTGCACAACATTTGACATATTGTTCATCCATAGAATCTAGGAGCAATTCCAGGCTGAGGATGTAATTCTTTTAGAATATTCATTACACAAGTTATCTAATAACCTTTAATTAGATACCAATGTTGTCAAATCATCTATCATTCAAGAATGATACAATAATTTAAATACACTACATGTTGTACATGATGAATCTTCATGTCAAACTTATATTTCATTCATGTTCTATCTTGTCAAAAGATATTTATCCATTTCCCAAACAATATATCATGTTTTATTAGAATCATTTATTTTACTGCACATGTTTATTAACAATAAACATATATTCCAAGGTTGTATGTTTTAATTCTTAAATCTTACAAGTGAAGTATTATTCCAAACTAAGACTTAACATTTAGCTTACAAGGAATGTTACTTACTATATGTTATATAACATATAAGATTTAAGAAACTTAACATAATACTCCCACTAGCTTTCAGGAACACTTAAAATTTATCTTATTTTAATTATAAATCGAAAATAAGATTTAATAATTAAACATAAGAATAATTTCATAGATGCATGCATTTATCCATTCATGAATTATTTGCACTTCGTACACTTTCAAAGATTATATGAATTCAAAAAAAACTTTTCAATTACTTACCGTCCTCGCTCAAGTAATTTCTCAAGAAAGAGTTTTGATATTCCATTGTAATATTTCATATTAATGAAATTCAGTATGACAATTATCATCTTTATATATTTAATGTGTCTTGAAAAGAATATTCAATCATAATTAATTGCTTAAGTATGATTAATAATCTTGTCATAAAACATGCATTAAATATGTGTACAATATTGTCCATATGATTTCTACATAGAAATTCAAACCACTATGGTTTTTCATCTCTTTGAAGAAACTCATTTCCATTCTCTAGTCTAACTATTAAGATAAACCAAATTTCCAAAATTGATTATCTTTATGGACAGCATCTTTAACATTCATAGTATGAGTAATTTTCCCAATTTAATATTTGGTAATCCATCATAATGATTATCGTGTTTACTATAATCCTCAGAACTCATATTTCAAAGATATAAGTCAAATATCTGAGATATCCTTGCAGATTTATGAATGAAAATTCCATCATCATGAGGTCTATCAATTACATGTCTAACCTCATCATGATATTTACTAGTGTGTTATAGAAGATTATGTATCTTGTAATTTTGTCTTTCAAGATAAAAAACTCCCACTTGCCTTTTGTAATATATAGACTATCTATATATACTTAGCAATTAGAGCAAAACTATATTGTTCTCTATTTGGGACATTACAAATACACATTGATAATTCTTGACATTAGTTTGTTAATAACATATTCATAAGTAGTTTAACAAATTCAGAATCTTCAACTTTAAAACTTAATGTGATTCATCACATTCCATAATGAAATGGTGTTTTATTAATCTTCTAGGTTGGAGTCATATTGAGTATATTCAATCCATACTCAATATTCTAACCTTGTTACTTTTTAAGAAAGAAGTTATGGTTATCATGAATCAAACAAATCAAATAGAGTTTGATTCTCCTAACTGAACATACCATCAACTTGTGGTATTTATTAGAATTTAATTCGCTACGACTTGGCCTAGCGACTTGGTCGTGGCGAGTTAGCCGTGGCGACTTAGCCGTGGCGACTTGGCCGTGGCGAGTTAGTCGTGGCGAGTTAGTCGTGGCGAATTGTGTAAGTATGGTTTAGCGACTTGACTTGACAGAAAGGTAGAAGAAGAATTAACTTTTAAGACCATGACCACAATACCGAATACCAAAACGTCAACTCGACCTCAGGTTATAACCATCATTGGTCCATGTTTAAACTAAAGCCAACTTACTGAATAAAGAAGTTTCAACAGATCCATGACACATAAACCTTCAATCCTCTTAACCTAATCTAGACTCACTTCAAGACCCTCTCTTATCACTCTTCAACTCTGATTCAAACACGAATCAAAAACGAAAATAAATTAATAGATCTCAGAATCACTTCGTGATAATTCAAAGGGTTCATCTTGACTTCGAAGGTCAATATATCATGAAACTATCATCACTGATCTAACCACACTTGTTGTTTATATTCGAAAAATTCAAAAGATTGACTTAAACAATGCTGTTTAGTCCTTCTTTTCTTTCGGTCAAATAAAACAAAAACCCAAGAAAAAGAACCTACCTTAGTCACATCGAAAGATCTTAAAGCCTACTTCTTAACCTCGAACCATCTCTGTGGCTGTTACATAAACCTCGTGCCATCCCTGTAGCAAGGCTTATATGAGTAGCAAAGGATTAATTGGGTAGAAGAGATTATTCTATTTTTGTGGTGCGTCTTGTTGTTAAGAGTTTGATGGGGAAAAGCTTTGTTTTTGGATGTGCTCTATTGTGGATTTTGGTTTGAGTAAGATGGGGAGAGATACGTTTCTGTGTTAAACAAACAGATGGGGGCGGATTTGTTTGAAATTAGGGTTGAAATGGAGAGATTTTAGGGTTAGTGAAAAGTGAGAAGTGAGTGTGTGAGGCTTTTAATACATCCGAATATTAGGGCATTCTTAATTCTTGACTTCGTTTGATGTGATAGGGCCTCGGTGGACTTAAGTTGGATGGGCCATGTATGATGCTTTTTATTCATGTGCCTCTCAATGCTTAGACATTAAATATGTTTAATTCACGTGAAAGTATGGTCAATGCTTAGACATTATATCTGTTTTGCACATGTCATGTCTTTGTTAATGATTCTTGGGTATCTCGATCCTCTGAACATATCACGTGAAAGTGTTTGATAAGCTTCGTTTGGAATGGAATTTGGTAATACATGACATTGAATAATTTTGTGATGCGGGACAATATTGTTTCATTGTTTAGCGGATCGGGTATCTAAGTTGATTGCAATGGGCCGATTGTTAACCTTTTAATCATGAGCCTCTGGGTATTGCTTATGAGTTATATTGTCATGAGCATAAAATTGTTATACTACTTAAGAACCGTATATGAGCATTTCGTTACATGAGCCTCAATTTTATACTTGCATTTCGTATATGGACGTTGGGTCTTATATTATCATGGGCTTCTTACTTGGACTTTGAGTCTTTACTTGAACGTGGACAAGGCTGTTGAGGAAACAAAATGACTATACCCACAATTGTTATCCGAAAATATGTTCTTACTACAAAACAATGGTTACAATCTTTGGTACATTTTAATAAAATTGATATTGTTGGTATATGAGTTATTTGGATCGGCTTGGAATTTATTGTGGGATGCTTGGTCTTGAAACTATCATGGGCTTCATTATGCATTTTGGTGATAATATGAAGATTTATGTGATCTGAATTCGATGAGAATTGTGATGATGAGATTTGGTGTGATGATGAGATTCATTGAGTTATGAGGGTTGATACTTTAGTATATACATTTTCACGATGATTATTATGTCACGGCTTGGCTTGAATTGATTAAGGTTGACTACGAAGTTGGTTGTACGGTATCTCTTATTTGGATTTGAAGTGAGGTTTTCCAGGGGTGTTTACTTATTTTCGTCTTCTTCCTTTCTACCCTTCTGCAAAGATGACTTGTTTGGGCGTTTATAGAGGGTGATAAAGACTTGGCTATTTAGTTGCGTTTGTGATTCTTTCTCATTTAACCCACAACATAGCTATCACTTCTGTGTCTAACTCAGTTGAGAATGTCAAGAGGTTTTGTACATTGGGTACACCGTTTCTTGTTCACGAGGATTAGTACAAGTTTAAGTAACAAATCTGGGGATTTTCACTTCATAATCAAGTTTGGTATATCGGGTTTACTTCTCCATGTGGTCACTACAATAGCCGACAGAATGCGTGATTGATGTGCTTACCAAAGTGTTGATTGGATGGTTGATGATGTTGGATATTGATTTGTTGATGAACCGCTGCATGTTCCCCTAAAAACAGATATTCACCGAAACCAAAGTTGTCATACCACATTCAAGCTGACATTGTTTACGGTTTTGTCTTGATTTTGTAAAATCCCCCGAAAGAACCTATTTCTCGGTTTAAATCATAGACTTGTAAAATCCCGTAACAATGGAAATATCCTGGTAATTGTAAAGTGCATATCCGGAACTATCATTACGGTTTATTCTTGGTTTTGTAAAATCCCGCGAAAGAAACTATTTCTCGGTTTAAACTATAGAATTTTAAAATCCCGTGATGATGGAATCATTTTGGAGAAAGGAAAGCGTATCTCGGGGTCTTCGATGTCTGGTGTTACGGTTCTGCTTTCAAGAAAGGATAAAAGGGTGTACTTCATAAATTGGATGTGTGTTTGGATATTCGTCATGACAGTTTGGTTATTACATGGTTTTTCTGGGGTTATGTGTTTTGACCATGGTCGGGATGAAACCATTATCAAAGTTCATTTAAATGTCAAAGAAAGGCTAGATTTGAGCTCGTAAGATGTGACAAGGCGTTAATCCAAGATATTTATTTGAGGTTGAAGTGAATTATCACGACGAAAGTGTACTTAGTATCTGAAGGTATCTGGGATGGTTGGATGAAGATTCTTCAAGATCCTTGTTCGAGCTTATTATCAAAAACAAAGACTTGGAAATCTAGTTATTGTTGGGTGACTTTTACCTCTTCTTTACCACTTGGGGGAATTGGGCTCTTATCACCTCAAAATAACTATCACTTAAAGGAGTTACGTTGTAGTGCTCAGGGTCACATTCAATTGTGGATTTTCAAGAGGTAATGTACGTCTATTACTTGATGGTTGGTTGGTTGAAGAGTATAGAGTACTTAGAGATTCAAATGGGCATGAAGTCTCGACACCACTCTTAGTTACATATGTGCAAGTTTAAGTCACGAGTTCGAGTTAGTTTACTTCAGGGTCAAATTCATCATTTTGGGTTTTCTCCATCAGCTGTCACGACAAAGGGCCTACTGAATGATAATGGGGTTTATTGAATGTTTTGCCTTAAGAGATTGAAAAGAGAGAGATTATGACGCCTGCTCACATCAGCTCAGCCTCGTACTCTAAAGTAAAGAAAAGTGTACGCTTCAAGGCGCTTTATCTTCAAAAGAAGAGAAATCTTCTTATGACGATGAACACATCGCTCATGCCTCGTTCTCTAAAGAAAAGAAATAAAATGTACGCTTTCAGCAAGATTATCTTCCAAAGAAGAGAAATCTTCTTATGACGCCTCTCTCATCGTCAGCCTCGCCTCTCTAAAGAAAAGAAAAGAAATGTATCGTCGGCTAGGCGCTTTTATCTTCAAGAAGAGAAATCTTCTTATTTATGACCATTCTCGTCAACATGCTTCATACTTTTTCCATGCGCTTCAGTCATCAAGTGAACCGGCTACCACGATTGTTTTCTCATTCCACGCGCCTCGATTATAATGAAGATGGCAACATCATGTGCTTATTTTGCGGGAGAGAAGTGTGAATAGAACATTCGAATGATTTTCACTTACTTAATCAAGAATGGCAACTCCGTATGCAATTCTTGAGGGGAGAAGAAGTGTGAAATACGCATGGTTGATTATTATTTGAGAATTTAAATGGTCATACGGCTCTAAACTCATGTAAGAACCGAGCTTCTACTTATCGGGTAATCTTACATGAGTTTCTTCTTAAGAGTCGCTTGTCATCTTCACAAGTGATATGAGTTTATTGACAAAGTGCCCGTTAATGCTTCACAGCACATCAACATGATGATTCCAACAACCTTCTCGTTCTTGTTTGATGTGATTGTTTGCTTGGTGTTACCATTTTGTGTGTTCGCCAGGGTGATTGTCGATTTCCTTGATGAACATCTTTCTGTGCTTGTTTGATTGGGAGGGATCTTAATTAAGGGGATTTGCAAGATGTAAGTTAATTGGGATGCTCTTTGGTGATGTTCTTGTGTTTTTGGTGAAATGAAGATGTTAACTATCTATTCCCCAACTCGACAATCTTGAAGAAGGTCGAGTCTACAGTCGGTTCTACATTTTCTCAGAGCATGCTAGAAGACTAAAGACGTGTTGCATTTGATAATCCAAAGACTTCTTCTTAATTCAAGCATTCATCATAAAGATTGTCGGTTTAGGGGAGAGCACTAATTGGGGAATGTGATATGTCGAATTTAATCCCCAATTAGACTTGCTCACATTATTCAAAGATGTTGATTCTCACAGAGACTTCAAGCGATCTTCTCAAAAAATTTCAAGTATTTGGGCATTCAAAGAGTTGCTGATTCTCGAAGTATCAAAACCGAAAGGGTAAGGAGACAAGCATCTAAACGCGAGTAAACTTGATGAACTTAATACTTCTAAGTAATTGAAGATATCCTGCGAAGACAAATGTTATTACCGCAGAGAAACTCAAGGTTTGACTCATGGCGAGTAAACTTGATGAACTTAACTCTTCTAAGTGATTGAAGATATCCCGGAAAACAAATGTCATGACCGCAGAGAAACTCAAGGTTTTACTCATCAAGGCTTTTAGTGTTCTTATTCCAACTATGGGGAAGAGATGTTAGAGAAAGTTTCAAGATAAAAGAGGTACACAAGTACCATATTCAGGGGAGATAAATGTGTAAATATGAGGGAGGTGTTATCCGTTATTCTCGCTGGGAATGTGTGTACTTTGATTCTTGGGTCATACACATTCATCAGGACTAAAGATGTGAACATAGGGAGGTGTTCTTCATTACCCTCATGATGTATTCGAGAGTTCTTTGATATTGGTGTACTTCGGGTTCTTGAGCTTCATACAATTTCATCAGGGAAGAAAAATGTGAACATGGGAAGGTGTTCTTCATTCCCCTTATGAAGTGTATTCGAGAGAGTTCTTGAGCATTATACAAAGACTGACGGATCATCTATTCAACTACTTGGGGAATTGTTCTCTTGACACCTTTTTGGAATGGATTGCCGACCTCGAAAGAAAAGAAATTTGAGAAGATTATTTATGTGTGGGATGAAACGTTGTTGATGTTCTATTGGATGATATAACCCCGAATGGAGATCCTCGATTATCGGTCTTAAAAGGAGCAGCTGGATTTATGATAATGGTGTGCTTCTCTGTGCACCTGGCTAAGGAAAGCTTGAAATAGAGCTTCAAATCTGCTCATCCAAAGGATTTTCGGGGGAAGTGCCTGAGTCTCACTTTCAGATGGTTCAATTTCTTTCTATTCGGAGCCCCTAAGCTTGGTGGTGAATGTTTAAGAGATGATGACTTCTATCTTCTACAACGGGGCTGTGCGATATCCTTATCTCTATCGTGATCATCATCTTCTTATACTATATCATCTACTCTATCCTTGTATATATTTATTCAAAAAGCAAAATACAAAAATATAAAACCAGCAAAACAAAATAGAAAAATATAAAACCTTCAAAATCCCATAAAAAATCAGAAAATTTCAAAAATACCAAAAATATGTTTTCCTAGACATGTCTTCTGGTATCGATAACATCTACGGTCTTAGAAATGTCATTCAATAATGGCACGGGACTTTAGATGAAGTTCGAGCAGAAGGTGTAAATATTTTCAAAACATGTCTCTAAAATGGCTTACGATTATTTTAGATCGTAACCCGGCTTCAAATGATGGCTTGCGCTATTTCCGTGATCGGACCACGCTTAAACTATGGCTTGCTATTATTTCAGATAGCAACCCGTTTTTCAAGGAAGGAAAGTGTCAAGGCTAAACCTATTTTCAAAATATTTGCACTTATCCTAAAAACAAAACAAGGAAAGTATGTCGGGATCGTTGTTCCTACACAAATGTTTTTCCGCCTAAAATTCTTCTTGAAAAATATTTGGTTGTTTTCAAAAATGGTGGTAAATGAGTTGCTTTTAAAACAATCGATTCAGAGTTTTTGTAATTGAAAACTCAATCAATGACTTCAAAGCTTTTAAACTTTTCATAAAATGAGTCATGGATTGAGGGGGATAATGTTTTTTAAATCTACATCATCTAACGGGCTTTCTTAATTATCCTAATATGCTTAATTAAAATGATGTTAACCTATGTTGAAGGACTAGGTGCCTAGGATATGATTGCTAGGATTAGATGATTAGTGTTTGATGAACACATTTTTCCCATACATTTATATGATCTGATTGATATGTTGGATTGAATTTTATTAGTCGATTGTTTTGGGTGATGTCACCACCATATATCTGATGTGTGTTCACTAACGATATGCGTATATTGGTTATAAGAATGTTCCCGATCCGGATCCCACAGATGAATATGATTGGATGCCGAAAGGAAAGGGTAACAATATCTTAGGTTGACAAATGAAGAAACGGAGCTTAATTGGACTTCTATGGAGAGTGGCATAAATGCAACGAAGAGGTCTCATCGCATCGCACAGATGGTTTTCTTCTAAGTGTTTGAAGAAACGGAGCTTAATTTGACCTCAGTTGGCATTCAAAATGCAACTTAAGAAGAAGTCTCATCAGACATCTGCGACGGTTTTTCTTCCAAACCCTACAGAACAACAACAAAAGCGCTCAACCACCTAACTAATCTTTGGCAGATACCATTTTTAAACAATTTTTGAGTAAATTGAATTAAATTGTTTTGAAAAATGGAAAAATGTTGTTTTGAAAATATATTGGACTAAATTTTGAAAATCACCGGACTTCATTTTATCAAAACTTGAGTCACTCAATTATCGACTACGGTCATGGATTGAGGGGGAGAGTGATTTAATATAAAATATTTTCAAACGATATTTCTTCACAAAAGTTCCGCTTTGTACTATATAAGTGGTGATCTAAAGATTTAATGTTATGTCATGGTATGATTTTTCTTTAGAATCAAGGTCTTTCAAAATGAAATTTTTTCTGTTCTTGTTTGATTGTGAAATTGTTTTATTTTACTTAAAGATCTCATAAAACAAATCATACCTGACACTAACAATCTTTAATGTCTAAATTGTTCCTATCTCGTCATCTTTCGAATTAAATCTTGCACGCTCTTTTCCCCTAAAATTTTCTAAATAATTTAAATCTTTTGGGATTACAAATCTCAAATGGTTTGAAAACTTTGATCGGGGTAGAGATCGTGAGTTAAATCTCTTATCTGTTTAAATGGAATTGGTTTTAGTCCTTTAAAGGCACTCCTGCCTCCATGTGCCAAACGAGTTCAAATACACAATGCACATGTTGAGGAGGAGGATTTATCCAAAAACCCGATGAGTATTTAAACAAGGCCACATTTTCTCCCATGTTTTCTAAACCTAATTAAATCACTTGGGATCCAAAATCTCAAAGGGTTTGATATTTTTGATCGGGGAGAATTTGTGATTTAATAATGAAATTTGATAAAAGGTGATCGCTTTGATTTAATTTGTCACAGGTGTCGCTTCTCATATGTGCTAAACGCTTTCGAATCTTGAAGCACATATTGAAGGGGAGCATTTTAAAGGAAAATAAACTATCGAGGTACAAAAGCTTTTATGTTTTAACATAGAGTACCTTGATTGAGTTTTCAAATGGTTTTCTTAATGGCTTTTATGATTCGTGGATGTGCTTCAAAAGAACTCTTGCCTCTATGTGATAAAATGATTTCAAATATCCTATGCACATATTGAGGGGGAGAATTTTACCAAGAAAATCAAATGGCTTTTTCGTAGGAAATTGTGATCAAGAAATTATTTCAAAGAAATTATTTCAAAGAACTCTTGCCTCCATGTGCCAAACAATTTCTAAATCATACGCACATGTTGAGGGGGAGGTTTTCTAAATGATCAAAACTATTAAGGTACAAAATGCTTTGATATCGTATCACAAGTACCTTGATTGGTTTTCCAAATGATTTTTCAATTGGTTTCATGAAGGAAAGAACAATACCAAAAGACCGACCAATTTATTGCATGGAGTTATAAGGATGGTTAGGTTAGGTATTTGTTCCCACGATCCTCCGCCAGAATCGAGGGATCTACCAGGACAATCCACTAGATAGTGTAGAGTCCTTAGGTATATTGAAAAAGGAGAAAAATGAGAAAATGGGAAGAGTGCGGATCGAGACAGAGCTAGTATCGAATAAACCCAACAAGGTTCTAGTTATGAAGTCTCGGTAAGCACCGATGGGTTGAAGAATGAAAAAGAAATGAATGATAGAAGGGTGAAAAGAAATAGCCCTCCATCAATTCAACCTTAGGCAGTAAACCGGTTCAATTCATATGCTACCGGTGGTTACTAAGGTAACACCGTATTGAAGACAAGACATCATGGACCCAAAGTGATGACTCGCACTAAACTTCCCAAACCACTCAAGTTCCTCTTAAAAGGGCTTGTTTCATTCTCACGGGAACCGACATAATCTATCGACTTTCTCATAGAGATGGTTGATATTGAAGTAGGAGACCCTCTCCCTAGTCTCCCACAGAACCAAAAATGCACTATTGAGTCTAGAGCCAAGAGATCATCCACAACATCTCGTTAGGACACTAAATTCATGAAGTCTCTCTGTTTCACACAATGTGGAAAGAGAGATTATATCTTGAGTCCTACGCATTTATCCTTGTGGTATTGCCGTAACATCCGAAAGTGGTATGTAAAAGTATTCACGATGAAGATGGAAATCCTTCTAGAGCCAACATCAAACAAGCTCTTGGTGGGTGACATGTGAGATCTTCTTGTAAGATCAAACTTGTGACAACTGGATAGAAACAATGGGGCTTATTCGGCCTTGAATCAACCTTGGTCCAGAATGGAATTGATGAATACTTTTGGAAAACCATTCGATGTGCAAATCTTCTTTCTCTAGCACGCCGAATGTACTTATGTTTTCAAATTCAAAAAGTATCTCTCTGAAAAATACTTTTAGAAAAACCGCTCGATGTGCTTAATCTTTCTTTTCGCTAGCACGTCGAATGTGTACTCATTCTCTAATACAAAAAGTATTTTGATTGAAAATTGATCTTTCTCATAAAACCTTCGTCGTATTGCAAAACTCTTTCTTCAAGCAATACGCGATTGTTTTCAAATCAATTTTTCATCAGTCAGTGAATCTCAATTGGCCGGTTCACTCAATTCGTTGTCTTCTTTGAGACGTTCCGTTTGAGAACAAATTTAGAACAAGCCTCTAAAACCATCAAGGAGATTTTAGGAATCCTACCGATCACGCGCAAAAGATTTGTACCGATCAACGGGAACCGTGGGTCGTGTACCTCAATTCAACGAAAGTGATCAAAGACACTTTCATGTGCTTTATTGCTAATCAATGTGTATGTGTACACCTCGACGATTGCCTGATCGTAATTGAGGAGTCAATCCAAAGCGCATGTTCACGAAGAACCACACTTAATTGAAGAAATCATGACTGTGCATATCTACATAACCCGATTCGAGATATTTTTATACTATGCTTTACACGCTTACGCCTAAGCAAATATCATGAACCAATGAAGGCTTCCGCTACTCTGATGGAAAGATGTCATGATTCAAAAGTGTGAGCATGTCGGTCCAAAAGTCACAACTTCACATGATGGCAACACAATAAAGGGTGATCCGAGATTTATCGCGGATCGGTGATCTCAATGAAAGCTCAAGATCATCAAAGATGTGGATCGCCAAAGGCCTCCACTTAAAGTACAATTCAATGCGGACTTTAAAGAATCGCTATAAAAGCACAAAGATGCAGATGTTGAAGAATTCAAGTCTACGAGCTCAAGAACTAAAGACAAAGATAGAATGCTAGGATGCAAAATGTATTTCATGGGGTGACCTCCTTTAGGGGGAGATTGTTAGGAATTAGAAAATTCTATGTTAAAGTGTCGGTCACCCCAATTATAAGTCTAGCATATGTTAGCTCGTAGACGTGTCGTTTGTTACTAGATTAAGTAGTTTATTTGTTAGTTTGTAGCGTAGTTTAGTTTAGAGCAACACGGTGGAGGAAGGACGGTCTTTACCCATCAGATCCTCGATCCACATGCCGATAGGAGGTCGTATTTCATGTAACTATAAATACCCCTTCCATCCATGGAAGGGGTGGTGCTTTCAATCTAATATTCCATACTTTTGTGTAAACCTCTAGCAAGAACACCCTCTCTCTCTACTAACTCTCTAACTATGGCAAACATGTATTTTGATCATCCAAGACCACCCGAATCATCAACACAATAATATTTGGATCCTAACAAATCTAACAATATATAAGATAAACATATTCCTTTTGGCTTACCTATTTACCAACTAAGTCAACATAATGGTATAATACACTTTCCAAGCCAATTACATGCTTTATAACACAAGTACCTTTTAACCAAGTTACTTCATATCCATGTCTCAACAAGAAACATAAACTGTTATAATCCCATTATACGTTATAAATCATTGATCAGCTCAATGACTTCTTGTATATGTCTTAATTAAAAAACCATAACAAGTTAACGTCTTACTTTATTATAAGTCTTAAAAGACTTTATGTTTATGTCTTTACAATGAATCATAAACATGTTTAACTAAAGTAATTATGAACACAACTCTTGATTTCAATAGTAATTTCAAGTTAATTTATTTTACTTCACAATAATGTAGGACTACATTATTTTTCATTTATGTCATTCCAAAATACATAAATAAACAAATTGAAGTAGGATTAGATTACTTCATTTATTTATGTCATTCTAATAATACATAAATATCTAATTTGAAGTAGTCTTATATAACATCTTGACACATGTTCTAAATACTTGTCTAATTTAGAAACTGCAAATATGTCCATGCAAGGTCTGACTTCACATAGAGATTTACTTTGTTGTTGCAATCTCGTCAAGTTCTCACATGACGTAAATTGCAACACCAAGTGTTTCTTAAATTAGATATGTACAAGTTATATTAGAATGTTAGTCTCTTACCTTGCAGTCAAGAGAATCCTTTAAATCATATACTTATATGTTGTACCTTGCACACAATATAGATTTCTCCCACTTGTGCATGGAACAACATCATGTAGCAGATAAACAACACGACATATGTTTGTTTATGTGACTAATATGATTGTGTCATTGATATTAACATAACTAGTAGATGTAGAACCACTTCATTGTTTAATAAGGAAACGTACATGACTATCCTTGAAAACATAAGTGTCTACAAGTGGAAAGTAATTATCTTAAGACATTCTAGAGATAATCTGGGTTACTACCAAAATGACAAAGCTTGTAACTCCCACTGAATAAGAGATCATTACATTTATTCCTTATTCAAGAATAAGAACACAACACTCCCACTGGATTTGACAACATTGTAAGTGTTTCATTAACCAGTGAAAGAAAATAGTGTATATTTACTTCCTACACCTTTGAGAAAGTCCATACATAACAATTACAAATGTACTTAAAAAAATGTATTATACTATGTAGATGATGAATTATTCATCAATGCTATTAACTTGAAATAATTGGGCATGCAATTTCTTTCTTAATAGTTCTACTATTCCAACAATTATAAGTAGTACTTTTAAATGGTCAAAGCACAACAACTAGATAAAATATGCTAGTTTGTCTTTTACCAATTATACAGTAATTAGTCCAGCTTTTAATTTAATAACTCATAAAATATGCAATTTTCTTAACTATTAAAATTTGCTTACGAGTTACGTATTTAGAATTTAGACAATTCTAATTGTCCTATCATACCTTTCTTCATTCATGAAAAGGAATAGGATTTAATCTCACTCTTTATTAAGAAAAGAGGACTAGGTTTATTCTCTTATTAAAGTTGACTCTACCAAAAAACCATTACAGGCGTAGATCAATTTACCAATTCAGGAATAACCTTCATTTACGGTTTAATGTTGCATTAATACATTTAAAGAATTAGCAAAATTCAATTTTAGTATTTTTGATAATTAAACTTTTCAAGAAAATAAAATACCCAAGGTAATATTCATATAACCATAGAATTTTCTCGAAAACTAGGATCCAAATTATCGTAGTTCCATTACATCAGTTGATCTGCTAGTAACGAAAGCACATAATAAGGTAATCTGTCGAACATTAATTGGCAAACAATTTCCAATTCCTAGATCATTATGGGATTTATATTTTCAAACGCTATTGCAAATATAAACATGTTTCATCCCATCTTATGCCATTGAGTCCAAGTCTCACTTCCTACTCAACTTAAGTGTCTAACCTAAAGAACTGCAAATATGTCCATGTAAGGTCTCACTTTACATAGAGATTTACCTCTCCATCACAATCTAGCCAAGTACTCTCATGACATAAATTGCAACTTCAAGTGTTCCTTTTAATTAGATGGCATATAACTTAATTTAAAAGGGTAGTAGTTTTGATTTTATGTGGTCAAATCAAAGATGTACAAAGATGTCATGCATTCATCTTGTAACATAAATTTAATAAAAAACTTTTCATTACCAATTCATAAAGATCAAATTATCAAAGTTTTGATTGAGGTATTGGGTTCACCAATAAAGGAATTTAGCGTTAATTATCATCCATTATACCGTACTTTTGCATAAGTGTAAACACTTAGTGTTTCGGATAATTACCACAGAGGTGGCGCATGGAATTAAAACTAATTAAGCCCTTAAGATGAGTTTGCACATTTTTGGCTTACTAAGTAGCTCCATTCAATTTACAGAGGGCGAGGACCGTGTAAAAGCATAACCTTAGACATCCATTCAAGTGATCAAGCACTTCTTAAATAACCCCTTTATAGTTCATTCTAATGGGTGAGCCGTTCAATCATTGTACCAAAGTCACCAATCAATTAAACTATTGAAAACTTAACTCTTCCAAACAAATCAAATTTCGCCATTGTTTAGTCCGTATTATTTTTCTATTCAAAATTACCCTTTGCTTAAAACTGTCTAACATAATAAACAAACAAGTAACAAATAAAAAATAAACTACTAAAAACAATGCACATAATAAACAATTTATTCGGTAAACAAGTAGCCACATGCAACTTATTCGATAAAACCCTATTAATAATCAATATCTAGGTTAAATTAATGTATATATTAATTTAGGGTTTTCACTCCAACAATAGAAAGTGAGCCACATACATCGATGAATCGATTGCGTAAACCCATAATTAAAATATACCAATTAGCACATAATTGATTCATTAATATATAATTGGAGTCTTCCTCAATTCAAGATTTATCGTAAATAAACATGTGATAAATATATCTTAACAATTAAACAATTTCAAAGCAACTATCCATGACAAACATGCATGTAATATCATGGATATATCATAACAATTATACAAATAGTCACAAGATCGCATATCAATAATCCCATGTCACATAACAGTTATTCATGAATTAATCACGTAACATATATATTAATTCTAGGTTTCGATAAGGTTTAGCAAACAATTTTCAAACCCTAAAAAATTATGTGTATGTCGACTTAAAAAAAATATAGGGTACGCCCCAATTTAAAAAAAAAAATCGACCAAAACATAAATTAAACATAAACCCTAGATTAACATATCAAACAACATACAAGTATTTGTTTTATTACGCGTTTATGTAATTAATTACTCATTAAAAACCAATGACTCGTGATGCCACTGTTGGAATTAGATAACATGACAATCAAATAAATAATCACAAAACATCAAAGTATTCAAGCGGAAGCGTATAGGATTTATTAACGAATAATTAATTAACATAAGAAGAATATGCGTACCTTTTCTTGATTCTAGCCGAACAAGAATCAAATCCACAAACTAGCAATTAGGATGAACCCTAATTAGGGTTTATAGGATTATAAGAATTACCCCTTACCGCTTTGTAATTCAATCCAAGATAATAACAAAAGTATGTTATTACTATGTTCTTGTACACACGTACTAAACCGAATTAAAGTAATGCTAGTTTTATCAAACAAAATAACTTGGTTTGTGGAAAAGTAATGGATCGACACCAATGAATGATGTACGATCGGTTTGGACAAGAAAACACACACAAAACAATTTTTAGGGTTTAGCTAATGAGCACAAGAGATGGAAAAATAAAACCCCTAGCCTTGTTTATATACCCAACTAAACTTGGTGAACAAGTTGGTTTTCTTTCCTTGTTTTGATCCTTGGCCGATCGGTTTAGTATCCCTAAAGGGATTCCGGAACCTTCCCAACTTTTGCAATTTAATCCTTTTCCATAAACATTTAACGACCGTTAATCCATTACATTAATTACTTAATGTCCGTTAGTTATTTCGTTTAATAAATAAATAAATACAACATTTATATTTAATTATTTAACTTTAAATTCTCATACGTAAAGTGTGCAATCCCATAGTCTCGAGTTCGATCCTAACTCACGTCTACTAATTTATATCCATAAAACCAACATTCACCATCACTTTCAATCCCTTGGCAAATGAAAGAGGGTGAGGGTGACATTCAGTCTTTTACATGTCTCCAAATTTGATATATACAAACAGATACACACCTTTGCGAAAGTAGAGGCTATTATGTGGTCTTCTTTTAAGTATTAATGGAGCACAAGACAAATGCATGGACTGAACACATTGATGACAATGATAGAAATAACCGTAAGGATTAAATTACTCCTCGCAAGCTTCACAAAAGTAATCACCGTTAGGGTTTTCAACTGGAGAGTAACTTAATTAGGGTCATGGGATCGATGCTTGTCATACCTGTGTCTTATTGTCGCGGGCAATAATAAAGCACACTCGGGATGCAAATGAAAATTACAAATTTTGCAAGTGAATGTTGTTTCTTCACTTCCATCCACTTTAGACAAACAGAGACCACAAGTTTGAGGAAGGTCTATATCTTAACTCTAGATAGTTAGTGATTCGGATGAGATTTATGTCTTTACTGTTATTTTGTACTTATAAAAGTATGTTGGTTTATGCTGGTTGTCTATCAACCATCGGATATGGACAATTGTATGCTTTCTGTAATTACATGTTCACGTGTGGATATATTACCGGCAAATCCTCTATGAGATAATGAAAACAAAATTGGTGCTTGTTTTGTTTGGTCATGCATGGTTATTAATGTAAAAGTTGTAACAAGAAAACAGAGTGACAGTTGGGTTGGTCACAAAAGCTTCGATTCATATTAAATAACTTTTGGATCGTAAAATAAAAGTGAGCCTGAACTCCTGAACTGGGCGTCTGACTTCAAACGTCAAACCACATACTTCAGAGAAACCGTTTAAGTAAAAGCACAACAAAAGTGTCTTGCTTTAAACTCCATGCATTTTCTCATGAAAAAGCGAATACATGTTCCTTGCCAACGAACAATGAGTCTCTCTATCCCATATTCAATTGTTCAAAAGATGAAGTTAATGACGGCTGTTTAATAAAACAGTCATACAAGTTTATACATATGAAGCAGCATTTGTAAGTCCCATTATTAATCCAAGTAAAGATATGCATACATTTCAAATATAGGTTGACACGTCCATAAAGAAAAGCATATACCTTGACAAACAAAATTGTAATTCTTTGTTGAACATTCTTTTTTTGAGAATTATCAAGGCGAGCGTTTAACAACTCTTTTTACTTTAGCATAAATTAACTTACTTTATTCTTTAATACTGATATTCTGCTACCCAAAAGAGTAAATTACCTTATGTTTATGATTGGAGAGATTAATTTCTTACACCCTCAACAATAATTCTAGTTAAATATGACGATCACAACCTCTATATAACTTGAGTTTAATTTGCATTTTCATGGATTAAAACACATAAGCTAGCCTTGCTATTTTTTTTTTTATTTTTTTTTTTAAAACTTTTATATCAAATGATTCAAGCATACCATAACTTCTTATGAATAAATGAGTGTGTTTATTGATACAAAACTACAAACAATTTGATTTTTTTAAGAATAATTAATTGCATTTATACATGAGTGTTTATCCATGGTATGAACTGAATAAGCTTGTCATTTTGTGCAATGGGTAGGATCCTTAGATTCAACAATAGTGACTTGAGTGTTATGTGAAAACATGCATAGATGGTGAAACGACAATTTTGCCATTACATCGATGTGTTTGCATGTCCGGGTGCAATGATTTCAGAAACACGGATGCGATGAACTCGTAAAACTGATATTTGAGATGAGCACATATAACTCGCCTGAAAAAATTGTCACAATGAGAATTACATAAATTAATTGTCACAATATTTGAAGGAAATAATACAACAAAAAATGTAGTTGGCAAAAACTATTAAAGTAATTATCATTCGGATCGGCATATGGAGTCTTCAGCCATTTTAGGAGGTAGCAGTTTAGTAACCGTTTAACACTTGCAACCAAACACCAACATCAATAATTTAAAAATTCGAAAACCAAAAGAAGAGAACTGAATTTACAGACCTAATTAAAGACAACATATATTGTAATCCCTTCTGATAGCATATAAACAATAGTCCTTTCACATCTTTTTTCACATCCCATTCAGGTGGAAACAATATA
Source organism: Chrysanthemum makinoi (assembly GCA_910596185.1). NCBI lineage: Eukaryota > Viridiplantae > Streptophyta > Magnoliopsida > Asterales > Asteraceae > Chrysanthemum > Chrysanthemum makinoi. The sequence continues at coordinate 273,897,062 of OU343221.1, forward strand.
CACCGGGACTCTTTATCTATCAACTTCGTCTCATAAGTTAATCAGCCCCATTAATCTAGACAATGCAAAATCTTATGAAGGGTTTCATGAGATTAGTCTCAATGAAGTTGAATTTAACGTAGGTGCAAGATATTATTGACATACCCATAGAGTAAACATGTAAGCTGATTCTCAACGCCTTTAACCTTCGGCTGCTAGTCCAACCATTGCTACAACTGTCAACCTGAGATTAAAGTTTAGTAGCTAATACATACTTGCTAAGAACCACCACACCAAGGTTGGTTAATTGTCATAAACTACAAAGTTGAGGGAAAGAGGTGAGATTATTGACCCATTTGCATGCATATGGCTTTTTTTAGTTAAGTTTTATTTCTAATGGACCCATCTGCAAATTGTTGGAACTAATGATATAAATAGGTTGTTAATAATGGTTAAAGGACCAAATAGTATTTATTATATTATGTAAAGTCTGTATTATCTAAAGGAAAAAAGCTAAAAATTCTTAACGTACTTTACAAAAAAAACTCATTATGCTCTATCTACTTCACTTATTGTCATAATACATAACCGTTTTCATTTTATTCGGTTATTTTCTGTCCGTTTTTATCCGTTTTGACGTGGATAATAAAAACGGTTTTTATCCCTTTTTATCCGTCATATTTTATGTCCGTTTTTATTTTGACGTGGATAATACAAATGGTTGGAAAATGTTGGAACCAATGATATAAATAGGTTGTTAATAATGGTTAAAGGACCAAATAGTATTTATTATATTATGTAAAGTCTGTATTATCTAAATTATATGGGCTGGGTTATATTAGAAACGGTATAAACCATTTAAGATAGGTTACAACGTCCAAAAGTTGTGACGTTTACTTTCTGAAACGTTGTATCCCTTTGATATTGGAGGCAACGGTTCATACAATATATATAGGAACAATTATGTAAACATTCATTAATCATCAATACAGTATTACAGTTCCTGTTATTATTCTTGTTCATGTATAAAAGTTTGTTGTTCTTTTAATGGCATCAACCAATAAGAATCACAACCAGAAGGTTGTCTATCAGACAAGAAGTCATGGTGATCAACAGAATCACCAATAGAAGATGCACAAGTCGATTGGAAGGCCTATGGTTCAACAAATGCCGTCAACTAGTAAACTGAATCAGAAGGCTATCAGATGGAATAGAGGGCCTGTGAACCAACATTGGCATTAGAGCAAGAGTTTTAATCGATCCAGGGAAGAACGTATGCAAGTGGCCATCGATTGAAGATCTGGAATAAAAGGCAGAAGGAAGTTATCGTACAACCTTTGTAGCCACTGGAAGAAAAGAAAGAAGGGATTGAAAGTTTTCCCTATTGGCATAAGCAGGTCATTGTACAACCGGAGTAAGACCAGAGGAAAAGATCAGGCATCATTCGATTGAAAGTAAACAAAAGGCACTTTTGATCAATCATATTAACCGATTGTGTCCACCCAATAGAACGAAGGAACGATTACGTATTTCCTTGTACTTTATGATTTTAACTTAGAATTAGACTTAGTTTTTTAGAAGGTTAGAAAGTAAGAAAATAAGATTAAGTTTTTTATATTTTCTATTTTAAGGGAACACAAATCATTTCCTTTAGATTAGGAAAATACAAAACTAGAAGTAAGAAACCGAATCCTTGTGGTTCATAGCAAGTTAATCCGAATCCTTGTGGTTCATAGCAAGTTAAACCGAATCCTAGTGATTCATAGCAAGTTAAACTGAATCCTTAGGTTCATAGCAAGTTTCGAGCCTTAAGATTCAAATAGCAAGTTTCGAGCATTTTCTTAGGTTCAAATAGCAAGAAAACCTAATTAGCAAAGTAGGTCAGGAAAACACAATATTGATTAGCAAGTTGGTCAATATTGAGCAAGTTTAGCAAGAAAACCTGGTTAGCAAGTTGGCCAGTAGCAAGTAAGAGATTTAATCTTTTGATCAAACACAAGAGCAAGAAAACCAGTAACCATCTCGGTTCTGATTATAAGAAGTAAGAAAGTTAAAAGCAAGCAAGCATGGTAGGAAAAGAAGGTGACAAGAATGATAACGCATAAAGCGTGCATCGGGCCTTAACAAGGAAATGTTTTACTACAATGTCCAAAATTGACCGAAACAAACTTTTGATGGCAAGTTAAAACAACCAAAGTCATGGTAAAGGGCGAGGTAAAACTTTCAACAAATAAGCCAAGGAAAGCTTGAAATGGAAGAATAGTCCAAATGCACGAGAGACAAGTACGAGTCAAAGAATTAAAGACAAGAGCAATTACAAATGCTATGAATGTGGTGACTGAGGTCATTTTGCACGTGAATACACCAAATGGAAGAAGAAATACAAGGAGGAGCAAGCACATGTCATGTATGAAACTGACGATGAGCCCACATTATTGTGAAGTCAAGAATGAAGACGATGGCCGTGCCATCATTTGAAGTGAAGCCTCTCGAAGATCAAGAACCACCTGATTATATCATTAGGGGGAAAATGTTGGAACTAATGATATAAATAGGTTGTTAATAATGGTTAAAGGACCAAATAGTATTTATTATATTATGTAAAGTCTGTATTATCTAAATTATATGGGCTGGGTTATATTAGAAACGGTATAAACCGTTTAAGATAGGTTACAACATCCAAAAGTTGTGACGTTTACTTTCTGAAACGTTGTATCCCTTTGATACTGGAGGCAACGGTTCATACAATATATATAGGAACAATTCTGTAAACATTCATTAATCATCAATACACTATTACAGTTCTTGTTATTATTCTTGTTCCTCTATAAAAGTTTGTTGTTCTTTTAATGGCATCAACCAGTAAGAATCACAACCAGAAGGTTGTCTATCAGACAAGAAGTCATGGTGATCAACAGAATCACCAACAGAAGATGCACAGGTCGATTGGAAGGACTATGGTTCAACAAATGCCATCAACTAGTAAACTGAATCAGAAGGCTATCATATGGAATAGAGGGCCTGTGAACCAACACAAATTGCAAGCGAGTTACCTGAATCTGATTTTTGCCACCAATAATCAGACCAATCTCCAACCCTTGATGCATTGATACGTTCAAATACTCAGCTTACAATACTAAATAGTAGCCGGGACATCGAGTCTTTCTGCCTTAACCCCCAACACATGCGAACGGCTACGGTAGAGGCCCGGTTTACTAATTTAGTAGTACTAGTCATTACAGACCTGTTACAGGTCCTGATCTAATAGACCTATGTTGAGCCAAATCTCATTTCAAACATAATAGCTTCCAGATAGCAGATACGCACACCTGATTGGATCATACACCTTTTCAAAGTCGAGTTGAAAACATGAGCTCACTCTCCTTCAATTCCAGTCTCCATTCCAAAGTCGAAAAAGCAATTATCAAAGTTATAGTTCACTGGAACATGTTGGTTATCTGACCCAGGTGATAAAGCAGCCTCCCTACTTCTCTAACTCCAACGGTTATTGGTAATTCAAACTCACTTTTACCTTAGCTTGCGCCTGTACATTAGTTGGAAACAACCAGTCTTTTTATATTTATTAACTCCTCCACAGATTCTCTACAAATTGGCATCCGATCATTGTGTCATCTGCAAACTGCAAGTGAGTTGGCTAAAATTTGATTTTCAGCACCAACACTTATCACTAAACAGACCAATATCCATCATTTATGCATTCATACATTTAGACACTCCTTGCAATCAAATAGTAGCAGGAAAGCTCCTCATTCACACATTATCACAAACACTTGGTGTGCCTCATATAATTGAAGGCAATATTCACTTCATACTAATTTTACCTTCAATACGATTCATATCACAAATAAGAAACGGAAAGCTTCATTGACATTTCATCAAACCCTTTGTGCAAATAGATTCATATCACAAAGGCATTTCAATTTTAAATTCCAAAACATATCTACTCCTTAGAATTACAAAATGACAAAATAATCTACTAATTTTACCTTCAATACGATTGTCCTTAGTAAAGCGGTTTCAACATATTGAATCTATAAGCACCAAGTGTACCATGATACTCTCTCATCTCGAATGTCAGTCCATACACAATAAGATTGTGATTAATCAAGTAGAAACCAAGGTAGGGATATGATGAAACTTTACAACTCAGAGCTTATATAACAAAGATATTAAATTAAAGTAAAACCCACAGGGACACGTGTCTTATTAATCATTATTGATATACACATACATATAATAAACCTTATTCTATTTTCCAGCAACAGTCGTAATGAATTGCAAATTTGCACTGTAAACACTTTAAGATAAAGCTGTTGTAACGCAACCAAAAACCACACAAGGGTGCTGGTAACCTTTAAACGTTACATTCTCTGTCAGAAAGAAAGGGGCCCACGTTGTTGCCTCTTGAAGTATAAACTCAACACAAGGAAGATGAATGGACCGGACACATTGATCACAATGATAGAACGCAGCATTAGGATTAAACTCCTCCTCGCAAACTTCACAAAAGTAATCACCGCTATAGTTTTCAACTGGGAAGTACCTTAGGGTCATGGGATGCTTGTCATACTTGTGCCTTATTGTATCAGGCCATGTTAGATGGCCTTCGATCACAACTTGATAATCGACACAGTTTTGGTTTTGGTTCGACTGAAAAATCTGTACAGGGGTGTTTGGGATAGTGGGTAAATCGTGTATATATGCAGAAAAGTAAGACAAAAAGCTTATATTGAATTGATGAATTGATTACAGAAACTTGTCCTATATATACTAATGAAACGCTGCCATCAAAGGGATACAACGTTTCAACGACATACCTCTTCTAAAAGTCATAAACCTTCTAAACTAACCATTGTATCCTAACAGACTAACCTAAATGACCCATATATCGACCCAAGCCCATAATAGATTTTTACAGGCTTTACAAATATTTATAGACATGGTTCTACGTATCTTGACAATTTTCATTTGACGTGCCGGTTGTTGTATTATACCCCAACGTCCTTGAAGCACACCAAAAGCACGTTCAGTATCCTTTCGGGCACTTTATTGTTTCCTTTTAAAGTAAGTATGTCTTTCGTCAGTTGTTGACGAGAAGGATTTGACAAAAGTTGCCTACTGTGGGTAAATTCCGTCAGCCAAGTAATACCCCTGTTCATACCTAGTCCGATTGATCATATAAGGGACTCTTGGGGCAATGTCAGCAAGAATGTCGTCGAATAACGGAGAGTTGTCTAAAACATTAATATCATTATTCGCCCCCTCCATCCCAAAAAATGCATGCCAAATCCATAAATCTTGAGAAGCAACAGCTTCAAGCATAATTGTTGGTTATTTTTTTATCACCCCTACCAAATTGCCCTTGCCAAGCCACCGGGCAATTTCTCCATTCCCAGTGCATACAATCAATGCTACCAAGCATTCCCGGAAAACCATGACACTCTTCATGTCGTTGATAAATATTTTGAATGTCGGCCCATGTTGGTTTTCTTAAATACTCCGGCATAAACAAATCAAAAATGCATTTGTTAAAATTATCAAGACAATCACGCGAAGTATGCTCACCCATTTTCAAGTATTCATCAAACGCATCGGGTGAGGTGTCGTACGCCAATTTGCGTATGGCAGACGTACACTTCATAAGAGCACTTAAACTAATTCGACCCGTACAATCGGGTGATTGCCTAAAGAAATTAAAATGATCTGGAATATTTTCGGAAGTATAAGATTCAATACCTTCGACTATTTGCGAAATAGTTTCCGCTCATACAAATCTTCTACGAAAATTCAGTTCGACGACTTACAACCTTCAATGAAATAGTAGTTACCGGGCGTTCTTCACGCAAGCTCACGTTCACGATATATATGGGTACAAGTTACGCGAGGTTGAGATGCTTCTTGTTCCAACTGTTGCGATACTGCGCGGCCATCATAAATTCGAAGTCAGTTTCGTCATCTGACCATTGCTGAGGTAATTCATCAATTTGATTCAGATCCAGTGTGAGAGGAAGTATATAAACTTCAATTTGAATTATGGAAGTGTGAAAAAAATGGTGTTTAATTTGGGTATTTATAGTGGTGAAAAAATGGTTTTGATTTTTTTTTCTTTTCAAAGTAGCCGTTTGAAACGGGGGTTGTAAACTGAAACTTTTTTTAAACCTCAATGGCTAGTAGCCGTTTGGGGGGAGGGGGGGGGGGTAAAGTGATTATTATTTTTATTTATTTATTTATTTTTAAACTAAGGCTCTAACGCACGTTAGCACGTTAACGTGCCATGTTTAACGCATGTTTAACGCTGATGTTGGTATGGGTAACACGCAATAACGCTGGGGCGTTACCCATTAACGCTTGCCAAGCGTTACCACACCGTCCACTCTACTTGCTAAGGGATTTTATTTACTCGATTGCACAAACTGATCGATCATATATAACATAACAAACTGTCTCCTGATGAATTATTCACTCGAGATTTCTTTAAGTGTAGTAACCTTGATAAATTATTCACTCGAGATTTCTTCTACTCTTGCATATTAAAAGGGTCTCCTAATGAATTGGCAGTAAACAATCCCAAAAAACCATTTATATGCTTATAATTTATTAGTACAAAAAGAACAATCGGGTACCAACAAAATTCCACACATGTAGAGCAACAAAGTGTCTCGAGTTCGAAACACCTCACAAACTCAAATGAGGATTTAATGATGAAATCTTAACTCATCACGAACTCAAATAAGAAGAAACTGAAAGCTTCATTGACATTTCATCAAACACTTGGTGCGAATAGATTCATATCACAAAGGCATTTCAAGTTTAAATTCCAAAACATATCTACTCCTTAGAATTACAAAATGACAAAATAATCTACTAATTTTACATTCAATACGATTGTCCTTAGTAAAGCGGTTTCAACATATTGAATCTATAAGCACCAAGTGTACCATGATACTCTCTCATCTCGAATGTCAGTCCATACACAATCAGATTGTGATTAATCAAGTAGAAACCAAGGTAGGGATATGATGAAACTTTACAACTCAAAGCTTATATAACAAAGATATTAAATTAAAGTAAAACCCACAGGGACACGTGTCTTATTAATCATTTCTTGATATACACATACACATAATAAACCTTATTCTATTTTCCAACAACAGTCGTAATGAATTGCAAACTTGCACTATAAACACTTTAAGATAAAGCTGTTGTACCGCAACCACAAACCACACAACGTGCAATCATCATCACTTTCAGTCCCTCGAAAAAATGAAAGAGGGTGCGGGTGACCTTTAAACATTACATTCTCTGTCAAGAAAGAAAGGGGCCCACGTTGTTGCCTCTTGAAGTATAAACTCAACACAAGGAAGATGAATTGACTGGACAGATCACAATGATAGAACACAACATTAGGATTTGTTTCATAGGTCTTAAACTTCTGATTTTCAGGATCGATTGATCATAACAACATCATGCCTTTATCATACACAAGAATCGAAAAACAGAAACAAAGAAGATGGGAGAACCCCTTTAATAATAACTGATATAAGTATACAGGAAGGGTTGCATTGAATGTTACAAAATCTTCATATTTATACATGATGAAACGATGTGATGGAAAACAATACAACGTTTCATCTGAAACTAATCGTTGCAATGTTTCCTAAACCTAATAACCGTTTCTCCCTGTAACTGCTATCTAATGGGTCTGTTGGAGGCCCATCCCAGAAATCTTTGCAGGCTTTTAATTTTGGCGTCCAAAGACATTAGACTGGTCCAACAGTTCCTCCCTAATGTCGAGATGCCAAAACCTTTCTTCTTTGTGAATCTTTTGTAATTCCTTGATGATTTCTTTAATCTTGCTTTCTTCTTGATGTCTTTAAATAGTTGGTTCTGTCACTGATCTTCATGATCAATTCTGTGACTTCAAGGCAAGTAAATCCCTTGGCCTTCTTCCTACACTGGATTTGAGTACATCTTTATCTCGGTTAAATCCACCATCTCTAATCTTTCTTCTTCAAACGACATCCATTATTTCCATGGTTGTGTTTTTTTATATGAAACGCATGTTTGATCTTCTTGATTGGTGATTGAAACATGACTTTGTTGTTGCTTGATCCCCTTCGGATCTGATACCAATGTTTCATAGGTCTTAAACTTCTGATTTTCAGGATCGATTGATCATAACAACATCATGCCTTTATCATACACAAGAATCGAAAAACAGAAACAAAGAAGATGGGAGAACCCCTTTATTAATAACTGATATAAGTATACAGGAAGGGTTGCATTGAATGTTACAGAATCTTCATATTTATACACGATGAAACGATGTGACGGAAAGCAATACAACGTTTCATCTGAAACTAATCGTTGCAATGTTTCCTAAACCTAATAACCGTTTCTCCCTGTAACTGCTATCTAATGAGTCTGTTGGAGGCCCATCCCAGAAATCTTTGCAGGCTTTTAACTTTGGCGTCCAAAGACATTAGACTGGTCCAACAGGATTAAACTCCACATCGCAAACTTCACAAAAGTAATCACCGTTATAGTTTTCAACTGGGAAGTACCTTAGGGTCATGGGATGCTTGTCATACTTGTGCCTTATTGTATCAGGCCACAACAAAGCACACTTTGTATGTATGAAAATCATAAATATCACAACCGTAAAAAAGTTGAGTCTTTGCATCAGAAAAACACAAACGACAATACTCTTCAGAACTTGGCTTATGTTTATAAAGTAGATGATTTGGATGAGATTTATGTGTGATAAATATAGGTGTGATCCCGCAATGAACGTCAATGTTGTAGTATCTACCTTCGTTACGGTATTCATGCTTATAGTAAAGAGAGTAAACAAATCCATTGCAAGTTAAGCCACAATATTGACAATCGAAATGACCCAAACCATCACGAGTGAATTGTGGCAATAGTTTAAAGGTATATATCTTATATATAGAACCCCTCCCAAAACTATCACCAGTGACGTTTATAAAGGGAAATCTGATATAACCCCTGTCTTTAATTTCACTAGGCAACCGGGTGCACCACACATGGAGAGCAAAGTTGCATCCCTTATCAGAAGCTGTACATTTGTAAAACGGCATATTTGTGATTGGTCTTATGCATGCATTGCGTAAAAATTCAACCTTTTTCATTGAATCATGACTGGATGATGTTGTTATTCTTGAAGAGGTATGTGTTGTTGTAATATCATTAGAGCATGGTGTATCTACAAGAGTTCATGGGTATCGATGAAATGGATGTGTTAGGTTGGTTTCAAAGGCCCTTGATCCACTTTCTCCATAAAACAAGTGTTTTAAGACTCTAGCTTGGCTAGTTTGATCGGGGAATGGGAGATGGAGATGATTAGGATAGTCAGAATCTTTGTAATTTTTTGAAACTGCACTAGTACCTGCACGGCCATATAATACACGTACAATCACTAAATTATTAAGGGATAATTACATATATACCCACTAACATATTTTGTCATTATTGACAATTAAAGAAAAACAGATACCTTGATAAACAAAAATGTTATTCTTCTTTGAACATTCTTTTCTTCCTTATGTAGTTTAATTTATCTCGTGCTCTTTATTTTGTGCTTCGAATCTTCAAGGCAAGTATATAACAAGTCTTTTACTTTAGCATCAATTAATTTACTTTATTCTATAACACTCATATTCCACAGAAAGAAAAACAACACTACAACAAATTAATATTTGCATACGTATACTTTTTCTATACGATTAAGTTGATAACCTTGTGTTAACGATTGGAAAGATTAATTTCTTACACCATGGACACTGTTTCGCAGCTATACTAAATATGAAAATCACAACCTCTACATAACTTTTGTTAAACTTCCATTTTTCATGCATTAAAACTCATATGTTAACTTCGCTAAATTTACGTTTCTTTTAAATGAAATGATTCGAGCATACCATATATATTTTTATAAATAAATGAGTGTGTTGATTGGGCTGAAACTACAAACGATATTATTGTTATAGAATCACACAGTACATTATTATTTGCTTTAACTAGCCAAGAAATGGGAAAAAATCACTTCCCGTTTCTTGGATCAAATTTAACTACACAAGAATTGTTTTCTGATCGAAATGAATTAGAATAGAACAATTGCTGATAAAAAAGAAGATAACCTAAAAGTTGACGTATGAAGGATATTATATAAGGAAATCTTTTAGGTGATATATTCCTTTTCCTTTCATTATTAATCCATAGAGTAAAGATATGCATACATTTCAAATATAGGTCGGCACGCCCATAAAGAAAAAAATATACCTTGAACTAGGATATTATATAAGGAAATCTTTTAGCTGATATAACTCTTTGTTGAACATTCTTTTCTTCCTTGTGTAGTTTAACTTATCTCTTGCTCTTTATTTTGTGTTTCGAATCCTCAAGGCAAGCATATATAACAAGTCTTTTACTTGAGCATAAAGTAATTTACTTTATTCTTTATTACTCATGTTTTGCTATCCAAAAGAGTAAATTACCTTATGTTTATGATTGGAGAGATTAATTTCTTACACACTCAACAATGATTCTAGTTAAATATGACAATCACAACCTCTATATTAAGTAACTTGAGTTTAATTTGAATTTTTCGTGGACTAAAACACATAAGCTACCTTTTTTTTTCTACCTTTTTATTATTATTTTTTTTTATATTTTTTTTAATATCAAATGATTCAAGCATACCATAAATTCTTATGAATAAATGAGTGTGTTGATTGGTACAAAACTACAAACAATTTTATTTTTGTAGAATCATTGCATTTATGCATTATAATTTGTTTTAACTACCCAAGAAATGGGAAAAATCACTTCCATGGTATGAACTCTAGTCAAGTACAATAAGCTTGCCATTTTTTGCAATGGGTAGGATCCTTATATTCAACAATAGTGATTTGAGCGTCATGTGGAAACATACATAGACGGTGAAACGACAATTTTGCCATTACATTTGATGTGTTTGCATGTCCAGGTACAATGATTTCGGAAACACCGATGCAATGAACTCGTAAAAGTGATATTTGAGATGAGCACATATAACTCGCCTCAGAAAATGTCACAATGAGAATCGCATAAGTTTGAAGCAAACAATACAACAAAAAATGTAGTTGGCAAAAAACATTGAAGTAATTATCATTTGGATCGGCATATGGAGTATCGTCTTCAACCATTTTTGGAGATAGCACTTTAGTAAGCATTTAACACTTTTAACCAAGAACCAACATCAATAATTTACGAACCCGAAAACCAAAAGAAGAGAACTGAATTTGGACATAAAGACAACATATATTATAATCCCACTTGATAGCATACCTTTCACATCTTTTTTCACATCCCATTAAGGTGGAAACAATATAGACCTGGACTCTTTATTTATAAACTTCGTCTCATAAGTTAATCAGCCCCATTAATCTATACAATGCAAAATCTCATGAAGAGTTTCATGAGATTTTAGTCTCACGAAGTTGAACTTAACTGTAGGTGCAAGATATTATTGACATACCTGTAGAGTAAACATGTAAGCTGATTCCCAACGCCTTCATCGTATTTGACCTTCTGCTGCTAGTCCAACCATTGCTGCAAATGTTGACTTGAGATTAGAGTTTAGTAGCTAAGCTGCTAAAGTTACTTTATACCTAGTTAGCTAATACATACGGAGTACTTGCTAAGAACTACCGCACCAACGGTTGGTTAATTCATAGTCATAAACTACAAAGTTGAGGGAAAGAGGTGAGAATATTGACCCATTTGCATGCAGATGGGTTTTTTTAGTTAAGTTTTATTTCTAACGGACCTATCTGCAAATTGCAAGTGAGTTACCTGAATTTATTTTTTTCCACCAATACTCAGACCAATCTCCAACCCTTTACGCATTGATACGCTCAAATACTCAGCTTACAGTATTAAACAGTAGCCAGGACATCGAGTCTCTCTGCCTCAACTCCTAACACATGTGAACGACTACGATAAATGCTCGGTTTACTAATTTAGTAGTATTGACAGCATTACAGACCTGTTTCAGGTCCTGATTTAACAGATCTATGTTGATTTAACACGCCCGGTTTACTAATTTAATATACTGGCAGCAATACAGACCCATCACAAGTTCTCATCCAACAGACCTACCTATCCTGAGCCACACTCTTCCATTCGCGATTCCAACCATTACTACTTAATTCTTAGTTCAGCAGACTGTTTTTAACTTCTGGATCTCTATTAAAAACACATTTGCATATCTAAAATCAACATACCTCGAAATATGAACTGCCTATTCAAAACCAATTTTAATTACCTAAGCCTCTTTTAGGCCAACACCCCCATCGAAATCATTCAACTAGACTCAAAAATATAATTCTCTAACTCACCGATTAAATTAGAATATAGGACCACCAATCTTTTGAAGAACCAAGCCCCATTTAATGCTTTTGGAAAACTCTTACCTTATCCGTCAAGTCGATAACAATAGTATCTCTGTATCTTTGAAAGTGGCGTTTCACAATACAACAATAGGATCATGAAAGTGGCGTTTCACAACCATGGGCTGCAGGCAGTCAATCAAACTCATGGTTATAATTATGTAGCTCATACATAAATCATAATATAGTTCATAGCAATCCTTTTATATTATCATCATTGAAAAAAATTATTATATTAAGAAACAAATTGTTTCATGATCAACGTCCTTACCGTATCTTCATGCTCAATAATAGCAAGACGCGGTTTATAGCTCAAATCAACAATTTGCTCCTACAAGAGTGGAATTGAACCCCGGACCTGAAATAAAAAATTCGCTAATCAAATAATTGGAAGGTAAATACTTTATCGGACTGTTCAAACAAATGTGAATTGTGAATTAATTATAGCTGCAGTGCCACTTCTTTCAATATGTAACTGTTGACCTACAAAAATGATGCCATTTTGGGAGAACTAACATGAAGGTTTCTTAAAGTGCGAACTAACTTTGTAAGTTGCATATTGTCTATGACATGGTTGGGCATCGCTGAACCATAATCATTAGCAAATGTCTAGTGTCCAGACCACCTGCACAAAAACACACAAATCAAACTCATTCACACATTATCACAAATACTTGGTGTGCCTCATGTAATCGAAGGCAATATTCACGTCATATGAATTAAATTAAACAAACACATGTATTATAAGAATCAAGATTTAACTTTACATTGTCCGCGGAATTCACTCATCGTTCTTTATGATTAAGACCTAAAACGCAAACAAAGTAGACCAGGAATTGAAGAATCAATGAGTATACAATAAATACCATTAATAAAACCTAATCGGACTCGACTATTGACTATACAATAAATACCATTAATAAAACCTAATCGGACTCGTGCCAATCTAAGATGTAAATGATTTACCCGTTAAACAAATACTAAATTGTCACATTTGGTTTTGGCCTTTCTTCACATGCATCAACCATTCAATAAAAAAAAATCAAATATTATCCCATTCTTCATTCTCAATTCCAAAAAAATTCATATGATTTAAACTAAGCTAAATTAGCTCCTGTTGAACTATGTAATTTTCTTTATAGCAAAATTGGGCAACAGTCAAACAAAGGTCAAACACAGCCTATTTTGTCTTCTACTTGCTATGGTTTTTTTATTTATTTATTTACAAGAGTATACTCGATTGCACAAACTGATTGATCAAGTAGAAACAAAAAAGAACAAAGTAAATGCTTTCCAGTCTATAAGAAAGATACTAAATTAAAGTAAAACCCAGGGACAAGTGTCTTATTCATCATTTATTGATATACACATACACATAATACACCTTATTTTATTTTATACAAACAAGTGTCATCAATTGCAAAGTTGCACTGTAAACACTTTAAGATATAGTTGCTGTTCTGCATCCCCCAACCACACAACGTGCAGTCACCATCACTTTCAGTCCCTCGAAAAAATGAAAGAGGGTGCGGGTGACCTTTAAATGTAAAATGCGAGACTTTACATTCTCAAATTGGTCAACACCTCTGTCGAGATAGAAAGGGGTCCACGTCCTTGCCTCTTGAAGTATAAACTCAACACAAGGAAGATGAATGGACTGGACACATTGATCACAATGATAGAACGCAGCATTAGGATTAAACTCCTCCTCGCAAACTTCACAAAAGTAATCACCGCTATAGTTTTCAACTGGGAAGTACCTTAGGCTCATGGGATGCTTGTCATACTTGTGCCTTATTGTATCAGGCCAAAACAAAGCACACTTTGTATGTAGGTAAAACTTACAATCCTCACAACTGTAAAAAAGTTGAGTCTTTGCATCAGATAAACACAAACGACAATACTCTTCGGAACTTGGCATACGTTTACGAAGTAGATGATTTGGATGGGATTTATGTGTGATAAATTCAGGTGTGACCCGGCAAAAAACGTCAGCCTCGTAGCGACTTTGTATATATTTGTCAGCAAGAACGTAAACAAATCCATTGGAAATTAACCCACAACAAAAACACATGAACAAACCCATAGGAGTAAAAGTGACTGGTGGCAATAGTTTAAGGGTAAATATGCCTTCAGAAGTTTGAATCTTAACTTCAGTAGGCAGCCGGGTGCACCAAACATGGAGAACAAAGTTGCATCCATCATCAGAAGCTGTACATTTGTAAAATGGCATGTTTTTTATTGGTCTTATGCATGCATTGCATAAAACTTCAACCATTTTCTTTGAATCATGACTGGATGGTGTTGTTATTCTTGAAGAGGTAGGTGTTGCTGTAATATCATTATGGCCTGGTGTATCTACAAGAGTTAATGGGTGTTGATGAAAAGGATGCGTTAGGTTGGTTTCGAAGGCCCTTGATCCACTTTCTCCATAAATGTGTTTGAACGCATCAGTTTGATCGTGGAATGGGAGACGGAGGAGATCACGATAGTGATCATCATAGTAATTTTTAGAAGCTGCACTAGTACCTTCAGGACCATATTTCACGCATACAATCACTAAGTTATTAAGAGGCAATTTACGTATACCCACTAACATATATAGTCATTAGTGACAGATACAAAAAGTATCTCTAAAAGTACCAAAAGTGTCAAAGTATTGAGTGTAAGGATATATATTTTACCATTTGAGACACATAATTTCCACAAAAGTGTCATTAAATGTCACAATCTTAATTTTTTACACGCACTTTTTGAAAAGCATCACTAGATATTTAGATTATGAGGAATGCTAAAGCTACATAAAAACATTCACAAAATCCTTCATAAAATGACGTGTGAGACGGTGATCGGTGGATTTTATTATAGTTTATTTCTCTTTTCTCTCACTAAGCCAATCATTGCCTGACACATCATTTTGTGACTGATTTTGTGAATGTTTTTATGTAGCTCTAGCACTTCTCTTACATTATTGACACTTTTTTTGTATCAATAAATCATGTGTAACTAAAACTCACTTTTCTTTTGGTGATAATTAAATGCAATATATTAAAAACTTAGATTTCATGACGGCTTGTACATACCTTGGTTCAATTGGATGGCATTTATTGATGCCTTTTTTGATGTAGTTGCGCAATCTGTGTGTACATAAAATCGACATTTCTCACATTTATAAATCCAAAGATTTTCATCAAATCGCACTTTACATACGTTACATCTTGGATCAAATTTAGCTTTTTGATCAGCTCTTGGAAATGAATATGCAAGTGTGAGCGGGTGAGTATGAAAAAAATTATCCTTTCTGAAATTTTGAATTAACAACTTTTTATGGAGGAAAACACAATCCGTATGGGCGAAAAAACGAAAACAAGTGGTACAGTGATAAAAGTTTCCTTGGTGTTTGTTGCCACACGTATGACAATTTGCCAAAATATCCATAGGGATGGACATTATGGGATGTTGGTGGTTAGGGTGATAGATAACGTGGTTTTGTACGCCATTTTTGGCGCATCCTAAACCAATAAAAATATCACATTGAATACAATGATAATTTAGGTGCTCGTAGTAATGCTTGCGGGTGCAAACTTGACACATACACCATTTATCTTCTGACACTTGACAAAGGATAAGAGCATGATCACGATGAGATTCGTGTCTTAGCGTTGTGGAAAGCTCTCCACATAATTTGTGAAGTGAGTAATCACATTGATCACATGTATAGTAATACCTGTAATAGAAGTTGATTTCTTGACCACAACGTCCACATGGACATCGAAAGTCTTGTTTCATAATCAACTCCTCCTCATCATCGTATACTACTTCATCGCGTGGATATTGTGGATTTAGATCTATAAGTTTCAATGGATGTTCATGTTGTAACACTTCCATTTCAACAATTTGATTTTAAATTGAGGATTTTTTTTGTTTGAACAATAGCTAACACAAAAAATGATAACATGAAATCGAGATGTTAATTACATTATATAAGGATTTTTTAATGATATATTCTTTTCCTTTTCTCTAAGAATCCATAGAGTAAAATATACGCATGTATTTCGAATATAGATCGGCCGATTGGCATGTCCATATATAAAGAAAAAGATAGACCTTTTAGAAAAAAATGTAATTCTTCTTTGAACATTCTTTTCTTCTTTTTGTAGTTTATTTATCTCTTGTTCTTTATTTTGTGCTTCGAATTTTTAAGGCAAGTATATAACAAGTCTTTTACTTTAGCATCTACTAATTTACTTTATTCTATAACACTTATATTTCGCAGTAAGAGAAACAACACTACAAAAAATTAATAAAGCACACTCGGGATGCAAATGAAAATTTCAAATGTTGCAAGTGAATGTAGTTTCTTCACTTCCATCCACTTTAGACAAACAAAGACCACAACTTTGAGGAAGTTATATATCTTAACTCTAGATAGTTGGTGATTTGGATGAGATTTATGTCTTTACTGTTATATTGTACTTATAAAATTGTTGGTTTATGCTGTTTGTCAATCAACCATCGGATATGGAGAATTGTATGCGTTCTGTAATTAAATGTTCACGTGTGATATATTACCGGCAAATCCTCTATGAGATAATGAAAACAAAATTGGTGCTTGTTTTGTTTGGTCATGGTTATTAATGTAAAAGTTGTACCAAGAAAACGGAGTGATAGTTGGGTTGGTCACAAAAGCTTCGATTCATATTAAATAACTTTTGGATCGTACAATAAAAGTGAGCTGAACTCTGGCCCGACTTGAGACGTCAAACCACATACTTCAAAGAAACCGTTTAAGTAAAAGCACAACCAAAGTGTCTTGCTTTGAAATCCATGCATTTTCTCATGAAAAATCGAATACATGTTCCTTGTCAACGGAACAATGAGTCTCTCTATCCCACATTTAATTGTTCAAAAGATGAAGTTAATGACGGCTGTTTAATAAAACAGTCATACAAGTTTATACATATGAAGCAGCATTTGTGAGTCCCATTATTAATCCAAGTAAAGATATGCATACATTTTAAATATAGGTTGGCACGTCCATAAAGAAAAGCATATACCTTGACAAACAAAATTGTAATTCTTTCTTGAAGATTCTTTTCTTTCTTGTGTAGTTTAATTTATCTCTTGCTCTTTTTTTTGTGTTTCGAATTATCAAGGCAAGCATATAACAAGTCTTTTTTACTTTAGCATAAAGTAACTTACTTTATTATTTAATACTCATACTCTCTACCCAAAAGAGTTAATTACCTTATGTTTATGATTGGAGAGATTAATTTCTTACACCCTCAACAATAATTCTAGTTAAATATGACGATCACAACCTCTATATAACTTGAGTTTAATTTGCATTTTCATGGATTAAAACACATAAGCTAGCTTTGCTATTATTTATTTATTTTTTACTTTTATATCAAATGATTCAAGCATACCATCACCTCTTATGAATAAATGAGTGTGTTTATTGATACAAAACTACCAACAATTTGATTTTTTTTAGAATAATTGCATTTATACATGTGTTTATCCATGGTAAGAACTGTTAAGTAGAATAAGCTTGTCATTTTATGCAATAGGTAGGATCCTTAAACTATGTTTATCAATGGGGAACCGGTTGGATATATCATACACAAATAATAATATTTTAATCAAAATTCTCAAATCGTCCCACGACCAAGGTCACATGCCAACTTAAATTGCCAACCTCCAATCTGCCACATGGCTGCTAGTGAATGGCTATTTGTTTTATTTTTCTTTTTTCTTTTTAATATTTATTATTTTATAAAAGAATATATTGGTTGTATGTATTGGTTTAGTTGACTTGTTGGTAAAAAGATATAGATTGGTTGTGTAGGTGAAGAAAAGAAAAAAAATAATATTTTAATAGAGATTGAGTCGTGATAGATTATTGATAAACATAGTCTAAGATTCAACAATAGTGACTTGAGTGTTATGTGGAAACATGCATAGATGGTGAAACGACAATTTTGCCATTACATATGATGTCTTTGCATGTCCGGGTGCAATGATTTCAGAAACCCGGATGTGATGAACTCGTAAAACTGATATTTGAGATGAGCACATATAACTCGCCTGAAAAAATTGTCACAATGAGAATTACATAAATTAATTGTCACAATATTTGAAGGAAATAATACAACAAAAAATGTAGTTGGCAAAAAATATTAAAGTAATTATCATTCGGATCGGCATATGAAGTATGTCTTCAGCCATTTTAGGAGGTAGCAGTTTAGTAACCGTTTAACACTTGCAACCAAACACCAATATTAATAATTTAAGAACTCGAAAACCAAAAGAAGAGAACTGAATTTACATACCTAAAGACAACATATATTATAATCCTTTCTGATAGCATATAAACAATAGTCCTTTCACATCTTTTTTCACATCCCATTCAGGTGGAAACAATATACACCGGGACTCTTTATCTATCAACTTCGTCTCATAAGTTAATCAGCCCCATTAATATACACAATGCAAAATCTCATGAAGAGTTTCATGAGATTAGTCTCACGAAGTTGAATTTAACTGTAGGTGCAAGATATTATTGACATACCCATAGAGTAAACATGTAAGATGATTCTCAACGCCTTTAACCTTCTGCTGCTAGTCCAACCATTGCTACAACTGTCAACCTGAGAGTAAAGTTTAGTAGCTAATACATACTTGCTAAGAACCACCACACCAAGGTTGGTTAATTGTCATAAACTACAAAGTTGAGGAAAAGAGGTGAGATTATTGACCCATTTGAATGCAGATGGCTTTTTTTAGTTAAGTTTTATTTCTAATGGACCCATCTGCAAATTGCAAGCGAGTTACCTGAATCTGATTTTTGCCACCAATACTCAGACCAATCTCCAAACCTTGATGCATTGATACGTTCAAATACTCAGCTTACAATATTAAATAGTAGCCGGGACTTCGAGTCTCTCTGCCTTAACCCCCAACATATGCGAACGGCTACGATAGAGGCCTTGTTTACTAATTTAGTAGTACTAATCATTACAGACCTGTTGCAGGTCCTGATCTAACAGACCTATGTTGAGCCAAATCTCATTTCAAACATAATAGCTTCGAGATGGCAGATACGCACACCTGATTGGATCATACACCTTTACAAAGTTGAGTTGAAAACATCAGCTCACTCTCCTTCAGTTCCGGTCTCCATTCCGAAGGCGAAAAAGAAATTATCAAAGTTATAATTCACTGCAACGTGTTGGTTACCGGTAATTCAACTGTTATTGGTAATTCAAACAGATAAATATAGTAAGTGTGAAGATTATTTAGCACAGATTTTTAATGCCTCTCACTTTTACCTACATTTAGCTTGCGCCTGTACATTAGTTGGAAACAACCAGAGTCTTTTTATATTCCTTAGCTCCTCCACAGATACTCTTCAAATTAACATCTGCCCATTGTGTCATCTGCAAACTGCAAGTGAGTTGGCTAAAATTTTATTTTCATCACCAACACTTATCACTAAACAAACCAATATCCATCCATTTATGCATTCATACATTCAGACACTCCTTGCAATCAAATAGTAGCAGGACAACTCCTCAAGGCCTCAACGCGTTACACATTCGATCTTGCTTTGTCAGAGACCCAATTTACTATACTGGCAGCATTACAGACCCATCATAGGTTCTCCTCCAACAGACCTGCCTAACCTGAGCCACTGTCTTTAGTTCCAGTCACGATTCCAACCATTACTACATAATCCTTAGTTCAGCAGACTGTTTATCAGCCTCTGGGTCTCTTTCAAAAACACGTTAACCTCATAAATTCTCTGCATATCTAAAATCAATATACCTCCAAATATGAACTGCCTATTCAAAGCCGTCTTAATTACCTAATACTCTTTTAGGGCACCACCCCCATCGAAATCATTCAACCAGCCCTCTTTGAAATCATTCAACCAGGCTCAAAAATATACTTTTCTAACCCACCGATTAAATTAGAGTATAGGACCACCAATCTTTTGAAGAACCAAGCCCCATATAATTAATGTTTTTGGTAAACTCTTACCTTATCCATCAAGTCGACAGTGATAGTATCTCCATATCTTTGAAAAAGATCACGAAAGTGGCGTTTCACAACCATGGGCTGCAGGCAGGTAACCAAACTCGTGGTTATAATTATGTAGCTCATACATAAATCATAGGGCAAATCGCATAAAAGTGTACCCAACTTATACCCAATTTCAATTTAAGGTACTCAACTTTTTTTATCCTAATTTAGTGTACCAAACTTTTTTTTGATTGCAATGTAAGACCACTAGCAGGTTTCCAAGTCACTTAGCCGGTTACCAAATTTTCCGGCGACCTTTTCCAATGACCCACCACCACCACCTTCATTTATCATCACAACCACCATAATCCACCACCACAACCACCATATGTTCTGAACATGGAACTGTTACCAGTTTGCAGTGTGCAAGACGGGTTTATATGGTGGAATTTCTGAATTTCTATTGTTTATGATTTGTTTTTAATTTTTAGGCTCTAATCACAACCACTAAATTTGATTCTCTTTCATCTTCGTGTTATATTTTGCTTTGTTGTTTGTTTTTGTAACGTGTATATCTTACATATGTATCTCACTTGACCTGACCTTTGTGCTGCAGATCCATCATTCACATTTGCAAAATTTTGATGTTAAAACTATGTCAAGCAAGCCAAGTATACTTTCATGCTTTTTTTTTTCTTTCAGAATCTATCCATCCAATGCATAGCCAGTTAGTTAACTATTACAGTATTATCTTTTGTTTCTTATATTTTAAATTCCAGGGATGAGTGTCAAAAAGAAGAAGAAGAAGGCTAAGTTGCGTTGAGTTTTAATTATTTTCATTAAAACTCTAATTACCATCTTCAGTTTTTAATAATACCATTATACACTCCATCCTACTGTTATTCAGGCATTTCAGTTTTATGGGTATTGGTGGTGGGTTATGGTGGTGGTGGTGATAAATGAAGGTATTAGTGATGGGTTATGGTGGTGGTGGTGATAAATGAAGGTGGTGGTGGTGGGTCATCGGAAAAGGTCGTCGGAAAATTTGGTAACCGGCTAAGTGACTTGGAAACCCGCTAGTGGTCTTACATTGCAATCAATAAAAAGTTTGGTACACTAAATTGGGATAAAAAAAGTTGAGTACCTTAAATTGAAATTGGGTATAAATTGGGTACACTTTTATGCGATTTGCCCTAAATCATAATACAGTTCATAGCAATCCTTTTATATTATCATCATCGAAAAAGATTATTATATTAAGCACCAATGTTTCATGATCAACGTCCATACCGTATCTTCATGCTCAATAATAGCAGGACTCGGTTTATAGCTCAAATCAACAATTTGCTCCTACAAGAGTGGAATTGAACCCCGGACCTGAAATAAAAAATTCGCTAATCAAATATTTGGAAGGTAAATACTTTATCGGACCGTTCAAACAAATGTGAATTGTGAATTAAATATAGCTGCAGTGCCACTTCTTTCAATATGTAACTGTTGACCTACAAAAATGATGCCATTTTGGGAGAACTAACATGAAGGTTTCTTAAAGTGCGAACTAACTTTGTAAGTTGCATATTGTCTATGACATGGTTGGGCATCGCTGAACCATAATCATTAGCAAATGTCTAGTGTCCAGACCACCTGCACAAAAACACACAAACCAAACTCATTCACACATTATCACAAACACTTGGTGTGCCTCATGTAATCGAAGGCAATATTCACGTCATATGAATTAAATTAAACAAACACGTGTATTATAAGAATCAAGATTTAACTTTACATTGTCCGCGGAATTCACTCATCGTTCTTTATGATTAAGACCTAAAACGCAAACAAAGTAGACCAGGAATTGAAGAATCAATGAGTATACAATAAATACCATTAATAAAACCTAATCGAACTCGACTATTGACTATACAATAAATACCATTAATAAAACCTAATCGGACTCGTGCCAATCTAAGATGTAAATGATTTACCCATTAAACAAATACTAAATTGTCACATTTGGTTTTGGCCTTTCTTCACATGCATCAACCATTCAATAAAAAAAAGAAAAAAAATCAAATATTATCCCATTCTTCATTCTCAATTCCAAAAAAATTCATATGATTTAAACTAAGCTAAATTAGCTCCTGTTGAACTATGTAATTTTCTTTATAGCAAAATTGGGCAACAGTCAAACAAAGGTCAAACACAGCCTATTTTGTCTTCTACTTGCTATGGTTTATTTATTTATTTATTTACAAGAGTAGACTCGATTGCACAAACTGATCGATCAAGTAGAAACAAAAAAGAACAAAGTAAATGCTTTCCAGTATATAACAAAGATATTAAATTAAAGTAAAACCCACAGGGACAAGTGTCTTATTCATCATTTATTGATATACAAATACACATAATACACCTTATTTTATTTTATACAAACAAGTGTCATCAATTGCAAAGTTGCACTGTAAACACTTTAAGATATAGTTGCTGTTCTGCATCCCCCAATCACACAACGTGCAGTCACCATCACTTTCAGTCCCTCGGAATAATGAAAGAGGGTGCGGGTGACCTTTAAACGTAAAAATGCGAGACTTTACATTCTCAAATTGGTCAACACCTCTGTCAAGAAAGAAAGGGGCCCACGTTGTTGCCTCTTGAAGTATAAACTCAACACAAGGAAGATGAATGGAGTAGACACATTGATCACAATGATAGAACGCAGCATTAGGATTAAACTCCTCCTCGCAAACTTCACAAAAGTAATCACCGCTATAGTTTTCAACTGGGAAGTACCTTAGGCTCATGGGATGCTTGTCATACTTGTGCCTTATTGTATCAGGCCAAAACAAAGCACACTTTGTATGTAGGTAAAACTTACAATCCTCACAACTGTAAAAAAGTTGAGTCTTTGCATCAGACAAACACAAACGGCAATACTCTTCGGAACTTGGCATACGTTTACGAAGTAGATGATTTGGATGGGATTTATGTGTGATAAATTCAGGTGTGACCCCGCAAAAAACGTCAGCCTCGTAGCAACTTTGTATATATTTGTCAGCATGAGCGTAAACAAATCCATTGAAACTTAACCCACAACAACAACAGTCGAACACACCCAGACTAGTAAAAGGGACTGGTGGCAATAGTTTAAGGGTAAATATGCCTTCAGAAGTTTGAATCTTAACTTCAGTAGGCAGCCGGGTGCACCAAACATGGAGAACAAAGTTGCATCCATCATCAGAAGCTGTACATTTGTAAAATGGCATGTTTTTTATTGGTCTTATGCATGCATTGCATAAAACTTCAACCATTTTCTTTGAATCATGACTGGATGGTGTTGTTATTCTTGAAGAGGTAGGTGTTGCTGTAATATCATTATGGCCTGGTGTATCTACAAGAGTTAATGGGTGTTGATGAAAAGGATGCGTTAGGTTGGTTTCGAAGGCCCTTGATCCACTTTCTCCATAAATGTGTTTGAACGCATCAGTTTGATCGTGGAATGGGAGACGGAGGAGATCACGATAGTGATCATCATAGTAATTTTTAGAAGCTGCACTAGTACCTTCAGGACCATATTTCACGCATACAATCACTAAGTTATTAAGAGGCAATTTACGTATACCCACTAACATATATAGTCATTAGTGACAGATACAAAAAGTATCTCTAAAAGTACCAAAAGTGTCAAAGTATTGAGTGTAAGGATATATATTTTACCATTTGAGACACATAATTTCCACAAAAGTGTCATTAAATGTCACAATCTTAATTTTTTACACGCACTTTTTGAAAAGCATCACTAGATATTTAGATTATGAGGAATGCTAAAGCTACATAAAAACATTCACAAAATCCTTCATAAAATGACGTGTGAGACGGTGATCGGTGGATTTTATTATAGTTTATTTCTCTTTTCTCTCACTAAGCCATCATTGCACTGACATCATTTTTTGTGACAGATTTTGTGAATGTTTTTATGTAGCTCTAGCACTTCTCTTAGATTATTCACACTTTTTTGTATCACTAAATCCTCTGTAACTAAAACTCACTTTTCTTTTGGTGATAATTAAATGCAATATATTAAAAACTTAGATTTCATGACGGCTTGTACATACCTTGGTTCAATTGGATGGCATTTATTGATGCCTTTTTTGATGTAGTTGCGCAATCTGTGTGTACATAAAATCGACATTTCTCACATTTATAAATCCAAAGATTTTCATCAAATCGCACTTTACATACGTTACATCTTGGATCAAATTTAGCTTTTTGATCAGCTCTTGGAAATGAATATGCAAGTGTGAGCGGGTGAGTATGAAAAAAATTATCCTTTCTGAAATTTTGAATTAACAACTTTTTATGGAGGAACACACAATCCCTATGGGCGAAAAAACGAAAACAAGTGGTACAGTGATAAAAGTTTCCTTGGTGTTTGTTGCCACACGTATGACAATTTGCCAAAATATCCATAGGGATGGACATTATGGGATGTTGGTGGTTAGGGTGATAGATAACGTGGTTTTGTACGCCATTTTTGGCGCATCCTAAACCAATAAAAATATCACATTGAATACAATGATAATTTAGGTGCTCGTAGTAATGTTTGCGGGTGCAAACTTGACATATACACCATTTATCTTGTGACACTTGACAAAGGATAAGAGAATGATCACGATGAGATTCGTGTCTTAGCGTTGTGGAAAGCTCTCCACATAATTTGTGAAGTGAGTAATCACATTGATCACATGTATAGTAATACCTGTAATAGAAGTTGATTTCTTAACCACAACGTCCACATGGACATCGAAAGTCTTGTTTCATAATCAACTCCTCTTCATCATCGTATACTACTTCATCGCGTGGATATTCTGGATTCAGATCTATAAGTGTCAATGGATGTTCATGTTGTAACACTTCCATTTCAACAATTTGATTTTAAATTGAGGATTTTTTTTTGTTTGAACAATAGCTAACACGAAAAATGATAACATGAAATCGAGATGTTAATTACATTATATAAGGATTTTTTAATGATATATTCTTTTCCTTTTCTCTAAGAATCCATAGAGTAAAATATACGCATGTATTTCGAATATAGATCGGCCGATTAGCATGTCCATATATAAAGAAAAAGATAGACATTTTAGAAAAAAATGTAATTCTTCTTTGAACATTCTTTTCTTCCTTTTGTAGTTTATTTATCTCTTGTAATTTATTTTGTGCTTCGAATTTTTAAGGCAAGTATATAACAAGTCTTTTACTTTAGCATCTACTAATTTACTTTATTCTATAACACTTATATTTCGATAAGAGAAACAACACTACAAAAAATTAATAAAGCACACTCGGGATGCAAATGAAAATTTCAAATGTTGCAAGTGAATGTAGTTTCTTCACTTCCATCCACTTTAGACAAACAAAGACCACAACTTTGAGGAAGTTATATATCTTAACTCTAGATAGTTGGTGATTTGGATGAGATTTATGTCTTCTTGTTATATTGTACTTATAAAATTGTTGGTTTATCTTTGTTTGTCAATCAACCATCGGATATGGAGAATTGTATGCGTTCTGTAATTAAATGTTCACGTGTGATATATTACCGGCAAATCCTCTATGAGATAATGAAAACAAAATTGGTGCTTGTTTTGTTTGGTCATGGTTATTAATGTAAAAGTTGTACCAAGAAAACGGAGTGATAGTTGGGTTGGTCACAAAAGCTTCGATTCATATTAAATAACTTTTGGATCTTACAATAAAAGTGAGCCTGAACTTCTGAACTGGGCGTCTGACTTGAGACGTCAAACCACATACTTCAAAGAAACCGTTTAAGTAAAAGCACAACCAAAGTGTCTTGCTTTGAAATCCATGCATTTTCTCATGAAAAATCGAATACATGCATTCCTTGTCAACGGAACAATGAGTCTCTCTATCCCACATTTAATTGTTCAAAAGATGAAGTTAATGACGGCTGTTTAATAAAACAGTCATACAAGTTTATACATATGAAGCGGACATTTGTGAGTCCCATTATTAATCCAAGTAAAGATATGCATACATTTTAAATATAGGTTGTACGTCCATAAAGAAAAGCATATACCTTGACAAACAAAATTGTAATTCTTTCTTGAAGATTCTTTTCTTTCTTGTGTAGTTTAATTTATCTCTTGCTTTTTTTTTTTTGTTTTGAATTATCAAGGCAAGCATATAACAAGTCTTTTTACTTTAGCATAAAGTAACTTACTTTATTATTTAATACTCATACTCTCTACCCAAAAGAGTTAATTACCTTATGTTTATGATTGGAGAGATTAATTTCTTACACCCTCAACAATAATTCTAGTTAAATATGACGATCACAACCTCTATATAACTTGAGTTTAATTTGCATTTTCATGGATTAAAACACATAAGCTAGCTTTGCTATTATTTATTTATTTTTTATTTATTTTTACTTTTATATCAAATGATTCAAGCATACCATAACCTCTTATGAATAAATGGTGTTTATTGATACAAAACTACAAACAATTTGATTTTTTTTAGAATAATTGCATTTATACATGTGTTTATCCATGGTAAGAACTGTTAAGTAGAATAAGCTTGTCATTTTATGCAATAGGTAGGATCCTTAAACTATGTTTATCAATGGGGAACCGGTTGGATATATCATACACAAATAATAATATTTTAATCAAAATTCTCAAATCGTCCGACCAGGTCACATGCCAACTTAAATTGCCAACCTCCAATCTGCCACATGGCTGCTAGTGAATGGCTATTTGTTTTATTTTTCTTTTTTCTTTTTAATATTTATTATTTTATAAAAGAATAGATTGGTTGTATGTATTGGTTGAGTTGACTTGTTGGTAAAAAGATATAGATTGGTTGTGTAGGTGAAGAAAAGAAAAAATAATATTTTAATAGAGATTGACTCGTGATAGATTGTTGATAAACATAGTCTAAGATTCAACAATAGTGACTTGAGTGTTATGTGGAAACATGCATAGATGGTGAAACGACAATTTTGCCATTACATATGATGTCTTTGAATGTCCGGGTGCAATGATTTCAGAAACCCGGATGTGATGAACTCGTAAAACTGATATTTGAGATGAGCACATATAACTCGCCTGAAAAAATTGTCACAATGAGAATTATATAAATTAATTGTCACAATATTTGAAGGAAATAATACAACAAAAAATGTAGTTGGCAAAAAATATTAAAGTAATTATCATTCGGATCGGCATATGGAGTATGTCTTCAGCCATTTTAGGAGGTAGCAGTTTAGTAACCGTTTAACACTTGCAACCAAACACCAATATTAATAATTTAAGAACTCAAAAACCAAAAGAAGAGAACTGAATTTACAGACCTAAAGACAACATATATTATAATCCTTTCTGATAGCATATAAACAATAGTCCTTTCACATCTTTTTTCACATCCCATTCAGGTGGAAACAATATACACCGGGACTCTTTATCTATCAACTTCGTCTCATAAGTTAATCAGCCCCATTAATCTAGACAATGCAAAATCTTATGAAGGGTTTCATGAGATTAGTCTCACGAAGTTGAATTTAACTGTAGGTGCAAGATATTATTGACATACCCATAGAGTAAACATGTAAGCTGATTCTCAACGCCTTTAACCTTCGGCTGCTAGTCCAACCATTGCTACAACTGTCAACCTGAGAGTAAAGTTTAGTAGCTAATACATACTTGCTAAGAACCACCACACCAAGGTTGGTTAATTGTCATAAACTACAAAGTTGAGGAAAAGAGGTGAGATTATTGACCCATTTGCATGCATATGGCTTTTTTTAGTTAAGTTTTATTTCTAATGGACCCATCTGCAAATTGCAAGCAAGTTACCTGAATCTGATTTTTGCCACCAATACTCAGACCAATCTCCAAACCTTGATGCATTGATACGTTCAAATACTCAGCTTACAATATTAAATAGTAGCCGGGAAATCGCGTCTCTCTGCCTTAACCCCCAACATATGCGAACGGCTACGATAGAGGCCTTGTTTACTAATTTAGTAGTACTAATCATTACAGACCTGTTGCAGGTCCTGATCTAACAGACCTTTGTTGAGCCAAATCTCATTTCAAACATAATAGCTTCGAGATGGCAGATACGCACACCTGATTGGATCATACACCTTTACAAAGTCGAGTTGAAAACATCAGCTCACTCTCCTTCAGTTCCGGTCTCCATTCCAAAGGCGAAAAAGAAATTATCAAAGTTATAATTCACTGCAACGTGTTGGTTACCGGTAATTCAACTGTTTTCGGTAATTCAAACGGATAAATATAGTAAGTGTGAAGATTATTTAGCACAAATTTTTAATGCCTCTCACTTTTACCTACATTTAGCTTGCGCCTTTACATTAGTTGGAAACAACCAGAGTCTTTTTATATTCCTTAGCTCCTCTACAGATTCTCTACAAATTAACATCTGCCCATTGTGTCATCTGCAAACTGCAAGTGAGTTGGCTAAAATTTTATTTTCATCACCAACACTTATCACTAAACAAACCAATATCCATCCATTTATGCATTCATACATTCAGACACTCCTTGCAATCAAATAGTAGCAGGACAGCTCCTCAAGGCCTCAACGCGTTACACATTCGATCTTGCTTTGTCAGAGACCCAATTTACTATACTGGCAGCATTATAGACCCATCATAGGTTCTCCTCCAACAGACCTGCCTAACTGTCTTTAGTTCCAGTCACGATTCCAACCATTACTACATAATCCTTAGTTCAGCAGACTGTTTATCAGCCTCTGGGTCTCTTTCAAAAACACGTTAACCTCAGAAATTCTCTGCATATCTAAAATCAATATACCTCCAAATATGAACTGCCTATTCAAAGCCGTCTTAATTACCTAATACTCTTTTTGGGCACCACCCCCATCGAAATCATTCAACCAGCCCTCTTTGAAATCATTCAACCAGGCTCAAAAATATACTTTTCTAACCCACCGATTAAATTAGAGTATAGGACCACCAATCTTTTGAAGAACCAAGCCCCATATAATTAATGTTTTTGGTAAACTCTTACCTTATCCATCAAGTCGACAGTGATAGTATCTCCATATCTTTGAAAAAGATCACGAAACTGGCGTTTCACAACCATGGGCTGCAGGCAGTCAACCAAACTCTTGGTTATAATTATGTAGCTCATACATAAATCATAATACAGTTCATTGCAGTCCTTTTATATTATCATCATTGAAAAAAATTATTATATTAAGAAACAAACTGTTTCATGATCAACGTCCATACCGTATCTTCATGCTCAATAATAGCAAGACGCGGTTTATAGCTCAAATCAACAATTTGCTCCCAGAAAAGTGGAATTGAACCTCGGACCTGAAATCAAAAATTCACTAATCAAATATTTGGAAGGTAAATGCTTTATCGGTCCGTTCAAACAATTGTGAATTGTGAATTAAATATAGCTGCAGTGCCACTTCTTTCAATATGTAACTGTTGACCTACAAAAATGATGCCATTTTGGGAGAACTAACATGAAGGTTTCTTAAGGTGCGATGCCTTCGTGCATTATATGTAGTATAGATAGGTTGGCACGTCCATAAAGAAAAGCATATACCTTGGCAAACAAAATTGTAATTCTTTCTTGAACATTCTTTTCTTTCCTGTGTAGTTTAATTTATCTCTTGCTCTTTTTTTTTGTGTTTCGAATTGTCAAGGCAAGCATATAACAAGTCTTTTTACTTTAGCATAAAGTAACTTACTTTATTCTTTAATACTCATATCTACCAAAAGAGTAAATTACCTTCTGTTTATGATTAACTTGAGTTTAATTTGCATTTTCAAAGATTAAAACACATAAGCAACTTTTTTTTTTTAAATATAAAATGATTCAAGCATACCATAAATTCTTATGCATAAATGAGTGTTTATTGGTACACTCAAGAAATGGGAAAAATCACTGCATTTATACATTAAAATTTAAACTACCCAAGAAATGGGAAACATCACTTCCATGGTATGAACTCTAGTTTAGTACAATAAGCTTGTAATTTTTTTGCAATGGGTAGGATCCTTATATTCAACAATAGTGATTTGAGCATCATGTGGAAACATACATAGATGGTGAAACGACAATTTTGCCATTACATCTGATGTGTTTGCATGTCAAGGTACAATGATTTCGGAAACACCGATGCAATGAACTCGTAAAAGTGAGCACATATAACTCGCCTGAAAAAATGTCACAACGAGAATCACATAAGTTTGAAGAAAATAATACAACAAAAAATGTAGTTGGAAAAAAACATTGAAGTAATTATCATTTGGATCGGCATATGGAGTATCGTCTTCAGCCATTTTTGGAGATGGCACTTTAGTAAGCATTTAACACTTTTAACCAAGAACCAACATCAATAATTCTGAACCCGAAAACCAAAAGAAGAGAACTGAATTTGACCTTAAGACAACATATATTATAATCCCTTTTGATAGCGTATAAAGAATAGTCCTTTCACATCCCATTCAGGTGGAAACAATATACACCGGGACTCTTTATCTATCAACTTCGTCTCATAAGTTAATTAGCCCCATTAATCTACACAATGCAAAATCTCATGAAGAGTTTCATGAGATTTTAGTCTCATGAAGTTGAATTTAACTGTAGGTGCAAGATATTATTGACATACCTGTGGAGTAAACATGTAAGTTGATTCTCAACGCCTTTATCGTATTTGACCTTCTGCTGCTAGTCCAACCATTGCTACAGCTGTCAACCTGAGATTAAAGTTTAGTAGCCAAGCTGCTAAGGTTACTTATATACCTAGTTAGCAAATACATACTTGCTAAGAACTACTACACCATTGTCATAAACTACAAAGTTGAGGGAAACAGGTGAGAATATTGACTCATTTGCATGCAAATTGCAAGTGAGTTACCTGAATCTGATTTTTGCCACCAATAGTCAGACCAATCTCCAACCCTTTATGCATTGATACGTTCAAATACTCAGCCTACAATATTATATAGTATCCGGGACATCGAGTTTCTCTGCCTCGACCCCTAACACATGCGAATGGCTACATAGAGGCCTGGTTACTAATTTAGTAGTACTGATCATTAAAGACCTGTTACAGGGCCTGATCTAACAGACCTATGTTGAGCCAAATCTCATTTCAAACATAATAGCTTCCAGATGGCAGATACTTACACCTGATTGGATCATACAACTTTTCAAAGTCAAGTTGAAAACATGAGCTCACTCTCCTTCAGTTCCAGTCTCCATTCCGAAGTCGAAAAAGAAATTATCAAAGTTATAGTTCACTGCAACGTGTTGGTTATCTGACCCAGTTGATAAAGCAGCCTCCCTACTTCTCTAACTCCAATGGTTATCGGTAATGCAAAATCTCATGAAGAGTTTCATGAGATTTTAGTCTCACGAAGTTGAGCTTAACTGTAGGTGCAAGATATTATTGACATACCTGTAGAGTAAACATGAAAGCTGATTCCCAACGCCTTTATCGTATTTGACCTTCTGCTGCTAGTCCAACCATTGCAAATGTTGACCTGAGATTAGAGTTTAGTAGCTAAGCTGCTAAAGTTACTTTATACCTAGTTAGCTAATACATACTTGCTAAGAACTACCGCACCAACGGTTGGTTAATTCATAGTCATTTACAAAGTTGAGGGAAAGAGGTGAGAACATTGACCCATTTGCATCCAGATGGGTTTTTTTAGTTAAGTTTTATTTCTAACGGACCTATCTGCAAATTGCAAGTGAGCTACCTGAATTTGTTTTTTGCCCCCAATACTCAGACCAATCTCCAACCCTTTACGCATTGATACATTCAAATACTCAGCTTACAGTATTAAACAGTAGCCGGGACATCAAGTCTCTCTGCCTCAACCCCTAACACATGTGAACGGCTACGATAAAGGCCCGTTTTACTAATTTAGTAGTACTGACAGCATTACAGACCTGTTTCAGGTCCTGATTTAACAGATCTATGTTGATTTAACAGGCCCGGTTTACTAATTTAATATACTGGCAGCATTACAGACCCATCACAAGTTCTCATCCAACAGACCTACCTATCCTGAGCCACACTCTTCAGTTCCATTCGCCATTCCAACCATTACTACTTAATTCTTAGTTCAGTAGACTGTTTTTAACTTCTGGATCTCTATTAAAAACACATTTACATATCTAAAATCAATATACCTCGAAATATGAACTGCCTACTCAAAGCCAATTTTAATTACCTAAGCCTCTTTTAGGCCACCACCCCCATTGAAATCATTCAACCAGACTCAAAAATATAATTCTCTAATGCATCGATTAAATTAGAATATAGGACCACCAATCTTTTGTAAAACCAAGCCCCATTTAATGCTTTTGGAAAAATTTTACCTTATCCGTCAAGTCGATAACAATAGTATCTCTGTATCTTTGAAAGTGGCGTTTCACAATACAGCAATAGGATCATGAAAGTGGGGTTTCACAACCATGGGCTGCAGGCAGTCAACCAAACTCGTGGTTATAATTATGTAGCTCATACATAAATCATAATATAGTTCATAGCAATCCTTTTATATCATCATCATACAAAAAAATTATTATATTAAGCAACAAATTGTTTTATGATCAACATCCATACCGTATCTTCATGCACAATAATAGCAAGAATCGGTTGATAGCTTAAATCAACAATTTGTTCCTACAAGAGTGGAATTGAACCCCGGACTTGAAATAAAAAATTTACTAATCAAATATTTGGAAGGTAAATATTTTATCGGTCAGTTCAAACAAATGTAAATTGTGAATTAAATATAGCTGCAGTGCCACTTCTTTCAATATGTAACTGTTGACCTACAAAAATGATGCCATTTTGGGAGAACTAACATGAAGGTTTCTTAAGGTGCGAACTAACTTTGTATGTTGCATATTGTCTATGACATGGTTAGGCATCCCTGAACCATAATAATTAACAAATGTCTAGTGTCCAGACCACCTGCACAAAAACACACAAACCAAACTCATTCACACATTATCACAAACACTTGGTGTGCCTCAAGTAATCGAAGGCAATATTCACGTCATATGAATTAAATTAAACAAACACGTGTATTATAAGAATCAAGATTTAACTTTATATTGTCCGCGAAGTTCACTCATCGTTCTTTATGAGTCCGTTAAGACCTAAAACGCAAACAAAGTAGACCGGTAACCGAAGAATCAATGAAAGTATGAGATGATGGATCACAACTTTTTTTTTATCAAGATAGTCGGCTTGCAACTCGACTATTGACTACACAATAAATACTAATAAAACTTAATCCGACTCGTGCCAATCTAAAATGCAAATGATTTACCATTAAACAAATACTAAATGACTTAAACTAAACTAAAAATGCCTGTGAACTCCTATTTTCCTGACTTGTGAAGTATAGTCAAACACAACCTTATTAAATTAAAGTAAAACCCACAGGGACAAGTGTCTAATTCTTTATTGATATACAAATACACATAATACACCTTATTTTATTTTATCGACACAGTATCTATGAATTGTAAAGTTGCACTGTAAACACTTTAAGATAAAGCTGCTGTACAGATTGTACTGCTGCAACCTCAAACCACACAACGTGCAGCGACCATCACTTTCAGTCCCTCGGAATAATGAAAGAGGGTGCGGGTGACCTTTAAACGTAAAAATTCCTCCAAACTTTACATTGTCATCTTGGTCAACACCTCTGTCAAGTAAGAAAGGGGCCCAAGTTGTTGCCTGTTGAAGTATAAACTCAACACAAGGAAGATGAATGGACTGTACACATTGATCACAATGATAGAACGCAGCATTAGGATTAAACTCCTCCTCGCAAACTTCACAAAAGTAATCACCGCTATAGTTTTCAACTGGGAAGTACCTTAGGGTCATGGGATGCTTGTCATACCTGTGCCTTATTGTATCAGGCCACAACAAAGCACACTTTGTATGTAGGTAAAACTTACAAACATCACAACTGTAAAAAGAAGGTTGAGTCTTTGCATCAGATAAACACAAACGACAATACTTTTCGGAACTTGTTGAGTCTTTACGAAGTAGATGATTTGGATGAGATTTATGTGTGATATTTTCAGGTGTGACCCCACAATAAACTTCAGTGATGTAGTAACTATCACAAGAATCGGATTTAGAGTAACCAAATCCATTGCAAGGTAACTTACAATAATAACAAGTGAACAGACCCAAACTATCATCAGGTGCTTGTGGCAATAGTTTAACTTTAAAGGTTCTATCATCAGAAGGCAACCGGGTGCACCACACATGGAGTACACAGTTGCATCCATCATCAGAAGTTGTACATTTGTAAAATGGCATGTTTGTGATTGGTCTTATGCATGCATTGCATAAAACTTCAACCATTTTCATTGAATCATGACTGGATGGTGTTGTTATTCTTGAAGAGGTAGGTGTTGCTGTAACATCATTACGGCATGGTGTATCTACAAGAGTTAAAGGGTGTTGATGAAAAGGATGTGTTAGGTTGGTTTCGAAGGCCCTTGATCCACTTTTTCCATAGAACAAGTGTTTCAAGACTTTAGTTTGGCTAGTTTGATCGGGGAATGGGAGATGGATAAGACCAGGATAGTTATAATCTTGTAATTTTGGAATTGTTTGCTAGTACCTGCAGGACCATATAATAGATGTA
This sequence comes from Chrysanthemum makinoi, assembly GCA_910596185.1. Lineage (NCBI taxonomy): Eukaryota > Viridiplantae > Streptophyta > Magnoliopsida > Asterales > Asteraceae > Chrysanthemum > Chrysanthemum makinoi. The sequence continues at coordinate 273,932,264 of OU343221.1, forward strand.
TAATCACCAAATTATTAATATATAAATCCAATATATTACCAACTTGTATATACGCAGTAGTTGTATGTACCTGTATTAAAGAGGATGGATACTAGGGACCCCTTTTTTGATGTAGTTGCACAATCTGTGTGTACATAATAGCGACATTTCTCACACTTATAAATCCAAAGGTTCTCATCAAATCTCTCTTCACATACCTTAAATCTTGGATAAAATTTAGCTTTTTGATCATCTCTTGGAAATGAATATGCAAGTGTGAGTGGGTGAGTATGATAGGAATTGTCCTTTCTAAAATGTTGAATTAACAGCTTTTTCCTAGGAAAACACAATCTTTGTGGGCAATAAAAACTGAAACAAGTGGGACAATGATAAAAGTTTCCTTTGTGTTTGTAGCCACACGCGTGACAATTTGCCAAAATATCCACAGGGATGGGCATTATTGGGTGTTGGTGACTAGGGTGATACATCATGTGGGTTTGTATGCCATTATTGGAACACCCTAAACCAATAAAAACATCACATTGAATACAACAATAATTTAGGAATTGGTATTCATGCTTATGTTTACAAACTTGACACAAACACCGTTTATTTTCTAACACTTGACAGAGGATAAGAGTATGGTCACGATGTGATTGGTGCTTCAATGTCGTGGGAAGTTCTGCACAAAATTTATGGAGTGAGTACTCACATTGATCACATGTATAGTAATACATTGATCACAAAATTTATGAAAGCAAATTAGAAAAAACTCTCCCCTCCTAATGGCGATTTTGGCGATTTCCATCTAATACCCTAATCGTTTTTCTTAATCGATCTCTGATCTACACATTAACAGTCCTGGTTCCGTTTATTGAATCGGTGTTGCTTCTGTTTTTATTAGCGATCGTATTGGGTAATTCTATTAGGGTTTATTGTTCCTCTAATCGCTGGTTAGGATTTTCTTGTTGGCTCTTTATTGTAATATTCAATCGTATACCGATAGGTAAGTTGAATTCTTTGCGCTCCTTCATGGATTATGGTAAACCCTAGGTTCTAAGGTCGATTTTCTTTAGGGTTATTCTTAATTCAACTTGTTACAATCACTGTATCGAGCATGATCATGTAATACTTATTGCACGCTTATGGCTTATGAACCCTAGTTTTAAACTAGGGTTTAATTCGTTAGTTTGAAGGGGACCGTTTTCTTCTTTTTTTACGATCACCTATTTGGTTTTAGGGTTGCACAATTAGGTTTTGATGTACATAAAGATAGGAGACTAATACTTATAAACCAAGGTTAAAGATGCTAATGAATCTCTCTTATGATCCTTACGGTAGTGCTTATGATTCTCGTTGGATGAACAATTTGGAGCTGTTGATCATATTGAATGTGATGGGGATAACGTGAATATGCAGCCTAATGTGGAGCAATTGATTGCTAATGTGCATAAGAACTTTGATGAAGCAATGAATAAAATTGACTGTGATATTGCTAAGATGGCTTCATCTTTGTGAACAATTCAGTGGTATTGGGATTCAATCTAAGTCGAGTTTTGATGGCTATCAATGATGTATGGTACTAATCATAGTGTTACTTTTGATCCTAATGCACCTAAGGTTGTTAATACTAGTGGTAATGGAGTTAAGTCGGTTTCTTACGGGTGTTGCTAATGAATCCCGAAACATGTCTAATTTTCGGAGGTTAGAATGCAAAAAGAAGGATGATGTTGACCTTTCAATGAAAGTGGTGGAAGAGGTGAACATGAGGTTCGAGAATACTCTTTATGGATACTTCCTTGGTCAAGCTTTTCTGTTGTTGACTATTATGTTGCAATCATTGGCTAAGTATGGTTTACAAAAGGTTATGATGAACGCTAAGGGATTCTTCTTCTTCAAGTTTAATTCGAAAAAAGGTGTTGATGATGTTCTTGATAATGGTCCTTGGTTGATTCGTAATGTTCCTATTATTCTTAAACCATGGACGACATTGAACACCAACAAAAGAGGATTTGACTAACATTTCGGTGTGGGTTAAATTCCATGATGTTCCTTTAGCTATGTTTTCTGATGACGATCTCCTTGCTACATTGATTGGTACGCCCGAAAGGTTAGATGCTTTTACTAGTCAAATGTGCAAAGAATCTTGGGGCCGTAGTAGTTTTGCTAGGTGTATGATTGAAGTGAATTCGGATGAGGTTCTTAGGACAACCTCACGAGATTCCTTTACTTGATGGTACGGGTTCGACTATTGAGAAGATTCGTGTTGAATATGAATGGAAACCGCCTAGATGTGAGAAATGTCGGGTATTTGGACATACTTTGGTGGATTGTCCCAAGGTTGTGATTCCGCTTCAACCTCATAAGGACGTAAGTGATGGTTTTCAAACGTTAACAATAAGAAGAAGGAAAGCATGTTAATCGAGGAGGTTCTACTAAATGTGGTGGGCAAGCATTTTGAATATCGACCCAAAAGCCTCCTCCAGAAAGTAAAATGGGGTAAGGCGATGGCTTTAATGTGGCTAGTACGAGTGGAACCAGGATCACTACGTCTAATCAGTATGATGCTCTTACTATGGATGATTGAATGTGGATCGAACAATGGAGTTAATGAGGATGAGTCGATTAAAGGCTGGTTCACATCACATGTTCCGCTTTCAATGGGAACAATAGATGTTGTTTCTACTCCCATAGTTGAGAAAATTGGTAAGCTTGAAAACTAATTATTGATGGGAAAGCTACTCTTGTGGATGATGATGGTCAACCTATTCCGTCTACCTCTTTTACTAAGAGAGCTAACCCTTTTTCTAAAGTGGGAGAGATTGAGGTGTGATTGAAGATGAGGTTGTTGCTAACCCATTTGATGAGTCTGCTAATTTATTTGGTGGTGGCCAAGAGTTTGAAGATGAGTATGATGACTATGGACTATCAGGTTCGGGCTGAATTTGGATGCCTTTAATGCCATGTATGGCACAAAGTTTCAAGGTCCTAGGAAGTAATCTTATTTCGTTGTGTCATTTGTTATCATTTGAGTAGTGGTTTGTTTTCTTGTTTAGAAATTGGAAGTATCTTGTTATGTAAGCTCATCATGTAACGGTGATATATGGGATTTCACTCATATACATTGTACTTAAACGTTTATTTGGTTATATATTTACCAGGGTGCAGGATTACTCCCCTTTACCCAAAAAAAAAAGTTGATTTCTTGACCACAACGTCCACATGGGCATCGGAAGTCTTGTTTCATAATTAACTCATCCTCATCATCGTATACTACTTCGTCGTGTGGATATTCTGGATTGAGATCTATAAGTTTCAATGGATGTGCATGTGGTAACACTTCCATTTCAATTAATTGATTTTGATTTGAGGAATATTTTTTGATTGAAAGGAAATAGTAGAATAGAAGAATGGCCATTTAAGATGATAAGAAAATTGAGGTATAAGGATATTATATATATAAGGTAATCTTTTAGCTCCTTTTGGTTTCATTATAAATCTAAAGAGTAAAAGATACGCATGCATTTTGAATATAGATTGGGCGATTGGCATGTTCATAAAGAAAGAGATATACCTTGATAAACAAAAATGTAATTCTTCTTTGAACATTCTTTTCTTCCTTATGTAGTTTAATTTATCTCTTGCTCTTTATTTTGTTCTTCGAATTTTCAAGGCAAGTATAGCAAGCCTTTTACTTTAGCGTCAATCAATTTACTTTATTCTATAACACTCATATACCTCAGAAAGAGAAAAAACACTACAACAAATTAATATTTGCATTCATTTACTTTTTCTATACGATTAAATAGATAACTCGTTTATGATTGAAGAGATCAATTTCTTACACCATGGACATTGTTTTGCAGTTATACTGAATATAGAAATCACAACCTTTATATAACTTGTGTTAAACTTCAATTTTTCATGCATTAAAACTCATAAGCTAGCTTCACTAAATTTCCGTTTCTTTTATATCAGATGATTCGAGCATACCGTATATACTTTTATGAATGAATGAGTTTGTTGATTGGGCTAAAACTACAAACCAGATTATTGTTACAGAACCATACAGTAGTACAGTACTATACATTATTATTTGTTTTAACTACCCAAGAAATGGGAAAATTCACTTCTGTGGTATGAACTCTAGTGATTTATGTGATATGTGGGTAGGATTGATAGATTCAACAAAAGTGATTCATTTGTATGTGGAAACATGCATAGATGGTGAAACAGCAATTTGTCGACGCCTAATGTGTTTGAGTTGATGATGTTAGAAAGACTTGGCTATCGAGGTAGTATTTTTCTATACATGACCTACTCCATCCCATTTAAGTAATCGCATGTTGGTCAACATAACTTATCATAGTATTTCCATTTACAACCATTACCCAACCAGATCAACCTGGATATAGGATTTGTGTGTTGTTGATCTTGATAAAAATAATGGTTATTAAAAAAAGAAAAAAGCGATAAGTATATTAGGTTGGTCAACATGGTCTATGGGGGAGCTGAAGACTTGTCAAATAGACCTGACTCAAATTGGAGTCGACACAAGAAAATGTAAGGATTTTCAAATTTTCAAGTCTCTTCGTAATAGTTAGAAAAGTACTAGAACTAGAGTTGGCAAAATACTTTTTGACATTGGATATATCTTCTTTCCTTATACTTATACTTGTTTTCTGAAAACACATTATAAGAATGGGTAGAAAATAGAAGTTGTAATCTCTAAGTTCAAAAAAAGGGTGCAATTGCAAGAATTTTTTGGACAAAAGATTAGAGGAAGGAAGAGAGCTACACGGGTCACTATTTTTCCTTTTAAAAGAAAATAAGGTTGTATTTTATTTACAAATTGTACGTGTTTTCTTACGGTAGAGAATTGTTTTACAAGGGATAAAGCATTTTTTACGTTGAGTGTTACATTGTCTTTCCTCTTTCCGTCTACGCATAAATGTTTCTTCAGAGGGTGGTTGAATGTTATAACAAATAACCATTCACTTGACATCCATCACCGAGGCCCTCAAACCTGATCACCACCTATCGTATGCGTACTAGTACTATCACCGACCAATCTGAAACATCACAAAGAGACACAACCCAATCTTACATCCTCTGAATTATTAAAAGATTTAGGAACATAAAGCGGCTTAGTGGGGTTTTAAAAGCTAATGTGCGTTTTGCCTTTTGGACTTAGCTGAGTTAATTAGTTGGTTTTGCCAATAGATTGTAATCAACTATGTAAATAGACATAAAGGGAGTGATTATGCTGATAGTTTACAATGGAAAAGAGAAACTGGAAGGCTAAGCTTATATGAGAGATATTGAATTAAAGCAAACCCCATAGGGACAACCATCTTATTAATCATTTATATTGTAGATATACATATAATAAACCTTATTATACCCTAACCACGTCTATACAATGGGTTTTGGAGAAGGATCATACAACGTGCGCATCCGCTATCAATTTCAAACTTACAATGTAAACACTTTACGATAACTCTGTCCCGCAAAGGCGCAAATGCATATCACACTTGATGCATTCACCGTCACTTTCAATCCCTTGGCAAAACGAAAGAGGGTGTGGGTGACCTTTAATCTTAAATATGTCTCCAAGTTTGATAATTTACAAACAGATAAACACCTTTACAAAGTAGAGGCTGTTATGTGATCTTCCTCTAACTCTCTAAGTATTAATGAAGCACAAGGCAAATGTTGGATATTTTAGTGTAATTGGATTAACTTGTTTTGTCCAATTTCATCATAATAATACATCATTTAGGTTTGGAGGTGCGGAGTGCACACCTACTTGAATTTATTATGATCTTAGGGGCGAAGCCCTTAAGGGACGGGGGTCAGGCGGGCCCACCTGTAGAGGTCAGGGACGGCCCGCATGAGAATCAAGAGGAGCCACAGGCAGGGGTCGAAGTTGCTATGTAAATTTTTTTTATTTCCACTTGAAGTTGCTATGTAAAATTGCTCTTTGAAGTTGTGTTCTAGAATTCAATGGATTACTGGCGAGTTGTATTTACTGAAATGAAATGGATTATGGCTGAAGTGTTGTTCCTCGAGATTAATTTTCGGAAATTGAGGGACAAAACTTGACAACAGAAACCCTAAAAGCGCCATTGGCGATTATCCGTAACATGTTATATACGGTTTGTTTGGTCATTATCATATACGGTTGATTATATCTCGAGACAAAAACATACGAAAATTCTCAACTCTGAATTGTATCCGATTGAATAATTTGGTAGAACCGCCAAATTGATTCGATCTGAAAGTGTTCCGCCTTTGCTAGAGATTAAGCATATCCGTTGGTGTTCGTTATTACTACATATCCCCTACAAAGATCGAATCAATTAAGATGGCGAACCCGATTCTTTGAAAGATCGAACAAGACGTTTGCAAAGTTGGAGAAGTTTTACAGGCGAGATTTTCGTAGATGGCGAGAAAAAATGCATTTTTATCGGCGAATCGAAAGTGGTATATGTTACGAGTACCGTGCCACGAGGCTATTGAGAATGAAAGCTATTTGGAACAGATTCGTAATCGTTCAAAGTGGTAAAACGCAGACTACATATGTCGTGGTCATATTCTTAACGGTATGTCTGATTCATTATTTGATATTTATCAAAGCGTAGAGTCGCAAAATTACGGGATACCCTAGAAGCCAAATACATGGCAGAAGATGCGTCTAGTAAGAAATTCCTAGTTGGTAATTTTAACAACTATAAAATGGTAGGCTAGGGCTTTGTCATGGAACATACCACAATTGCAAAGGATATTAGGACGGTTGCACAATATGATATGAAAATGGATGAATCAATTTGTCTCTAGTATCATAGATAAACGCCCCCCCCTTGGAAGGATTTTAAAAACAATCGAAACATAAGAAGAGGAATTGAATGCGGTTGAACTTGGAAGTCATTTCCAAATTGAACAATCCATACATGATATGGAAAGGGGTTACATTAGTGGTACTAAAATCATGGTTGGTTCTTCTGTGAACATGGTGGAGGAGGGTGAATCCTCTAAGGCTGGTAAAGGGAAACGAAAGTGGCAAAACAATAACAACAAAGGTTCTGATAAGAAACCAAAGGTGACTGTTGGAAGTGTGGGAAACCCGGACACTTTAAGAAAGATTGCAGGTCTAAGGGTGGAGGTAAAGGAAAAAACGAGGCTGGTGCAAGTGGATCCAAGGATCCCGGAAAGCAATCAAGTTTGTTTTGGTACCCTCTGATCATTCTGTTGAAAATTATTATGTATCAATAATTTCTGAAACATTCTATGTACAGGATGATGATTTATCATGGTGGGTGGATTCAGGAGCAACATGTCATGTGTGCAAAAATCTTCAATGGTTCAAGGACTTTAAGCCAATTGAAGATGGATCTTTATTAAAGATGGGCAATATTGCAAGCTGAACCGATTAAGGACTAGGATCTGTTAATCTAGTCTTTACTTACGGAAACTCTTTACTTTTAAACAATGTTGTGTATGTACCTGGTATTCGTAAGAACTTAGTATCTGGCATTGTATTAAATAATTGTGGCTACAAGCAAGTCTTGGAAAGCGCCAAGTACATATTCTCTAGACATGGAACCTTTATTGGCTTTGGATATTTGAATGGCATGTTTAAATTAAATTTGGATGTTTCGTTTCTTAATAATTCTGTTTGCATGGCTTCTACTAGTTCTAGCAATAATTGTGGTAAATCTGAATTATGGCATGCTAGACTAGGACACGTACATTACAAGAGAATGATAGACATGTCAAAAATGAGTCTAATACCTTCTTTTGAATTGAATGGTGAAAAGTGTAAAACTTGTGTGTTGACTAAGATAACTAGAGAACCTTTCGCCAAAAATGTCATTAGAGATACTAAGGTATTAGAACTTGTACACGATGATTTGTGTGATTTTCATTCAACTCCATCACTTGGTAATAAAAAGTATGTAGTTACTTTTATTGATGATGCTACTAGATATTGCTATGTTTACTTGTGTCATACAAAAGATGAAGCTCTTGATAAGTTTAAAATTTATAAAGAGGAAGTAAAGCTTTATCATGGTGTGAAGATTAAAACACTTTGCACTGATAGGGGAGGTGAGTATTATGATCCAGTATATTTTCAATCTATTGGTATAATACATCGGACCAACTGCTCCATATACACCACAACAAAATGGTATATCTGAAAGAAAGAATAGGACATTAAAAGAAATGGTTAATTCCATGATATGCTATTCTGGCCTAAGTGATGGATTTTGAGGTGAGGCTATGTTGACGACACATTATCTATTAAATAGAGTTCCTAATAAAAGGAACAAGATAACCCCTTATGAACTTTGGTATAAAAGGCACCAAAAGCGAGTTATCTCGAGTTTGGGGCTAAGTAAATTGTGGTAAGATTGTGATCCTAAAATAAATAATATAGGTCAAAGAGGTATAGATTGTGTATTCACTGGCTATCCTGAGAATTCTAAGTGCTATAGATTCTATGTCATAGAACCTAATGATTATGTATCCGTGCACTCTGTTATGAGTCACGAGATCTGCGATTTTGGCAATGAGGATAGGTTTACATCTTTACCTAAACCCTGCAGATATGATCGCAAGTTCTAGTAACTTTGGTGCATCTGACCAAGTGATTGTTTCTCCTCCTGAGCCTTCTGAGCCTAGAAGGAGTGTAAGAGCAAGGAAAACCAAATCTTTTGGTGGCGATTTCCAACTATATTTGGTCGAAGGATCAAGGAATGAAATTCAATTTCAATATCAATATTGTTTCATTGTTGAAGAAGATCCTAGGACCTACAGTGAAGCTATGGCTTGGGGGATGCTTGCATTTTGGAAAGAGGCAATCCAAGATGAGATTGACTCTATTATGCTCAATAATACTTGGAAACCATCGATTTACCACGGTTTTAAACCATTGAATAGTAAATGGATCTTCAAAAGGAAGATGAAGGTGGATGGAAGCATAGACAAGTATAAAGCCAGATTGGTTATCCAAGGCTTTAGACAAAAGGAAGGTATTGATTTCTTTGATACTTATGCTCCTGTTGCTAGGATTACCACCATTAGATTATTGTTAGCACTTGCGGCAATACATAATCTTGTAATTCACCAAATGGATGTTAAAAAAGCCTTCTGAATGGTGAATGGATGAAGAGATTTACATAAGACAACCTGAAGGTTTTGTCATGCACGGTAACGAAAATAAGGTTTGTAAATTGGTTAAGTCTCTTTATGGCTTGAAGCAAGCTCCCAGTAGTAGTGGCATCGAAATTTGATGATGTTATCTTGTCTAATGGTTTTGCATTAAACCAAGCAGACAAGTGTGTATACAGAAAGTTTGATGCTTCTGGTAAAGGAGTAATCATTTGCTTGTATGTTGATGACATGTTGATCTTTGGTACCGACCAAGATCAAGTTGATACAACTAAGGAGTTCTTGTCCTCTAAGTTTGAGATGAAGGACATGGGGAGGCTGATGTGATTCTTGGCATTAAGATCATACGTGGAGAACATGGCATTACTATCTCTCAATCACATTATATTGAGAAGATGTTGGATAAATTTAATCTGGAAGATTGTTCTCCTATAGGTACCCCTATGGATCCCACAACAAAACTTGTGTCTAACAAAGGTGTTGCTTTGTGAATCAACTTGAATATTCAAGGGCTATTGGATCTTTAATGTATGCCATGATAAGTACTAGACACGATATAGCCTTTGCGTTGGAAAGTTGAGTAGATATACTCACAATCCGAGTTTAATCCATTGGCGTGCAATTAATCAAGTATTTATGTACTTGAAAGGAACAATGGATTATGGTTTGACTTATCTTTGGATTTCCTACATTTCTTGAAGGTTATTCAGATGCAAGTTGGATTTCCAATCGGGGAAGATCATTCTTCCACATGGCTGGTTGGGTATACCACTTGGAGGTGGTGCCATTCTGTTGGGCATCTAAGAAGCAAACTTGCATAGCTGATTCAACAATGGAATCAGGTTTGTGGCATTAGCTTGACATTGAGAATTTGAATGGTGAGGAACTTAATTTATGAAATTCCATTGTGGCCTAAACCGATATCATCCATTTCTATCAGATGTGATAGTCAAGCTACTTTGGCTAAGGCATACAGTCAAGTATATAATGGGAAGTCTAGACACATAGGTGTTAGACATAGCATATTACGTGATCTTATCACGAATGGTGTGATATATGTGGTGTTTGTGAAAACACAACACAATTTAGCCGATCATTTAACCAAAGGGTTGAATAGAGATCTCGTGAAAAATTTGGCTATAGGGATGGGATTAAAGTCCATCAGAAATCTCTGATATCAAGATACCCAATTCCCATCTAGTATGACGCTAGGTGTTGAATTCAATGTGGAAGGCTTAATATCTAGAGATTGGAACACATTTGAAGAATCATCCCAAGGTATGTGTTCAGACCTACAAGTTAGGGAGGTTGAATGGAAAATATTCTTAATAGCTTTTTTGACAAATTGCATTGTAGGTGCAAGACTAAAAGAGCTACCTATATGAGCATGAAGTTTAGCCGCTGCAAGAAGCTGGGACTTGGCTTTGACATGCTTATGAAGGATAAGGACATAGGCTAGTAAAATATGTGTCAAGATAGAAACTACTATGTATGTTTTTGTGTACATTATCTTACGTGTATTCATATTGAATTCCGGTTCAATCTAAGCGACACCCGGTATTGAATATTTGGAATGTGTAATGTACTAATGTGAAATTCAATGCGTCAGACATTTCATTTATGCAAAAGTTTGATTGTTTGAGATTAATTGTTTTAGTTAATCAAGGATTGCACTAAAATAGGGGAGGAATGTTGGATATTTTAGTGTAATTGGATTAACTTGTTTTGACCAATTTCATCATAATAATACATCATTTAGGTTTGGAGGTGCGGAGTGCTGCTGGAAAATTTTTTATTTCCACTGAAGTTGCTATGTAAAAATTGCTGCTGAAGTTGTGTTTCTGCTGAATTCAATGGATTCTTTGAAGTTGTATTTCTGGCGAAATGCAATGGATTATCTGAAGTCATTGATTCATTGAAGTGTTGTTCCTCGGAGATTAATTTTAGAAAATTGAGGGACAAAACTTGACAACTAACCCAAACCTAGCTACCATTGGCGCGTTATCCGTAACATGTTATATACGGTTTGTTTGGTCATTATCATATAACGGTTGATCATATCTCAGACAAAAACATACAGAAGAAAATTCTCAACTAGATTGTATCCGATTGAATAATTTGGTAGAACCGCCAAATTGATTGATGCAGAAGATATTCACCATGCTTTCGGAGGAGATTAAGCATATCCGTTGGTGTTAGATTATTACTACATATCACATGTCTCCAAGTTTGATAATTTACAAGCGGTCAAACACCTTTACAAAGTAGGGGCATTATGCTTGATCTTCCTCTAACTCTCTAAGTATTAATGGAAGCACCGAGGGCAAATGCATGGGTAGACACATTAAGAACAATGATAGAAAGATTAAATTCCTCATCGCAAGCTTCATAAAAGTAATCACCGCTATGGTTTTCAACGGGAGAGTAACTTAGGGACGATCATCGGACCGATGCTTTTCATATATGTGTGTTATTGTCTCGGGCAATAACAAAGCACACTCAGGATGCAGATGAAAATTACAAATTTTGCAAGTGAATGTAGTTTCTTCACTTCCATCCACTTTAGACAAACAATCACCACAACTTTGAGGAAGTTCTATATCTTAACTCTAGATAGTTGGTGATTTGGATGAGATTAATGAACACGCAGTTAACATCCATGTAGCAATCACATTTGACACAAGAGTAAGCAAATCCATTGCACGCCAAGTGGTAAACACTACATTCAAACACATCGATTAAAAAACAATGTGCTTTTGGCAAGTGTAATGTAGGGTGACCTATATTGTCTTTATTTCAGCAATCTAGTGCACAATGCATGAAGAAAAAAGTTGCATTCATCATCATTAACGTACATATAAACGGCATGGCCATGATTGGTCTTGTACACCACATAATACCTAACCTTTTATAAGTTTCTTGTCATTAATTTTTTGTTTTTTCAATACTTTTAACTTGTAAAACTTTATATTTTATTTCCACTTCTGTTTCATAGTTTAATAACTAAAACAAAATTATTTATTAAATGAAAAGTATAAAATATAAAATAAAAATGAAAAACTTAGGATTCCTTTTTAAGTGAATCCATTTAAGAGCATAATATGCATTCCTTTTAAGTGATTCTTTTCCTAGAACGTAGGCTAAGCTTGAGGAATAACCAATATGGAATGTTATATGTTTGTCGACAATGTGTAACTACAAATGGTTTAAGCTACACTGTGATGACTACAAGTTACTTACAAGTTTAACACAAGATAAATAAGTTACGCTGACACAAGATATATTTTTCAATGATTTAATTTTTAAGCAAATCCATTGCACACCAAGGCAAACACCAAACAATTGAATAAAAAAACGGTGTTGGCAAGAGTGTAGGGTATGTTGTGGCCTGGGTGATCTATATTTTCTTTATATCAACAAGAAATCTAGTGCGAATGCATGAAGAAAAAGTCGCATTCATGATCATCAACTGCATATAAAACGGCATGGTCATGATTAGTCTTGTACACCCATTGCATAATACCTCAACCTTTTTTATAAGTTTTTGTTTTGTATTTTTTGTTTTTAATACTTTTGACTCGTCAAACTTAATATTTTATTATTCGTACTTTTTGTTTCATAGTTTTATAATAATAAAAAAGTATTTATTAAACGAAAAATAAAAATAAACTGAAACTTAGTGGGGTATTAGAATCCACTTAAGAGGGTACCAATATACATTCCTTTTTCTAAAGTGATTCCTTTCCTAGAATGTAAGTTAAGCTTGAAAAATAACCAACATATATATTATATATTTGTCCACAATATGTAACTACGAATGCTTTAAGTTACATTGTCCATGGCTACAAGTTACTTACAAGTTTAACACAAGAGAAATAAATTATGCTAAACAAGATATATTTTTCAACGATTTAATTTTTATTAGAAGTTGATCAAAGAATTCGAGGTTAATGTGAAAAATAGTAAACTAAATTAAACCTAGTTGAATGACAATAAGAGTTCTCTTCTTTAGTTATACTAAAACCAAAGTTAAAGTTTTAGGGGGTGTTTGGTTTGAGGGTATGGTTATAAGGGAATCACTTTCATTCCCATTGTTGTTGTTTGGTTAGTTGGTTTCGTAATTAAAAATGGGAATCAAACCATTGAAACTAGGCACTTTTCATACCCACCTTTGATGGTGGGTTTCTAAACCCATTCCAATTACCATACCAACACTGATTCCCATTATATAACTTAACGCCCCATTAGTATGAGCACAAGGACTCAATTGAATAGATTTAGGACCAAGTTCAAAGGAAGAGTAAATATTCTTAATTGATTTACAATCTAATACAAGGAGGTACATTTACTCCTGCAACAAACATTCTCTTATATAGGAAAATGTACAAGAGTTGTCAGTTATCACATGCGGTTTTGACATGTTGTCAAGCATTCAATGGTGCGGTACACTTACATTAAATATTTGTATACTTGGAATGTGTTAAATTACCCTCTTTAAAAAACAATGTTGGGACTAAATTACTTTTATTAAGTTTATATCAACTCTTTATTTGTTTCACTCTCTTGTAAAGTACTTTTGCTTTATGTTAGGAATTGGAAATTCCATGTTAAAGTGTCAGTCACCCCAATTATGGTCTAGCAATATGTTAGCTCGTAGACTTGTAGTTATTTACGTTATTATGTAGTTAATTAGTTAGTAGTATTTAGAATAGTTTAGAGTAACACCTGTGGAGGAAGAACGGGTCTTTATCCAATTATACTGATCCACGCCAGAAGTCGAGGTCGTAGTTTTGTAACTATAAATACCCCTTCCATCCTTGGAAGGTGTGTGGCTTGGAATCTAACCTTTCATTTTTATTGAACCAACTCTCTACCAAGAACACCATCTCTCTACTTTCTCTCTCTAAAATGTCCAACATGTATTTCCATCATCCAAGACCACCCGAATCATCATAACGCAATAATATTACGATCCTACAAATGGTATCAGAGCCATGGTTGTTGTGTTTTGATGATTTATTGTGGTTTCGATACATGTTGTTATGCTGTTTTTAGTGTGTTTTGATGGTCGAAAACTGTGGTTCCATGGTTACTTTGTTTGTTGGTTTTTGATACTTGTTTTTAAAACTGATTGTGTACCAATTTTGTGTGTCGAAAATTCTGTTTTCCTACTTTTAAGTAACATCAGTTTTTTTTAAACAACTTTTGAAGTATCTTGTCTGGTCTTTAACATTATGTCTCAGTCTATTATTTGTTGTTCATATGGTCATAATATTCAAAGTCTAAATGGGTCAAATAATGAAGCATCTTTTATGATGTTTCTGGGTTTTTTTATGAAGATTGGTCGGAAATCTTGCTAGCGACTTGTGGTCATTCTTCCTAGCGACTTGTCTAAGTGTCCAGATTCAGTGTACATTATTTTTAGTGACTTGGTGTAGCGAGTTGAGTCAAAAATGCTAGCTTACTTGTATTTACAAGTCGTAGCGAGTTGGCTTTGAAGTCGGTATAGCAACTTGGTCTAGCGACTTAGGCTAGCGACTTGACACTAAACTATACTAGCGACTTGACAAAACCAAGTTAGCTTAATTTACGCCAAGAAAAGGTAGCTTAACTTGTTGTGTTTGAAGATTAGCGAATTTTGTGACATGAAGAATGAGAAGACTAGACCAACGACCACAAACCATTTACCAAAACAACAACTCGGACCTCGCTGTAATCCCATCATCAGTCCATGGTAAAACAAAAATCTGCATATCCAACTCCAACAACTTATCCCAAATACATTAACCTATCCCCTCTCGACCAAATACAAGACTCAAAAAATTAATGTATACATAGTAGATCTCGATCTAATCGGCATTCAAAGGCAAACATCATGACCAAAAGGATCTTAAACACGATTCGTTCTTCATTGATCAAGACTCAAGACTCATTCATCACAGATCCATAAGTCAAAATGAAAATAAAATGACATGCAAGATCTCAGATTTTTCTATGATGGGTTTAAGACAAATCAAAGACCATTTTCAGATCCTTACAACCCAAGAGATTATCATCATTGATCTTTACTTTCATTAAAAAAGAAACAAGACTCGACTCAAATTGGATCAAGATCTCAACTTAAGTCTACTCATGGCATTCAAGATGCATCAAGATTTTTCAAAATCTTAACTCACTAAGGACTTTGTCATCATTGATCTTACTTATTATTTATGAAATTCAAAAGAATTGAAATAAGCAACAATGCTTTTTCTTTCTCTTTGATTCGTCTTTCTTAAAACTTTAAGGATCTAAGACTCATAATTAAAACAAGACGGATAAATCAAAACCCAACGCTGATGCTTGTCTCCTCGTGGCTCCACTAAAACCTCCTGCCATCCCTCGTTGCATGCAGGTCATAACAGTTGTTATGCGGCTTGTTATAAAGAGCAAGATATGGAGGCGTGATATTGAAAAGTGTGTTTAGGGCTTGAGGAGATGTGATAAAGATGTATGATATGGAGTTTGGTGGTGTGAGGTTATGACAACAGATGGGGTGGACTGATTTTGTATTAAGATTAGGGTTTGTTTCTTTTGGAGGCGGATATTTTAGTGAGAGAGTGCAGATTCATGGTTAATAATAATTAGGGATATGTGTGAAGTAAAGTGGAGTATTATACCCGTGAGATTAGGATTGGGAAGGGTAAGGTTCGGATCTTCTTTGTATCTTGGGCGCCGAAAGTTTTTGTCTGGTATGGATATTGATACATGGGCCTAACATGATTAATCTTTTGCATTAGGATAATTGGTTTTGGGCTTATGTGAGAATCTGATATGTCTAATGGCCGATTAGATTGGTTTTTAAATAATGATATTTTGGGATTGAGTTCAATCGAATTTGATCCTCACATGAGGGTGAACGGATTTAATTTTGTAATGTGAGATGTACAAATGAGTCGAGTATCACTTCGATTGGATCAAGTTCTAAAATAGATGATATATAGATTTGGTGATGAATTGAATATGGACTTAGGTTGTTAACTTATTGTGAACCAGGTATGATGTCATGTTGAGTATGTATCCTGGACAAGATAAAATTGATTATTCGGACCATTTGATGATTATTCCTGGATATGAACTGTATGTTGTGTTTGATGATGAGATTTGGGTTGATGATTAGATTTGTTGCGTTGTGCTATTTGATACCTTGGTGTATACACTTTCACGATTAACGTTATGTCATGGCTTGAATTGTAATTGGAACTTGGTTGACGACGGGGTTGTTTATGCGGTATTTCGTATTTGGATTTGCAGTGAGATTTTCCGGGCTCGTTTACTTATTTCGTCTTCTTTCTTTCTACCCTTCCGCGAAGATGATTTGTTTGGGCATTTACAGAGTGTGATAGAGACTTGGCTATTTAGTTACGGTTGTGATTCTTTCTCGCTTAACCCACAACGTAGCTATCACTTCGGTGTCTCATGTAGTTGAGGATACGTCAAGAGGTTTTGTACATTGGGTACACCATTTCTTTTTCACAATGATTAGTGCAAGCTTAAGTAACAAATCCGGGGAAGGTTACGTCTTGTTCAAGTTTGGCATATCAGGTCTAGTTCTCCATGTGGTCTACAATAGCCGACAGAATACGTGAATGATGGGTTTACCAAAGTATTTATTGGATGGTTGATGATGTTGTTGATGTTTGATTATGAACTGTTGATGAACCGCTACATGTTACCCTAAAACAGATATTCACCGAAACCAATACTGTCATAACACATTCAATCTGACATTGCTTACGGTTTAGTCGTGATTTTGTAAAATCCCGCGAAAGAAACTATTTCTCGGTTTTAATCATAGACTTGTAAAATCCCGTGACAATTGAAACATCCGGGTAATAGTAAAGTGCATTTTTGGATCTATCTTACGGTTTATTCTTGGTTTTGTAAAATCCCGCGAAAGAAACTATTTCTCGGTTTAAACCATAGAGTTGTAAAATCCCGTAATGATGGAACCATCTTAGAGAAGAGAAAGTGTAATTCTGGATTTTACTTGATGCTGGTGCTACGGTTTTTGCTTCGAAGAAGGGATAAAAGGATGTATTTCATGAATTGGATGTGTGTTTGGATATTCGTCATGGTAGTTTGGTTATTACATGGTTTTACGGGGTTATGTGCTTTTAACCATGGTCGGGATGAAACCATTATCAAAGTTCATTTAAATGTTAAAGAAGGCTAGATTTGAGCTTTTAATCAGAAGATGTGAAAACCGGGTTAATTCAGTATTATTTATTTGAGGTTGAAGTGAAATATCACGGGCAAGTGTACTTAGTATCTGAAGGTATCGGGGATTGTTGGATGAAGAGTCTTTATGATCCTTGTTCAAGCGTATTATTAAAAACGAAGACTTGGAAATCTAGTTATTGTTGGGTGTCTTTTACCTTTTCTTTTACCACTTGGGGGAATTGGGCTCTTACCACCACAAAATAACTATCCCTTTAAGGAGTTACGTTGTAGTGCTCAGTGTCACATTCAATTGTGGATTTTCAAGAGGTGATGTACGTCTAATACTTGATGGTTGGTTGGTTGAAGAGTATAGAGTACTTAGAGATTCAAATGGGCATGAATTCTCGACACCGCTCTTTGTTACACATGTGCAAGTTTAAGTCATGAGTTTGGGTTATTCTACTTCAGGGTCAAATTCATCATATTGGGTTTCCTCCATCAGCTGTCACTACAAAAAGCCTATTGAATGATAATGGGGTTAATTACATGTTTTACCAAGAGAGCTGAAAAGAGAGAGATTATGACGTTTGTTCACATCAGTTCAGGCCTCGTACTTCAACATTATGACGTTTGAATACAACAGTTCAAGCCTCGTTCTCTAAAGAAAAGAAAAGTGTACGTTTCAGTGCGCTTTATCTTCTGAAGAAGAGAAATCTTCTTATTATGACCATTCTCATCAACATGCTTCATGCTTTTTCCAAGCGCTTCAGTCATCAAGTGAACCGGACTACTGTTGATTGTCTTCTTATTCAACTTGCTCAACTATAATGAAGATGGCGACATCCTGTGCTAATTTTGCGGGGGAGAAGTGTGAATAGACTACATTGTTGAAGATATTCGCTTGGTTAATCAAGAATGGCAACTACATATGCAATTCTTGAGGGGGAGAAGAAGTGTGAAACTACTGCATGATGATTGATATATGAGAATAAATGGTCAAACGGCTCCAAACTCATGTAAGAACCGAGCTTCTTCTTATCGGGTCATCTTTACATGAAGTTTCTTCTAAGAGCCGTTGGTTAACATCTTCAAACGGGCTGATTTGATTTATGACAAAGTGCTTCTAGTTGCTGGGCTGATTTCTTTGATGAACATCTTTCTGTTCTTGTTTGATTGGGAGGGATCTTAGTTAAAGAGATTTGCTATTAGTAAGTTAACTGGAAAGCATTTGGTGAGTTGAAGATGTTGACTTTCTATCCCCCAATTGTACAATCTTGAAGAAGGTCGAGTCTACAGTCTGTTCTACACTTTCTGCTGCGTGTTAGAAGACTAAAGACGAATTGCATTTAACGATCCAAAGACTTCTTCTTATTCTGGGCATTTATTAAAAGATTGTCGATTTAGGGGTGAGCACTAATTGGGGGAGAGTGAAATGTCGAATTTAATCCCCAATTAGATTTGCTCGCATTCTACTTCAGCAAGTTGATTCTCACAAAAACTTCAAAAGTTCTTCTCAAAAGATTTCAAGTATTTGGGCTTATAATATGTTGCTGATTCTGAAGTGTCAAAACCAGCAAGGGGGAAGGAGACACACATCTAAACACAAAGCGAGTAAACTTGATGAACTTAATTCTTCTAAGTGATTGAAGATATCCCGGGAAGACGAATGTCATGACCGCAGAGAAACTCAAAGTTTTACTCATCAAGGCTTTTTGTGTTACTATTCCAACTACGTGGGGGAAGTGATGTAATAGAAAGTTTCTGAAGAGAAAAGAGGTACACAAGTATGACATATTCAGGGGAGATAAATGTGTAACATGAGGGAGGTGTTATCAGCTATTCTCTCGTTGGGAATGTGTGTACTTCTGATTCTTGAGCTTCATACACTATCATGAGGGACGAAAGATGTGAACATTGGGGAGGTGTTTTTCATTACCCTCATGATGTGTATTCCGGAGAGCTCTTGGGTATTGGTGTACTTCGGGTTCTTGAGCTTCATACACGACCATCAGGGAAGAAAATGTGAACATTGGGGAGGTGTTTTCATTCCGGGCATGATGTGTATTGGGGAGAGTTCTTGGGCATTATACAAAGAGACTGACTGCATCAATTCAAATACTTGGGGGAATGGTTCTCTTGACACCTTTTGGTATGGATCACTTCAGAGTTCAATGTAAAAGAAATGTGAGAAGATTATTTATGAGTGGGATGATACGCTGATGTTCTTCTTGTTGATGATATAACCTCGAACGAAGAATCACGATGATCATTCTTGAAAGGAGCAGCAAACTCAATGATAATGGTGTGCTTTGTGCACTGGCTAAGGCAAGCTTGAAATAGAGCTTCGAATCTGCTCAACAAATGGATCTTCGATTTGGGGGGAAGCTGCCAAAGTCTATCTTTTAGATGGTTCAATTTCTTTCTTCAATTCAAGAGCCTCGGAAGCTTTGGTGGTGGAAGTTTAATAGATGGCGAATTCTATCTTCTACGACGTGCTGTTCAATATCCTTATCTCGGTACTCGTATCATCATCTTCTTAAACTATATCATCTATTCTATCTTTGTAAATATTTATAAAATAAAATAAAATAAAAAAACATCAAAAACCCATAAAAAATCAGAAAAAATTGAAAAAGACCAAAAATATGTTTTCTCAAGACATGTCTTCTGGTATCGATAACATCTGTGGTCTTAGAAATGTCATTCAATAATGGCACGGGACCATAGATGAAGTTCGAGCAGGAGGTGTAAATATTCTTTTCCAAATCATGTCTCAAAATATGGCTTACAGTTATTTCAGACTGTAACCCGCGCTTCAAAAAATGGCTTACAGTTATTTCAGACTGTGACCCATGCTGAAAACTATGGCTTGCTATTATTTCCGATAGCAACCAGTTCTTCAAAGAAAGGAAAGTGTTGCGCTAAACCAATTTTCAAATATATCGTGCACTTATCCTAAAATCTAAATGAGGAAAGTATGTCGAAGGACTGCTGTTCCTACTCAAATATTTTTCCGTCTAAGATTCTTCAGAAAAATATTTGTTTTAACCTAATGGTGGAAAATGAGTTGCTTGTAAATCAATCAGTTTCAGAATTTTCGTTAAAATTGAAAACTTAATCAATGACTTCAGCGCTTTTAAACTTTTTAGAAAAATAACTCATTGATTGAGGGGGAGAATGTTTTCAAATCTATATCATCTAACAGAATTTCTTAATTATCCTACGTGCTTAATTAAAAATGATATTTGCCTATGTCGAAGGACTAGGAATTTAGGATATGATTGCTAGGATTAGATGATTAGAGTTTGATAAACTCATAAATCCCATACCTTATATGAACTGATTGTTATGTTGGATTGACTTTTATTAGTCGATTGTTGTTTGGGTGATGTCGACCACCATATATCTGTATGTGTGTTCACTAACGTATGCAGGTATATTGGTATATAAGAATGTTCTCGATCCGGATCCCACAATTTATGATTGGATGCCGAAAGGAAAGGGCAACTATATCTTGGGTCGACAAATGAAGAAACGGAGCTTAATTTGACTTCTATGCAGAGTTGGCATGAAATGTAACGTAAGAGGTCTCACTGCATCAGCAGACGGTTTCTTCCTGCCCTACAGCAACAACAGAAGCTTCTGAACCACCTAACGTATCTTGTGCAGGAAAAGTAGTGAATGATACCATTTTTAAACAATTTTGATAATATTGTTTTGAAAATGGAAAATATTGTTTTGAAAATAAACTGAACTCATATTTGGGAAATCTACCGGACTTCATTTCTAATATAAGTCACTCAATCAACGACTACGGTCATTGATTGAGGGGAAGAGTGATTTCAAACTTAAGTATTTTCAAACGATATTTCTTCCTAAACATCCGGTTTGTAGAACATAAGTGGTGATCTAAAGATTTAATGTTATGTCATGGTATGATTTTCTTTAAACTCAAAGATCTTTCAAAATGAAATTTTTTCTGTTCTTGTTTGATTGTGAAATTGTTTTATTTTACTTAAAGATCTCTTAAAACAATCATACCTGACACTAACAATCTTTAATGACTTAAAATGGTCCTTATCTGTCATTTTTCAATATCAAATCTTGCCACGTCTTTCCCCAAAAATTTCTAACTGATTTAAATCTTTTGGGATCACAAATCTCAAATGGTTTGAAATTTTTGATCGGGGGAGAGATCGTGATTTAAATCTCTTATCTGTTTAAATGGAATTGGTTTTAGTCCTTCATAGGCACTCCTGCCTCCATGTGCCAAACGATTTCAAATACACAATGCACATGTTGAGGAGGAGGATTTATCCAAAAAAAAGATGAGTATTTAAACCTGGCCACATTTTCTCCCATGTTTTCTAAACCTTATTAAATCACTTGGGATCCAAAATCTCAAAGGATTGATATTTTTGATTGGGGGAGAATTTGTGATTTAATATGAAATTTGATAAAAGGTGATCATTTTGATTCAATTGTGCAGACTGTTCTCTCATATGTGCTAAACGCTTTCGAATCTCGAAGCACATATTGAAGGGGAGCATTTCAAAAGAAAACAAAATTTCAAGGTACAAAGATTTATATGTTTCAACATAAAGTACCTTGATTGATTTTCTAAATGATTTTCTTAATGGATTTTGTGATCGTGGATGTACTTCAAAAGAACTCTTTCCTCTTTGTGATAAAATGATTTCAAATATCTTATGCACATATTGAGGGGGAGAATTTACCAAAAAAATCAAATGGATTTTTCTATGAAAATTGTGATCAAAGAAAATATTTCAAAGTCCTCTTGCCTCCATGTGCTAAACAATTTCTAAATCATATGCACATGTTGAGGGGGAGGTTTTCTAAATGATCAAAACTATTAAGGTACAAAATGCTTTGATCTCGTATCAAATGTACCTTGATTGATTTTTCAAATGATTTTTCAATTGGTTTTGAGAAGGAAAGAACAATACCAAAAGACCGACCAATTTACTTTATGCATGGTGTTATAAGGATGGTTAGGTTAGGTATTAGTTCCCACAATCCGTAACCGGAGGGATCTACCCAGGGACAATCCACTAGATAGTGTAGAGTCCTTAAGTATGATGAAAAAAATGAGAAAAGTGAGATATGGGAAGAGTGCGGACTGAGACAGAGCTAGTACTGGAATAAACCCAACAAGGTTCTAGTTATGAAGTCTCGGTAAGCACTGAAGGGGTTGAAGAATGAAAAAGAAATGAAAGTGAAAAAGGGTGAAAAGAAATAGCCCTCCAATAATTCAACCTTAGGGCAGTAACTGGGTTCAATACATATGCTACTGGTGGTTACTAAGGTAACACTGGTATTGAAGACAAGACGTCATGGACCCAGTGACGCACTGCACTAACTTCCCAAGATACTCAAGTTCCACTTAAAAGGGCTTGTTTCATTCTCACGGGGAACCTACGTAATCTATCGACTTTCTCTTAGAGATTGTTGATAATGAAGAAGGAGACCCTCTCCCTAGTCTCCGGCATAGGAACCAAATGTGCACAACTGAGTCTAGAGCCAAGAGATCATCCACAATATCTCATTAGGACACAAAATTAATGAAGACTTGTTGTTTCACACAATGTGGAAAGTAAGTATATATTAAGAGTCTTACGCATTATCCTTGTGGTATTGCCAGAACATCCGAGTAAGATCTTTCTAAAGATCAAACAAGCTCTTGGTGGGTGACATGTGAGATCTTTCTAAAGATGGAAAGCCTTCTTGAGCCAACATCAAACAAGCTCTTGGTGGGTGACATGTGAGATCTTTCTAAAGATCAAACTTGTGACAACTGGATAGAAACAATGGGGCGATTCATTCTTGAATCAACCTTGGTCCAGGATTGGAATTGACGAATGCTTTTGGAAAAACCGTTCGATGTGCAAACCTTTTTTTCTCTAGCACGTCGAATGTGTACTAATGTTTTCAAACACAAAAAGTATCTCTGATTGAAAAAAATACTTTTGGAAAAACCGTTCGATGTGCAAATCTCTTTTTTTTCTATAAAACATCGAATGTGTATTCTCTTTCAAATACAAAAGGTATTTTTGATCGAAAATTGATCTTTCTCATAAAACCTTCGTCGTATTGCAAAACTCTTTCTTATAAGCAATACGCGATTGTTTTTCAAATCATTTCCATCAATCAGTGAATCTCAATTTGCTGGTTCACTCACTGTTGTCTTTTGAGACGTTCCGGTTTGAGAACGGCTAGAACAGCTGCGAAACCCTGTCAAGGAGATTCTTCGGAATCATACCTGATCACAGGCATTACTTATACTGATCAACGGGGAATCGTGGGCCATGTACCTCAATTCAACGAAAGTGATCAAAGACACTTTCGTGTGTTTTATTGCTAACTGTTGTTTGCAGGTACATTTGGACGGTTGCAGCTGATCAGAATTGAGAAGTCAATCCAAAGCCGCATGCTCACAGCATTGATAACGCCTAAAATGAACATGTTTTTAGTAGCGTTATTGTTAGTTTTGTGCATGATAATCAGCTATATTTACTCATAACTATTGTAAAAGTGCAAAAGATGTGTATTGTGTATGTATATGTAGCCAGGTATCACGAATGATGAAGAAATGAAGTTTTTATGCAGATTTGGAAGATTCTCGAGGAAGGAAGTCGAGCTAGGAAGCTTTTGGATTCAATGATTGGGAAGCACAATGATTTATAAGTATCTATAGCAAGGAAAGATCAAGTTTTGCCTTGGAAATCATCAGCGAGAGCAAAGAATGAAGCGTATGAGGAAAAAGTCAACAAGAATTCAAATCAGCAAAAACCCAGCCGTTCGGTCACAACCCGTAACAGGATCCGGCTGGGCGTTGGGTCAAAACGTAACCGATCCGGTTGTCATCATAACCGATCTGGTTTCTCACACTGCAGTTACACAAAGTTGCATTTATTGTTGCCTTAACTCCTCATAATCATTGGAGTCCGATCATTTCTTGATATTAACTTGTTGGGAACGTTTTTGGTTAGTTGAGCAAGCACATTTGGCTATATTTTTTTTTGGGGTAAAGGGGAGTAATCCTGCACCCTGGTAAATATATTAACCAAATAAATGTTTAAGTACAATGTATATGAGTGAAATCCCATATATCAGCCCGTTACATAGGCATAAAGCTTACATAACAAGATACTTCCAATTTTCTAAACAAGAAACAAACCACTACTCAAATGATAACATATGACACAACGAAATAAGATTATTTCCTAGGACCTTGAAACTTTGTGCCATACATGGCATTAAAGGCATCCAAATTCCCAAGAAGATCACGAACCTGTTTCGCATAGTCATCGAAGTCATATTCATCATACTCATCTTCATACTCTTGGCCACCTCCAAATATATTAGCAGACTCATCAAATGGGTTAGCAACAACCTCATCTTCAGAATCAGACACCTCAATCTGTCCCACTTTAGAAAAAGGGTTAGCTCTCTTAGTAGAAGAGGTAGACGGAATAGGTTGACCATCATCATCCACAAGAGTAGCTTTCCCAGCAATAAGTAGTTTTTCAAGCTTACCAATTTTCTCAACTATGGGAGTAGAACCAACATCCATTGTTCCCATTGAATCACTCACAAGCGGTACATGTGATGTAGAACCAGTCTTATTCAACTCATCCTCATTAACCTCCATTGTACGACCAAGATCCACATTCAGATCAACATGAGATTCCTGCCCCCAGAGCCATCCATACCGCTTCCTTAGAACAACCAGAGAATCCCTAATCTTCGCCTCAAGAGTAGAATCAACCACGTGGCTTTGAATGCCCGTCCTCATGCACCTCAAGTGTCCCAAAAGAGTTAGAAGTAGTAACAGGAGTACCTGTAGCATTAACACTAGCAACATCCGGTGTCTTCTTCTTTGGGATATAAACCTGCTTCCTAGGAGCAAATTTAGGACCCTTACCCATATAATCGCTAGACAACTTCGACCTTGGGGTTTGGCTTTTCGATTCTGCACCACCTTAAAACCATCATCATTCACATCCAAGGTCGGTGTGAGCATCAAAGATGATGCTCCTTAGGAGACTTAGGACAACAAGCATTATCATGCCCAAACACTTTACATTCCAAGCAATGTGGAGGTTTCCATTCATATTCAACCTTGATACTAGCCGTAGTAAAACCACTATCATCCTTCTTAGGGATCGCCATAGTTACCACATGTTTAAGATCAGCTTCCAATGATAACTCAACAAGAGCACGAGCAAAACTAATACGACCCCATGAGTCAACTCACATGGAGCTAGTGAATGCATCTAACATGATCGGCTTACCCACCTGAGTAGCAATAAGGCTCAACCCATCTTCCGAATATGCATGTAGCGGCACATTATGCAATTTAATCCACACAAGCACTTTGGTAACCTCACTTTTGGACAATAGCACGTCAGGAGTCCATTTAGTGAGAATGATAGGAGAATTACGAATTATCCAAGGTCCTCTTTGAAGAACATTCTCAACACCCTCTTTAGAATCAAATTTAAAGAGAAATACACCATCATCATTCTTCATAAGTTTCTTTAAACCAAACTTACCCCATGTATTGGTGACATAATTCTTGACCAACTGAAATGCAATATTCTTGCCGACAAAGAAGCCAACAAGAGTATTATCATATCGGTTAAACACACCCTCCATAGCAGCCTTAGGAAGAACTGTATCATGATTATCAATTCGATTCTCATTCACCAATGAACGGAAGCACATTTGGCTATATAATGAACCTAGTCCTAGTTCAATAGGTGTGACGCAACCAAAATTGTATTAGTTTAAACCTAAACTAATACCAACCATATTATTCAGCCCAAAAGCTTAGTTCTTACTGAAAAACGTCCAGGAGCAAGGAGGGAACAATTCTCATTCATAGTTTTGGTAGTTTGGAGTTGTATGGTGAATCTAGGTGATTGGAGGCGCGTGGTTGCTACAATCCACGAACTCTAATTCTTGTAATCACAAAAGTTTAAGTATTCTATGAACTTTGTTATGGAATTCTATTCTCTTGAATTGTTGGAATTACTTTGTTATGACTTGTGTTTAGATATTATTGTTTTCATAGAGTAGTTTTGTGATATACTTGTGTGTTGGAATGTAGTTAATCATATTAGTGTTCTCAAAATGTGATGCATGTATATATGATCTTGTTTAAATATGTTTGTTGGAAAAATACTAGTCTTGGTTTGATTTGTTGATAAAACATATTTTAAGAAAAAGGACCGAAAGGATTTCTCTTGTGTTTTATTCCAAAAAGTGAAGTGACAAACTAGTATGGGGATATGGTGATTGACAACCACCATGTTTGCTTATTAAAACAAGAATAGGAACATTTTCATCACGAAAGGGTCGAAAGATTCGTAAGAACAAATTTAATAAGAACATGTTGCAAACAAATGGAATTTCTAAAGGATGATCATTGGGATAAGGACCGAAAGGATTACCTATATGTTTTTGTTGTTAGAATGATTTTTACAAATATATACCATGGTTGGGGAATCATTTGCTTATGATTTGTGCATCACATCAAGAGTATACACCAAACCTTCATGAATACTATTTATGATTGATTATAGACTACACACAAGTATATATATTTCTTATTATTGAATTTCACTAAAACATAATTATTTGAGGAAGCCATGACAAGCTTTCTTGTTGGAATCTTTTCATACAAAACAATTTCAAACACAAAATCCCTTGGGAAGATCTCGACTTACCAAACTTTGCTATCACGGACGAGTATACTTGCTCGTATGTGTTAATAGGTTAGACGGTTAAATCGTGTTTATAAATTTTTAAAACTTGCACCAATCGTAGCACATCAAGTTTTTGGCGCCGCTGTCGGGGACTTGTTTTGCACTTATTTGTTCGTTTGAATGTTTTCATGTTTGATAAATTGTTTGTTTGCTTGCTTGATAATTCCGGCATGGTCACCATCAAGTTTTTGGCGCCGCTGCCGGGGATTTTCTTTGATTTTCTGTAAAATTGGTAGTATTGGAATTAAATTTGTTGAAAAGTAAAAAAAAGTTTTGGTTAAAAGCTAACCGATTCGGTTGGTGATCCAACCGAATCCAGTTAGACTTTCTGTGTAATTTTTAGTTTTGATTTTATTGTTCTAGTTTACTTAGTTATTTGTGTTATAGTTCCTAGGGTAATTCTTGTCATTTTAGATTCTATTTGCAGATTATGTCTTGTAGTTTAATGATTTCTTAGATTTATTTTCATTTTCTTTACATCTGTTATTTATTAGTTAATTAAGTTTTAGTTTAATTTCAGTTTTAATGATTAATGATTAGATAGTAATTTTTCAGTTATATGTTTAATTATCTTAATCGTAGATTTTAATTGGTTGTTAATTTAGTTTTTAGATTAATGGTTTTATTATTAAGTTATTAAATTGTTGGTTTATGAAGAGTTTTTATTAATTAGAGTTTAGTACATCTTAATGACTCCTTAATTGCATTAAAAATTCTGTTTTTTTTAAGAAAAAAAAATTTCGATCAAACCGATCGGTTGCAACCCGCAACCGGATCCGGTTTGATTTTCTGGTCTAGTTATTTCAACCAACCGATTCGGTTAGTGAGCCAACCGAATCCGGTTGGAGTTTCTGTGTTGATTTTTATCATTTTTAGATTTTGAGTTTTAACTTATGTGTTTAGTTTTGTTAAATGTCTTAACTTGTTTAGTATATGTTTCTATAGTGTGTTCTTGTTTTTACTAACTCTAACGCTAATAATTCGGATTTTGTTTTGTTTTGTTTTGTCAAGTTTGTTTAGTTAATATGGATAGTTTGAGCAGAATCTCGGAATACCTTCGTACTTTGGATGAAATGTTCAAGGATACCAGAAGTTCACTGGAAAAGATTGGAGGTATCTTGGAAGAGAGTAAGAAAGATTTGGGGATTGATACGGTTAATATGGAGGAAACGGGTGAAAACAAGGTTCAAATTCCCAAGAAGGGAAGAGTCGTAGTGTTTACACAAGCACCTTTAACGGTGTATGATTCGCCACTAATGAGGTTTGGAACGCCTTGTAGTGTGGAAGGAGTAAGTGCTTGGGACGCGCAGCTTAATATGGCTTATGGAGAAAACTACATTTTGGAGAAGGTTCTTGATGAAATTGGTCATGTACGTTTGGACTATGAAGCATATGGAAGAAGGATGGTCAAAAATCTTAAGGTCAATATTCATGGACACATTTTTGAAACGGATTTTGTTGTGTTAGAAGAAGGGAATGCGGATGAACCTAATGTATGTTTTGGTCGAGATTTTCTTGTCACGACCAAGTGTCAAGTTGATTTTGCAATGGGAGAAATGAGGATTAATATAACTGATTTGGAAGAAGGAAAAGGAGTAAACGAGATGTTAGTGGAAGTTTGTGCAAACATGGAAGAGAAAGAGGTGGAAGTAGTTAAAATGGGAAAGGCAAATCGAAGAAAATTCATCAAACAAACTAACCCCAACAACAACCTCCACCACCAAAAATGATTACACACCATCATCACCTACCACTACTTTCAAACCCTTAACCGACAAACAAAAAGAAGCTATTTTAGAAAACCTTGAACAAAAGTTTCTTGAGCTTAATGAAAAGAAACCGGTGATAGAAGTACTCCAAGATTACGTGCTTTACCGTAAGAAGTTGGATGCATTGATGCTAGTGAGAGCTAGGTTAGAAGATAAGAATCTAACGGAGGAGGAGCGAGATCGAATTTTGTTTCTAGGCATGCCAAGGAAGGAGAAGGATTCGGGTAATTTTGTGTTGCCAATGAAAGTGAATGGGACTACACCAGTTTATGCTTTAGCCGATACGGGGTCAAGTGTTAATGTGATGCCCTATCCATTGTTTATGACTTTAGGTCTAAGTATCCGCAACCTAATCATTCAAAGCTTACTATGGCGGATAATTCTCAAGCGAAGGCAATGGGAGAGGTGAAGAATGTGAGAGTGCAAATTGGCTATCAACCGTATTTGGCCGATTTCCTTGTCCTAGATATTCCGGTGAACAAGAGTTTACCACTACTATTGGGGAGACCATTCCAACGAACTTGTGGTGCAATTATAGACATGGGAAGAGGCACAATGACCATTGATGATGGGATTTCAAGGCAAACATACTACCCAAAACCAAGAGGACCAACTTTGGAATTTATGGAGGAGTTAGAGTTGATGGAAGCAGATGAGGATTTAACTTGTTTTGAAGTGGGACGTGATACCCAAGGAAACCCAATGTACGGACCGATAGCTCCGCCTTATTTTGATATAAAGGACGAAATGGAACGTGCGTTAGCGGTGGAAGCTTTCTATAACCCATTCAAAAACATACTAGTTTACAAAAAGTTGACCGACTTTTTAGGTTCTTTACCGGTGCAACTTAAGAATTTGGAGTGGAGACCCGAGGGGTCGGGGACTTACAAGAGGCAAACTTGACTCAATTTGAAGTAGACCCAAGAAAATGTAAGGATTGCAAAATTTCGAGTCTCTTCGTAATAGTTAGAAAAGTTCTAGAACTAGAGGTGGCAAATAAAATTTTGACCTTGATATATAGCTTCTCTTACATTCAGGTGTCGTTTGTTTTTTCAGAGCTTTTACCTCTTCATCTGCAAACCATGTCTGCAGAAGAAGAGGTACATTTAAGCTCTTTATCTGCAAGAAGAAGAAGACTTTGTTTTTTGTGCTATTGAAGTACTTTTCATTTTTCCTCTTATGTCCTGCATTGGTGTAGAGGAAAGAAGTGGAAAAGACCTAAATTATGTCAATAGGTGAAGAGGAAAGAAGTGATTCTAACCTCTATGTCTGAAAAACAAACGGCCTTCAAGCCTAACGTCTGCGCGCCTGCAGACAAAAGAGGAAAGAAGAGCTTCTTTGAAAAAAACAAACGAAGCCTCAGTCTTTTATATGTCTCCAAATTTGATATATACAAACAGATACACACCTTTGCGAAAGTAGAGGCTATTATGTGGTCTTCCTTTAAGTATTAATGGAGCACAAGACAAATGCATGGACTGAACACATTGATGACAATGATAGAAATAACCGTAAGGATTAAATTACTCCTCGCAAGCTTCACAAAAGTAATCACCGGTAGGGTTTTCAACTGGAGAGTAACTTAGGGTCATGGGATCGATGCTTGTCATACCTGTGTGTTATTGTCTCGGGAAATAATAAAGCACACTCGGGATGCAAATGAAAATTACAAATTTTGCAAGTGAATGTAGTTTCTTCACTTCCATCCACTTTAGACAAACAGAGACCACAAGTTTGAGGAAGGTCTGTTAAAATATTAATGTATTTCTAGATTAGTCTAGAATTAATTATAAATGATTAGTGCTTTTAGATATTTAGTAAACATAAAACTAGAAATGACTAGATGGAGGAACCGACATTAGTCCACCGACATAATAATGCCTATAAAAGGCAGATGGTGTAATGCAATTGTAGTGTACAAAAAAGTCAAGGAATTTAAATCAATAAACAAAAGCTTTCATTTCAAAAATCTAAAACATCTCCTCTGTTCTAATAATCCCCACGTGAAAACATAATTCAATTAAAACTAATATTTCTTTTATACATTACAATCAATATAAACGCATATAAAACTTAACTATTACTAACAATTGGTATCAAGAGCTAGATCGGGCGCTTATTCGAAATATACCATGACTAATGCCGGGTGCATAATATTCTATCCCCATCTTTGATGGCGTTAACTATGATTTTTGGAGTATCCGAATGAAGACATATTTCCAAGCTCAAAGCTTGTGGGATATTATTGAAAACGGATTTAAAATTCCGTTTATGTCAAAACTCTGCCCGCGGATCAACAAGAAAAACATAACAAAATGTTGTAAGAAATGCAGCTTCTAGGTTACATTCAACAAGCCTTGACACCATCTATCTTCCACGAATCATGGGAGCTACTTACAGCAGAGGAGGGCGTGGAAAATTCTTCAAGAAGAGTTTCAAGGAAGTGCAAGGTGAGATCCTCAAACTTCTAACTCTAAGACGGGATTTTGAAAATTTAAAAATGAAAGATTTTGAGACCGTAAAAGATTACTACTCTAGAATTAAAGAGATAGTAAATCAAATGAGAGCCTATGGAGATGATATAAATGATAAAAGAATTGTTCAAAAAATACTAATCACAATGACTGATAAATATGATCATGTCATTATCAATATTGAAGAGTCAAAAGATATTGAGACTATTTCAGAATATAACTACTGGTTTCTTCTTGAAGAGCATATGAGGCTAGACTGAAGTCGGCGAAGGATGACTCACTTGAAAGTGCCTTTCAGTCTAAACTCAAAGTAAGGTCTCAAAAATCTAATAATGGGGGAAAAAGAAATTTTGAAGAAAATCAAGAGGAAGAGAAAACCCTTAACCGGTTTTGATCAAAGAAGAAAAGTTATTCTCCATGTGGTATTTGTGAAAACAAACCACTTGGAAAAAGATTGTTTAACAAAGGAAAACCAAAATGCAACAACTCAAAAATTTGGACATCTTGAGAAAGATTGTCGCTTAAAACAAAATCTTCGAGCAAACTACACGAAGAAAACTAAGATACACCGAAAACAAAAGCAGCTATTCTATGCGCCGTTAATTAACGAGCAAAAAGAAGATACTTGGTTCATCGACACGCTCCGCAGAACCACATGACCGGAGATGAGAAGTTATTCAGCAAAGATCAACACAACAGTAAAGTCCCGGTCAAATTGGGAAATGGAGCACTGTCGATATTAAAGGAAAAGGTACTATAGTTGCTCAAACTAATAAAGATCGCCCATTAATGATGTTCTTCTAGTTCCAAGCCTAGCAAGTAATTTGCTAAGTGTTGGACAAATGATGGAGCATATTACTTCTTCACTGAAGATGAGTCATGCATCATTCGTGATAAGAAAAATAATAACAAATTAATTGCCGAAGTCTGAATGGAAAATAGAAATTTTCCACTCTACGGCATTATATCGCAGACATAGCCATGAAAGCTCAAGTAGATGAATCATGGTTATGGCATCGAAGATTTGGCCACTTCAATTTTCACGCATTAAAAATTCTTCAACAAAAAAATATGATGAGGACTTGCAGCCATACAAAAGAAATCACC
Source organism: Chrysanthemum makinoi (assembly GCA_910596185.1). Taxonomy (NCBI): domain Eukaryota; kingdom Viridiplantae; phylum Streptophyta; class Magnoliopsida; order Asterales; family Asteraceae; genus Chrysanthemum; species Chrysanthemum makinoi. The sequence goes on from OU343221.1 coordinate 273,964,760, forward strand.
GACACATGTGAAAGTCGTATGATGGGCAAGCAACATAGAAAACCTTTCCCTCGTGACAAAGCTTGGAGAGCAAGGGAAATACTAGAGTTGTACACACCGACGATGTGGACCAATGAGGACCCCATCTCAAAATCAATCCGTGTACTTTATCCTCTTTATTGATGATTATTCTAGAATGACTGGTTTATTTTTATGCGTGAAAAAATCGAAGTTTTACTATATTTAAAAATTCAAAATTTTTGTTGAAAAGAAAAGTGGTCATTTCATAAAAACACTAAGAAGCTTATAGAGGAACGGAATACACCTCTAAAGAATTTAATAAATTTCGTGAAGATGAAGGAGTAAATCGCCAACTATCAGTTGGTTATGCTCTGAGCAAAATGGTGTTTCGAACGTAAAAACGAATCGTAATGGAAATGGCCAAAACAATGATACATGAAAAGGCCTTCCAAACAGTCAATGGGTTGCAGTACACGGTGTGATACTTGCTAAATAGATGTCCAACCAGTTGTAGAAAATAAAACTCCAATTGAAGCTTGGAGTGTATGAAACCTTCAAAGAAACATCTAAGAGTATTTGGATGTATTCTTTACATCCATATTCCAAAGGAGAAACGTCACAAGCTCCAAGAAAAATCATAAAAAGGAATATTCATGGGCTATAGCTCAAAATCAAAAGGCTATCGAGTCTATAACTTGAAGACCAAAAAGCTTGTGATCAGCAGAGATGTGGAGTTTATGAAGACGCTTTTGAATTGGAAGGAAGACAAAGTTGAAAAACAATCATATCTACCACAGATATCTATGGAGACTCCAAATGAACAGACACCACAAACTCAAAGATCGAGGAGAAGAAAGTACAAGTACGGTGAAACGAATCCAACTACACCAACATCACCGCATCAAAGACAATCTTTGGAGCAAGAAGATTCAAGTCCGGAGTCAACACTGAAGAGTCAAAGCTTTAGCTGAAATCTATGAGAAGTGCCCTGAAGTTTGTAACTTCAACACTGTAGAACCCGAAGCTATGAAGTTGCGCCCAAAGACGAAAAATGGGTGATGGCGATGAATGAAGAAATTAAAATGATCGAAAAGAACAACACATGGTAGTTAGTTGATCTTCCCAAAGATAAAGAAATCATTGGAGTTAGTGGGTCTACAAACAAAACTTAACCCGATGGTTCCATACAAAAACATAAAGCAAGGTTGGTCTAAAGGCTATTCACAACAACTGAGTCGACTACAACGAAACTTTCGCACCTGAATTCGATTTGATACTATAAGAGCACTTGTGGCATTGGCAACCAACGAAGGTGGAAGATTCATCAGCTAGACGTAAAATCAAAGATTTCTAAATGGATTTCTTGAAGAAGAAATATACATGGAGCAACCACAAGGGTTCGCCAAAAAGGAAAAGAAGATCGTGTCCCAAAAGCTTTATATGGACTTAAACAAGCTCCACGAGCTTGGTATAGTCAAGATTGATGTACTACTTCACAAGTTCGATTTAGAGGAGCTTATGAGCCTACGCCTACATCAAAACCCAAGGTAATCTTCGACACTCTCATTCTTTCATTGTACATTGATGATCTTATCTATACAGGAAATAATGAGAGAATGATACAAGAATTTAAAAAAGACATGATGAAGACATTCGAGATGAGCGACCTTGGATTGATGCACTATTTTCTTGGCATCGAAATTAGTCAAGAAAATGATGGCATCTTCATATGTCAAAAGAAATATACTGAAAACCTCCCCGAAAAAATTTAAACTATACGGTTGTAAAACCGTAGCCACACCTCTTGTCGTCAACGAGAAGACGAAGAAAGAAGATGGATCTCGAGAAGGCCGACGCTTCAAGATTCGAAGTCTCATTGAAGTCTACAGTATCTAACCGCAACAAGACCAGACATAATGTACGAACTAGTCTGCTATCCGTGTTCATGCAAAATCCTACTCAAATACATTATGGGGCTGCAAAAAGAATATTAAGATACTTGCAAGGCACCAAAGATTATGGAATATGGTACAAGCCTACTACAAAGTCAAAGCTTTATGGATACACAGATAGTGATTGGGCCGGATCAGTGGATGACATGAAAAGTACTTTAGGATATGTATTCAGACTTGATCCGGGTGTATTCTCATACATGCCTAAAAACAAGATACGGTGGCGTAATCTTCGCCAGGTTTCCAATATATAGCAAATGCAATCAGCTTAATCAAGCAATATGGCTGAGGAGGATTCTAGAAGACATGGGTGAGAAACAAGATGAAGCCACCCGATATTCTCAGGACAACAAGTCGGAAATTGCAATGGCAAAGAATCCCGTGTTTCACGGTAGAACAAAACATATTGCCATCAAGTATCACTTTCTACGAGAAGTCTCTGCTAAAAAGGAGATTGAGCTACACTACTGCAAGACTGAAGAACAAATTGCAGATATTTTCACGAAAGGTTTGCCAAGACCTAAGTTCGAGTTCCTACGCAATATGCTTGGAGTAACATCGAAATACATTAAGGAGGAGTGTTAAAATATTAATGTATTTCTAGATTAGTCTAGAATTAATTATAAATGATTAGTGCTTTTAGATATTTAGTAAACATAAAACTAGAAATGACTAGATGGAGGAACCGACATTAGTCCACCGACATAATAATGCCTATAAAAGGCAGATGGTGTAATGCAATTGTAGTGTACAAAAAAGTCAAGGAATTTAAATCAATAAACAAAAGCTTTCAAAATCTAAAAACATCTCCTCTGTTCTAATAATCCCCACGTGAAAACATAATTCAATTAAAACTAATATTTCTTTTATACATTACAATCAATATAAACACATATAAAACTTAACTATTACTAACAAGGTCTATATCTTAACTCTAGATAGTTAGTGATTCGGATGAGATTTATGTCTTTACTGTTATTTTGTACTTATAAAAGTATGTTGGTTTATGCTGGTTGTCTATCAACCATCGGATATGGACAATTGTATGCTTTCTCAGAATTACATGTTCACGTGTGGATATATTACCGGCAAATCCTCTATGAGATAATGAAAACAAAATTGGTGCTTGTTTTGTTTGGTCATGCATGGTTATTAATGTAAAAGTTGTAACAAGAAAACAGAGTGACAGTTGGGTTGGTCACAAAAGCTTCGATTCATATTAAATAACTTTTGGATCTTACAATAAAAGTGAGCCTAACTCTCAATCCGGGCGTCTGATTTCAGACGTCAAACCACAAACTTCAGAGAAACCGTTTAAGTAAAAGCACAACAAAAGTGTCTTGCTTTGAACTCCATGCATTTTCTCATGAAAAAGCGAATACATGTTCCTTGCCAACGAACAATGAGTCTCTCTATCCCACATTCAATTGTTCAAAAGATGAAGTTAATGACGGCTGTTAAATAAAACAGTCATACAAGTTTATACATATGAAGCAGTATTTGTGAGTCCCATTATTAATCCAAGTAAAGATATGCATACATTTTAAATACTAGCAGGGTACCCTCGTGGTGCAGCGACGGGTACCCTGAAATAAAAAATTTCGATGAATAATGTATTTTAGTTTATTATGTTTTTTTTTAACAATAAATTTACAGATATCAAGAATTGCGTATAGCCCGTGCCCGTTCGGGCTCAAGCCCATTTGGCCCATTGCCCGTTTGGGCTTGAATATTTGTATAATGTGTTTTATTATTTGTAATAAAGAAATTTAATGCAGGAATTGTGTTTAATTTGGTTGTACAATATGTTTGATAATTTGTTTTTCTTATCTAAAGGGTGTTTTAATAACTGTATTAATTGTATTATTGACCAGTTAAATAATTGACTACATTAAATAGTATTAATGTTGTGTTTTGTTGTACACTATGCTTCTTGTCTTGTACGTCTGGAAATTATGTGCATTAAAGTATTGTACACTATATATATATATATATATATATATATATATATATATATATATATATATATATATTAAGTAGTAGTCATTATAGTCATTAATAACATTGACCACTTTAATAGCATTAATGTCGTAAGTCTAAAAATTACATCATGCTTATTTTGTTGTATACTATGCTTATTTTGTTGTAAATCTGAAAATTGGTTGCAGCTATTGTACATTGTGCTTAAATGGTTGTGATTTTTGGTGAAGGAGTGTTTTTAATAGCATTAATGTTGTTTGATAGAATTTTGGTCTTAAAATGACACCACGCTTTATTTTATTGTACAGTATGCTTACTTTGTTGTAATTCTGAAAATTGGGTGCATTAAAGTGTTGTAAACCATGCTTAATTTCTTGTACGTCTTAAAATTAAGAGTGAGATGCCTTCGTACATTATATGTAGTATAGATAGGTTGGCACGTCCATAAAGAAAAGCATATACCTTGGCAAACAAAATTGTAATTCTTTCTTGAACATTCTTTTCTTTCTTGTGTAGTTTAATTTATCTCTTGCTCTTTTTTTTTGTGTTTCGAATTGTCAAGGCAAGCATATAACAAGTCTTTTTACTTTAGCATAAAGTAACTTACTTTATTCTTTAATACTCATATCTACCAAAAGAGTAAATTACCTTCTGTTTATGATTAACTTGAGTTTAATTTGCATTTTCAAAGATTAAAACACATAAGCAACTTTTTTTAATTATAAAATGATTCAACCATACCATAAATTCTTATGCATAAATGAGTGTTTATTGGTACACTCAAGAAATGGGAAAAATCACTGCATTTATACATTAAAATTTAAACTACCCAAGAAATGGGAAACATCACTTCCATGGTATGAACTCTAGTTTAGTACAATAAGCTTGTAATTTTTTAGCAATGGGTAGGATCCTTATATTCAACAATAGTGATTTGAGCGTCATGTGGAAACATACATAGATGGTGAAACGACAATTTTGCCATTACATCTGATGTGTTTGCATGTCAAGGTACAATGATTTCGGAAACACCGATGCAATGAACTCGTAAAAGTGAGCACATATAACTCGCCTGAAAAAATGTCACAACGAGAATCACATAAGTTTGAAGAAAATAATACAACAAAAAATGTAGTTGGAAAAAAACATTGAAGTAATTATCATTTGGATCGGCATATGGAGTATCGTCTTCAGCCATTTTTGGAGATGGCACTTTAGTAAGCATTTAACACTTTTAACCAAGAACCAACATCAATAATTTACGAACCCGAAAACCAAAAGAAGAGAACTGAATTTGACCTTAAGACAACATATATTATAATCCCTTTTGATAGCGTATAAAGAATAGTCCTTTCACATCCCATTCAGGTGGAAACAATATACACCGGGACTCTTTATCTATCAACTTCGTCTCATAAGTTAATTAGCCCCATTAATCTACACAATGCAAAATCTCATGAAGAGTTTCATGAGATTTTAGTCTCATGAAGTTGAATTTAACTGTAGGTGCAAGATATTATTGACATACCTGTGGAGTAAACATGTAAGTTGATTCCCAACGCCTTTATCGTATTTGACCTTCTGCTGCTAGTCCAACAATTGCTACAGCTGTCAACCTGAGATTAAAGTTTAGTAGCCAAGCTGCTAAGGTTACTTATATACCTAGTTAGCAAATACATACTTGCTAAGAACTACTACACCATTGTCATAAACTACAAAGTTGAGGGAAACAGGTGAGAATATTGACTCATTTGCATGCAAATTGCAAGTGAGTTACCTGAATCTGATTTTTGCCACCAATAGTCAGACCAATCTCCAACCCTTTATGCATTGATACGTTCAAATACTCAGCCTACAATATTATATAGTATCCGGGACATCGAGTCTCTCTGCCTCGACCCCTAACACATGCGAATGGCTACATAGAGGCCTGGTTACTAATTTAGTAGTACTGATCGTTACAGACCTGTTACAGGTCCTGATCTAACAGACCTATGTTGAGCCAAATCTCATTTCAAACATAATAGCTTCCAAATGGCAGATACTCACACCTGATTGGATCATACAACTTTTCAAAGTCGAGTTGAAAACATGAGCTCACTCTCCTTCAGTTCGAGTCTCCATTCCGAAGTCGAAAAAGAAATTATCAAAGTTATAGTTCACTGCAACGTGTTGGTTATCTGACCCAGGTGATAGAGCAGCCTCCCTACTTCTCTAACTCCAATGGTTATCGGTAATGCAAAATCTCATGAAGAGTTTCATGAGATTTTAGTCTCACGAAGTTGAGCTTAACTGTAGGTGCAAGATATTATTGACATACCTGTAGAGTAAACATGAAAGCTGATTCCCAACGCCTTTATCGTATTTGACCTTCTGCTGCTAGTCCAACCATTGCAAATGTTGACCTGAGATTAGAGTTTAGTAGCTAAGCTGCTAAAGTTACTTTATACCTAGTTAGCTAATACATACTTGCTAAGAACTACCGCACCAACGGTTGGTTAATTCATAGTCATTTACAAAGTTGAGGGAAAGAGGTGAGAACATTGACCCATTTGCATCCAGATGGGTTTTTTTAGTTAAGTTTTATTTCTAACGGACCTATCTGCAAATTGCAAGTGAGCTACCTGAATTTGTTTTTTGCCCCCAATACTCAGACCAATCTCCAACCCTTTACGCATTGATACATTCAAATACTCAGCTTACAGTATTAAACAGTAGCCGGGACATCAAGTCTCTCTGCCTCAACCAGGGACGGAGCCAGGGGGGTTCCCGCGGATGCACGGGCACCCCATGGATTTTTTCAACGTAGTGTTAATTTTTAATAAAAACATCGATTTTTCTTAAAGTCGTCTTAAATGCACCCAGTCCATCGAAATATGTTTCTAGTATTAGTGTTCATTTTTTTTGTGCACCCGGTTATATTTAGTCCTGGCTCCGTCTCTGGCCTCAACCCCTAACACATGTGAACGGCTACGATAAAGGCCCGTTTTACTAATTTAGTAGTACTGACAGCATTACAGACCTGTTTCAGGTCCTGATTTAACAGATCTATGTTGATTTAACAGGCCCGGTTTACTAATTTAATATACTGGCAGCATTACAGACCCATCACAAGTTCTCATCCAACAGTCCTACCTATCCTGAGCCACACTCTTCAGTTCCATTCGCAATTCCAACCATTACTACTTAATTCTTAGTTCAGTAGACTGTTTTTAACTTCTGGATCTCTATTAAAAACACATTTACATATCTAAAATCAATATACCTCGAAATATGAACTGCCTACTCAAAGCCAATTTTAATTACCTAAGCCTCTTTTAGGCCACCACCCCCATCGAAATCATTCAACCAGACTCAAAAATATAATTCTCTAATGCATCGATTAAATTAGAATATAGGACCATCAATCTTTTGAAGAACCAAGCCCCATTTAATGCTTTTGGAAAAATCTTACCTTATCCGTCAAGTCGATAACAATAGTATCTCTGTATCTTTGAAAGTGGCGTTTCACAATACAGCAATAGGATCATGAAAGTGGCGTTTCACAACCATGGGCTGCAGGCAGTCAACCAAACTCGTGGTTATAATTATGTAGCTCATACATAAATCATAATATAGTTCATAGCAATCCATTTATATCACCATCATACAAAAAAACTATTATAAGCAACAAATTGTTTCATGATCAACGTCCATACCATATCCTCATGCTCAATAATAGCAAGAATCGGTTTATAGCTCAAATCAACAATTTGTTCCTACAAGAGTGGAATTGAACCCCGGACTTGAAATAAAAAATTCACTAATCAAATATTTGGAAGGTAAATATTTTATCGGTCCGTTCAAACAAATGTAAATTGTGAATTAAATATAGCTGCAGTGCCACTTCTTTCAATATGTAACTGTTGACCTACAAAAATGATGCCATTTTGGGAGAACTAACATGAAGGTTTCTTAAGGTGCTTAACTAACTTGTATGTTGCATATTGTCTATGACATGGTTAGGCATCCCTGAACCATAATAATTAACAAATGTCTAGTGTCCAGACCACCTGCACAAAAACACACAAACCAAACTCATTCACACATTATCACAAACACTTGGTGTGCCTCAAGTAATCGAAGGCAATATTCACGTCATATGAATTAAATTAAACAAACACGTGTATTATAAGAATCAAGATTTAACTTTATATTGTCCGCGAAGTTCACTCATCGTTCTTTATGAGTCCGTTAAGACCTAAAACGCAAACAAAGTAGACCGGTAACCGAAGAATCAATGAAAGTATGAGATGATGGATCACAACTTTTTTTTTATCAAGATAGTCGGCTTGCAACTCGACTATTGACTACACAATAAATACTAATAAAACTTAATCCGACTCGTGCCAATCTAAAATGCAAATGATTTACCATTAAACAAATACTAAATGACTTAAATTAAACTAAAAATGCCCGTGAACTCCTATTTTCCTGACTTGTGAAGTATAGTCAAACACAACCTTATTAAATTAAAGTAAAACCCACAGGGACAAGTGTCTAATTCTTTATTGATATACAAATACACATAATACACCTTATTTTATTTTATCGACACAGTATCTATGAATTGTAAAGTTGCACTGTAAACACTTTAAGATAAACATGTCGTGCAACCTCAAACCACACAACGTGCAGTGACCATCACTTTCAGTCCCTATGAAAAATGAAAGAGGGTGCGGGTGACCTTTAAACGTAAAAATTCCTCCAAACTTTACATTGTCATCTTGGTCAACACCTCTGTCAAGTAAGAAAGGGGCCCAAGTTGTTGCCTGTTGAAGTATAAACTCAACACAAGGAAGATGAATGGACTGTACACATTGATCACAATGATAGAACGCAGCATTAGGATTAAACTCCTCCTCGCAAACTTCACAAAAGTAATCACCGCTATAGTTTTCAACTGGGAAGTACCTTAGGGTCATGGGATGCTTGTCATACCTGTGCCTTATTGTATCAGGCCACAACAAAGCACACTTTATATGTAGGTAAAACTTACAAACATCACAACTGTAAAAAGAAGGTTGAGTCTTTGCATCAGATAAACACAAACGACAATACTTTTCGGAACTTGTTGAGTCTTTACGAAGTAGATGATTTGGATGAGATTTATGTGTGATATTTTCAGGTGTGACCCCACAATAAACTTCAGTGATGTAGTAACTATCACAAGAATCGGATTTAGAGTAACCAAATCCATTGCAAGGTAACTTACAATAATAACAAGTGAACAGACCCAAACTATCATCAGGTGCTTGTGGCAATAGTTTAACTTTAAAGGTTCTATCATCAGAAGGCAACCGGGTGCACCACACATGGAGTACACAGTTGCATCCATCATCAGAAGTTGTACATTTGTAAAATGGCATGTTTGTGATTGGTCTTATGCATGCATTGCATAAAACTTCAACCATTTTCATTGAATCATGACTGGATGGTGTTGTTATTCTTGAAGAGGTAGGTGTTGCTGTAACATCATTACGGCATGGTGTATCTACAAGAGTTAAAGGGTGTTGATGAAAAGGATGTGTTAGGTTGGTTTCGAAGGCCCTTGATCCACTTTTTCCATAGAACAAGTGTTTCAAGACTTTAGTTTGGCTAGTTTGATCGGGGAATGGGAGATGGATAAGACCAGGATAGTTATAATCTTTGTAATTTTGGAATTGTTTGCTAGTACCTGCAGGACCATATAATAGATGTATAGTCACCAAATTATTAATATATAAATCCAATATATTACCAACTTGTATATACGCAGTAGTTGTATGTACCTGTATTAAAGAGGATGGATACTAGGGACCCCTTTTTTGATGTAGTTGCACAATCTGTGTGTACATAATAGCGACATTTCTCACACTTATAAATCCAAAGGTTCTCATCAAATCTCTCTTCACATACCTTAAATCTTGGATAAAATTTAGCTTTTTGATCATCTCTTGGAAATGAATATGCAAGTGTGAGTGGGTGAGTATGATAGGAATTGTCCTTTCTAAAATGTTGAATTAACAGCTTTTTCCTAGGAAAACACAATCTTTGTGGGTGAAAAAACTGAAACAAGTGGGACAATGATAAAAGTTTCCTTTGTGTTTGTAGCCACACGCGTGACAATTTGCCAAAATATCCACAGGGATGGGCATTATTGGGTGTTGGTGACTAGGGTGATACATCATGTGGGTTTGTATGCCATTATTGGAACACCCTAAACCAATAAAAACATCACATTGAATACAACAATAATTTAGGAATTGGTATTCATGCTTATGTTTACAAACTTGACACAAACACCGTTTATTTTCTAACACTTGACAGAGGATAAGAGTATGGTCACGATGTGCTTGGTGCTTCAATGTCGTGGGAAGTTCTAATAAAATTTATGGAGTGGGTACTCACATTGATCACATGTATAGTAATACCTGTGATAGAAGTTGATTTCTTGACCACAACGTCCACATGGGCATCGGAAGTCTTGTTTCATAATTAACTCATCCTCATCATCGTATACTACTTCGTCGTGTGGATATTCTGGATTGAGATCTATAAGTTTCAATGGATGTGCATGTGGTAACACTTCCATTTCAATTAATTGATTTTGATTTGAGGAATATTTTTTGATTAAAAGGAAATAGTAGAATAGAACAATGGCTATTTAAGACGATAAGAAAATTGAGGTATAAGGATATTATATATATAAGGTAATCTTTTAGCTCCTTTTGGTTTCATTATAAATCTAAAGAGTAAAAGATACGCATGCATTTTGAATATAGATTGGGCGATTGGCATGTTCATAAAGAAAGAGATATACCTTGATAAACAAAAATGTAATTCTTCTTTGAACATTCTTTTCTTCTTTATGTAGTTTAATTTATCTCTTGCTCTTTATTTTGTGCTTCGAATTTTCAAGGCAAGTATAGCAAGCCTTTTACTTTAGCGTCAATCAATTTACTTTATTCTATAACACTCATATACCTCAGAAAGAGAAAAAACACTACAACAAATTAATATTTGCATTCATGTACTTTTTCTATACGATTAAATAGATAACTCGTTTATGATTGAAGAGATCAATTTCTTACACCATGGACATTGTTTTGCAGTTATACTGAATATAGAAATCACAACCTTTATATAACTTGTGTTAAACTTCAATTTTTCATGCATTAAAACTCATAAGCTAGCTTCACTAAATTTCCGTTTCTTTTATATCAGATGATTCGAGCATACCGTATATACTTTTATGAATGAATGAGTTTGTTGATTGGGCTAAAACTACAAACCAGATTATTGTTACAGAACCATACAGTAGTATAGTACTATACATTATTATTTGTTTTAACTACCCAAGAAATGGGAAAATTCACTTCTGTGGTATGAACTCTAGTGATTTATGTGATATGTGGGTAGGATTGATAGATTCAACAAAAGTGATTCATTTGTATGTGGAAACATGCATAGATGGTGAAACAGCAATTTGTCGACGCCTAATGTGTTTGAGTTGATGATGTTAGAAAGACTTGGCTATCGAGGTAGTATTTTTCTATACATGACCTACTCCATCCCATTTAAATAATCGCTTGTTTGTCAATATAACTTATCATAGTATTTCCATTTACAACCATTACCCAACCAGATCAACCTGGATATAGGATTTGTGTGTTGTTGATCTTGATAAAAATAATGGTTATTAAAAAAAGAAAAAAGCGATAAGTATATTAGGTTGGTCAACATGGTCTATGGGGGAGCTGAAGACTTGTCAAATAGACCTGACTCAAATTGGAGTCGACACAAGAAAATGTAAGGATTTTCAAATTTTCAAGTCTCTTCGTAATAGTTAGAAAAGTACTAGAACTAGAGTTGGCAAAATACTTTGACATTGGATATATAGCTTCTCTTTCCCTTATACTTATACTTGTTTTACGAAAACACATTATAAGAATGGGTAGAAAATAGAAGTTGTAATCTCTAAGTTCAAAAAAAGGGTGCAATTGCAAGAATTTTTTGGGCAAAAGATTAGAGGAAGGAAGAGAGCTACACGGGTCACTATTTTTCCTTTTAAAAGAAAACTGGGTTGTATTTTATTTACAAATTGTATGTGTTTTCTTACTGTTGAGAATTATTTTACAAGGGATAAAGCATTTTTTTACGTTGAGTGTTACATTGTCTTTCCTCTTTCCGTCTACGCATAAATGTTTCTTCAGAGGGTGGTTGAATGTTATAACAAATAACCTGTTGATACAAAATGTGACAACCCGTACTTTCAGGTCATTTCTCGACACGATTCATGTCTCATTATTTCAATATTTATAGTAAACTTGGTTTACTTGTTTCAAATCAGCTGTAACCGAAGGTTTGGCGGAATTCATGATCATGACATCACGTATATTTCATATGGACTATGATTAGTCTACATTTCATTGACATCATGTGCATCTCATTAGTACATTCATGACATTTCATTTCACCTTCAACGCGTAATTTTTATAATTAATAAACTTTATCGCGTGAGTTATTATTTTAATAATTAACTTACTTTCAAAATGATCCCGAGGTATTTTTAAACTTACATTTAGTTCATAAAAACTATATTTTTAGTTTTCCTAGTGTTTCAAATTTATTTGGTACTTAAATCGTTAAAATTAAATTATTACGACGTTTTCTTAAAAATTGTACGATAATTATTTTATCACCCAAATTTTTACAAGGAAGGTATTTTTACAATTTTTATAATATCATCATACTCTATTTTGATCTATTAAAAATCTCTTTTACCTAAAATTTACCCTTTTACTTTTACAAGTTACATTTAACTACACATTTACTTACACTTTTCTTAACAAATTATACAAGTAAATATCTACACAATTTAAAAAAAAATATATATATATATATATTTGAGGACAAACACCCCTAAAATCCGGTCCATAGGGAATGCATTTATGTGTTGGTGATTTTTTCTTCTTTGATTACTTAAATGTACACTCCAACTTCATATCTCATTATTCATTTCATTTTCTCAATAATTCACTAGTGTTAAAAACTTTTTCTCTCCTTCTTCCTCATCACAAGAATCACTCCATAGGGTTCTCCAAGGATCACAAAGTTTTCAAGTCCAAGTGTATAATCAATCTAGTTACATCCTTTGCATGGTTTTGAAATAAAAACCAAGGGTATTTAAGTTTAATCCTTGTTACCTACACCTCTTCACTATCACTTGTAAGCATGTTTTATTCATTTTCAAGTTTCCTTTTCATTTTCATATGTTTCTTTTCATTTTTGGAGATATTATGCAAGTTATGTGATTTATACCATTTATTTCATGATTTTAGAAGTTATATATACTTATGGTCATCCTATAATTACTCCCATGGTATTCTTTGGTCTTGATGGTGATTAGGAACCCATGACACCCTAAGAAGGTGTATGGTAGGATTAGAATAGTTTTGGAGTTGATTTGAAGGGATTAGAATAGGTTTTGTCCGAGAAAAACTATTTTCGATAACTATATATTTTGGTTCTGTCCTAAATTCGAATTTCTGGAAAAACCTGCTGTTGGTACGAAACTTTGGCCTTGATTTTTAGAAAATATACTTTAAAACGAATCTGTGGCCGCTTGAACGGAATAAAACGGACTTATAACGAAGAAGTTATGGATTTTACAAGTTTGGCGACGAAATATATTATTTTCTAAATTTTCAGCACTTTGTTTTACATTGTTTGAGTAAAAACGAGCCTTAAGCTTCACAAATTATTTCGACTTGTCAAAAATATATTAGTATACTTTGATACTAAGCTAAGGCGTATAAAACGTGAAACGGATTTGAAACGACAAAGATATGCACTTTTTCATAAACTTGCCGTAACTAATTTTCTGCACACAATTAACTAAAATCACCATATTTAACCCCTATTATCTTTATGTTCGAGACCTCTATGACGAAAACTCCTGAACTGAAACTTTTAGATATCGATACAAACTTTCCAAAACCGTCGAGTTCGTTCTCTAACGTTCGACGTACACCGTTTACTACGCTAGTTTTCCGAAGCCATTTTTGTTAAATTCATGAAAATTCCGTCGACATTGTTTTACGACTAAAAGTGGAAATTTCACCAAAATCATTATAAAACCATTATAGGATGACATTTTGGCGTAAAACATGTAAGGTCATTTTGAAGGGTCAAGGCGTCAAAGAGTATTTTCGACGACGTAATATTTTCAAAACTTAAATGGTATAAATAACATACGAAGTGCATGCATAACATTACATTGCAACTCATGACATATCAAATCATTCGTAATAGGTCCCGGTTAACGCATCACTTTAAACCTCGGTGTACTCACTTTTGCCATTATTCCAGTTTACCAAGTGAGTTTTCATAGCCCCTGCTTTTACTTGTTTTCATAACTGTTTTGGGGGAGATACATGCTCAATTATTTTCATAACTATCATGATTATTTGAAACTACATGCTTAGCGGCGAAATGCTTAGTCATGCGTAAGTTGATTTTGCCATCCTTAGAACTTTCATATTATATTCATTGGTCTAATGGTCTTGGTATATTCTTTGAGCTAATGGTCTTGGTATATTCATTGAGCTAATGGTCTTGGTATATTCATTGAGCTAACGGTCTTGGTATATTCATGGACTAATGGTCTTGGAACGATTTGAACATACACTATATGCATTCGGCGTTGGGTTGTGAACACACAAAGTTGCAAGTTTTGTATGGGCGGACTTGGAACCGAGTGGATTCCACAATGCCTTTCTTGCATAAACGATTTCGATACATTGAGTTATGCACTATTTGTGAATTCATTTGACATCATATGTTTGGAACATAAACTATACACATTCAGCAATGGGTTGTGAACACACAGTTGCAAGTTTTGTATGGGCGAACTTGAAGGCGAGTGGATTTACAATGCCTTTGCTTTGCATAAACGATTTTGAAAGGGCTTTTCATTTCAAAACAAACTCTATGAACTCACTCAACCTTTGTGTTGACACTTTTAGCATGTCTTTATCTCGTATCTAAGGCATTCACTTCATGGCATGCATTTGGACACATCATGGAGTCGTGATGACGACGCCGGCCTCACTTGGGCTTTACGTACTTTAAAACATCGTTTGAATTGTAACAAACTTATTTCCGCACAAGTTGATTTACATTTGGGACCTAATTTGTAAACTCGATTGTTTTATTAAATCAAACGATGTTCTTTTCAAACGACACTTTAGGTCGTTCAATATAACTGTGATTGTGATGCTATGACAGTCAATTCCAAGGAATTCCATTCCGCGCAAAGCAGTAATTGGGGGTGTGACAGTTGGTATGAGCTTGATTATAGAGAACTAGGTTGCATCATCAACCCTAGACTATAACTACATTATCATAGCATCTCATCAATTCATCACAAGTACATGTTCACTTCACATGCGGTCATTATGTACATTTTTCGAGTTATTCACTTTCATTTCACATCGATTGTCACATGGATGCCCTTAAATGCCCATCCCATTATCTTTCCCCATACTCTAACGTGGAGAATTCCTTGTCATTCCCTATCACAATTTTTTTTATATGGTGATTCATCATCAATAACGACGAATGCCGAGATAAACGTTTAAATAGGACGAAGTCGCTCTCACTCCTTCGTTTCACCACTAACATGTCGAGTTACACTTTATTCACACATTAAGTCTCTAAACCATCATACCTTGAAGCACTTACAACACCTCATAACCCACCCTTGCGGAACCCGTCGATCATTTCGAAAAAAAAAAAAATAACTTCAAACTTATCGTCTCTTATCACATCTCTTTAGAACGCTTATTATTAACATCGGATTTTGCTACGTCTCACATTTTCTCTTGTTTTGAAGAAGATATGGCACCGAAGAAAGCTAGTTATTGATTGAAATGACCCAAGCGGCTATTCAGAAGTTAGTGAATAATAGCATTGCTAATGCTCTAAGAGTCGAAAGGAAACGGTGGAAATTGCTGCTGCTTGCCTTTGAGGCCACGTGCAAGCCGCTAGACTAGCTGCTGCTACTAGTAATGCAGAGGAGGATCCGGGGTTAGAAATGTTCGTACAAAGATTTCAAAAGTGGCGAACCCACCAAGTTTAGAGGACGAAGGAGCTACAGCAATGGTTCGATGGTTTGAAAAGTTGGAATCCGTGTTTTTGCTTTGTAACTGTCCGGATGATAGTAAGGTCAAATTTGCTACGAGTACTTTGCTTGATGGAGCATTGTCTTGGTGGAATTCATATGCTCAACCGATTGGAGTGGAGAATGCTTTCAAGCTTACTTGGGAGCAATTCAAGAGTTTGGTGACTAAGAAGTTTTGTCCTCGAACGGAAGTGAAAAAGTTGGAGACGGAGTTTTATGAACTAGAAACTATTGGGTATGATATTGACACTTACATTCGGAGATTCCAAGAATTGGCCGTGTTATGTCCATCTATGGTTTCGGATAATGAGAAGCTATTGGAGGCTTTCATTGATGGACTTCCTGAAATTATTCAAGGTGACGTGACTTCTTCTGACCTGCAAACGATTGAGGAAGCTCTTCGATTGACTCAAAAGCTCATGGCCCAGGTAGTGAAGAGAGGCAAGTACACAAACACTAACCAAAACAACAACAACAACAACGGCGATAACCAACTCAACAACAACAAAAGGAAATGGGAAGACGACCAAGGAGATTATAACAACAACAACCACAACCACAACACTAACCATCATCAACAGCAGAAAAGAGGGCAAGAAACTGCGATGGTATATGTTGTTTGCACCAATAGAAGGCAGAGGTTATGCTGGAACCTACCCACTATGTAATCGATGTAAGTATAATCACACGGGTCTTTGTCCCGCTAAGTGCTACAAGTGTCAACAACTGGGACACCTTGCCGGGAATTGTAGAGGCAAGGCCATGGTTACATGTTACAGATGCGGGGAGCAAGGACACTATCGGAATCAATGTCCTCAAAACCAAGGTCAACAAGTCGAAGGTGCTCATGGGAATGTGTATATGTTAGAAGGAGCTCGACAAGGTATCAACGACGCGGAAGACTGAAGAAGTTCGGAAACTAACAGTCTTATTTCTCCTTATGTACTATGTTGTACTAATTTTATGTCTTCCATCGTATCCGAAACTTTATAACTTAACGATGTACTACTTTTGCTAAACTACTCGTTGTAAAATATTCTCATCTATCGTACTTTATTTCCTTTCGATTCGATATCATTTACGAGGATTTTAATTCCTTTTTATTTTAACTATTATTTTAACGACACTTCTCCATGTCTTCTCTCCTCGGTGTTCATCACAATTTTAACATCAGTTGACTCAACACCAAACAAACATATGAGTCGATTAGTCCAAGCATTGCATAGTTACTCCTAAATTATACATGGCCTGATCACCTATGTCTAATTCAGGAAGAATCATGCAATGAAGGGAGTAGTAGGCTTATATGTGCAAGCAATTTCGTAATCGAGCCAAATTTTCAAAAGATTTTCTTCAAACCACTTGTTTCCAGTTTGATCCGCGTGACAATTCTTGTTTGATGAGTTGCAAAGATCGAGCTAGAAACAAGTTGTTACCTAAACCGATTTAGCCTAATCGTATGACAGTTCTTGTTTGATGAGTTGTGGGATTAAGTAAAATCGGTTACCAAAAAGTCTTTTGAGGGTTTTGCTTGGGAATGGGAAAGTTTGCCACATCAAACCCTAAACCCGTTAGACCTAACAACGATTGAATTCAGGGAATGAATTCCTTTTTGGATGGGCGAATGTGACAACCCGTACTTTCAGGTCATTTCTCGACACGATTCATGTCTCATTATTTCAATATTTATAGTAAACTTGGTTTACTTGTTTCAAATTCGCGTAACCTGGAAGGTTTAGCGGCGAATTCATGATCATGACATCACGTACATTTCATATGGACTATGATTAGTCTACATTTCATTGACATCATGTGCATCTCATTAGTACATTCACGACATTTCATTTCACCTTCAACGCGTAATTTTTATAATTAATAAACTTTATCGCGTGAGTTATTATTTTAATAATTAATCCGTTACTTTCAAAAATGATCCCGAGGTATTTTTAAACTTACATTTAGTTCATAAAAACTATATTTTTAGTTTTCCTAGTGTTTCAAATTTATTTGGTACTTAAATCGTTAAAATTAAATTATTACGACGTTTTCTTAAAAATTGTACGATAATTATTTTATCACCCAAATTTTTACAAGGAAGGTATTTTTACAATTTTTATAATATCATCATACTCTATTTTGATCTATTAAAAATCTCTTTTACCTAAAATTTACCCTTTACTTTGCAAGTTACATTTAACTACACATTTACTTACACTTTTCTTAACAAATTATACAAGTAAATATCTACACAATTTAGAAAAAAAAAAATATATATTTGAGGACAAACACCCCTAAAATCCGGTCCATAGGGAATGCATTTATGTGTTGGTGATTTTTTCTTCTTTGATTACTTAAATGTACACTCCAACTTCATATCTCATTATTCATTTCATTTTCTCAATAATTCACTAGTGTTAAAAACTTTTTCTCTCCTTCTTCCTCATCACAAGAACCGGCCTCCATAGGGTTCTCCAAGGGATCACAAAGTTTTTCAAATCCAAGTGTATAATCAATCTAGTTACATCCTTTGCATGGTTTTGAAATAAAAACCAAGGGTATTTAAGTTTAATCCTTGTTACCTACACCTCTTCACTATCACTTGTAAGCATGTTTTATTCATTTTCAAGTTTCCTTTTCATTTTCATATGTTTCTTTTCATTTTTGGAGATATTATGCAAGTTATGTGATTTATACCATTTATTTCATGATTTTAGAAGTTATATATACTTATGGTCATCCTATAATTACTCCCATGGTATTCTTTGGTCTTGATGGTGATTAGGAACCCATGACACCCTAAGAAGGTGTATGGTAGGATTAGAATAGTTTTGGAGTTGATTTGAAGGGATTAGAATAGGTTTTGTCCGAGAAAAACTATTTTCGATAACTATATATTTTGGTTCTGTCCTAAATTCGAATTTCTGGAAAAACCTGCTGTTGGTACGAAACTTCGGCCTTGATTTTTAGAAAATATACTTTAAAACGAATCCGTGGCCGCTTGAACGGAATAAAACGGACTTATAACGAAGAAGTTATGGATTTTACAAGTTTGACGACGAAATATATTATTTTCTAAATTTTCAGCACACTGTTTTTACATTGTTTGAGTCAAAAACGAGCCTTAAGCTTCACAAATTATTTCGACTTGTCAAAAATATATTAGTATACTTTGATACGAAGCTAAGGACGTATAAAACGTAGAAAACGGATTTGAAACGACAAAGATATGCACTTTTTCATAAACTTGCCGTAACTAATTTTCTGCACACAATTAACTAAAATCACCATATTTAACCCCTATTATCTTTATGTTCGAGACCTCTATGACGAAAACTCCTGAACTGAAACTTTTATATATCGATACAAACTTTCCAAAACCGTCGAGTTCGTTCTCTAACGATCGACGTACACCGTTTTACGGCTAGTTTTCCGAAGCCATTTTTGTTAAATTCATGAAAATTCCGTCGACATTGTTTTACGACTAAAAGTGGAAATTTCACCAAAATCATTATAAAACCATTATAGGATGACATTTTGACGTAAAAACATGTAAGGTCATTTTGAAGGGTCAAGACGTCAAAAGAGTATTTTTCGACGACGAGTAATATTTTCAAAACCCGTAAATGGTATAAATAACATACGAAGTGCATGCATAACATTACATTGCAACTCATGACATATCAAATCATTCGTAATAGGTCCCGGTTAACGCATCACTTTAAACCTCGGTGTACTCACTTTTGCCATTATTCCAGTTTACCAAGTGAGTTTTCATAGCCCCTACCTTTACTTGCTTTCATAAATGTTTTGGGGGAGATACATGCTCAATTATTTTCATAACTATCATGATTATTTGAAACTACATGCTTAGCCGAACTGAAATGCTTAGTCATGCGTAGTAACAGTTTTGCCATCCTTAGAACTTTCATATTATATTCATTGGTCTAACGGTCTTGGTATATTCTTTGAGCTAATGGTCTTGGTATATTCATTGAGCTAATGGTCTTGGTATATTCATTGAGCTAACGGTCTTGGTATATTCATGGACTAATGGTCTTGGAACGATTTGAACATACACTATATGCATTCTGGCAGTGGGTTGTGAACACACAGGTTGCAAGTTTTGTATGGGCGGGACTTGGAACTGAGTGGATTCACAATGCCTTTGCTGCATAAACGATTTCGATACATTGAGTTATGCACTATTTGTGAATTCATTTGACATCATATGTTTGGAACATAAACTATACACATTCTGGCAATGGGTTGTGAACACACAGGTTGCAAGTTTTGTATGGGCGGAACTTGGAACTGAGTGGATTTACAATGCCTTTGCTGCATAAACGATTTTGAAAGGGCTTTTCATTTCAAAACAAACTCTATGAACTCACTCAACCTTTGTGTTGACACTTTTAGCATGTCTTTATCTCAGGTATCTAAGGCATTCACTTCATGGCATGCATTTGGACACATCATGGAGTCGTGATGACGACGCGTCTCACTTGGGCTTTACGTACTTTAAAACATCGTTTGAATTGTAACAAACTTATTTCCGCACAAGTTGATTTACATTTGGGACCTAATTTGTAAACTCTGATTGTTTTATTAAATCAAACGATGTTCTTTTCAAACGACACTTTAGGTCGTTCAATATAACTGTGATTGTGATGCTATGACAGTCAATCCCCAGGAATTCCATTCCGCTGCAAAACAGGTAATTTGGGGGTGTGACACAAAAGCTGGGCGTTCCTTGCTTGGGCTCCGGTTCTTGTACCAATTGCTGATTGTTACCTGAGACCTGCGCACTAAGAGACAGAAAACACCGTTAGGCTTACCGTAGGATTGTCTCCCACGATTATCCTCCAGCGTGAGAGTAAGTAATCGGTTTAGGGTTTAAGGAGTGTTAGGGTTATGAGATCGTACCTTAAACGAGGGATGTGATTCCCTTTATATACGCACGGAATCCTTGTTGGTTCCGTGTTCCTCAACCTTCGGCGTATCCCGCTTTAGTCGGTTGGGAATGCTTATCTTCCTATTTTAGAAGATATCGGATATCTATTCTATGAATAGATTCGGGTTTGGGCCTTCGTGAGCCCAAACGCTAGTTGCCTTAGCCCAGTTTGTACCGGACCAAGCTAGTATTGGACTTTAGTTGGGTCCGTGACCCGGATATAGACTATATGTCATCATGTCCCCCCAGTCTAGTATGCGCAGTGACTAACTGCGGATGCTAGACTAATAATCCGTAGCCAGTTAAAAAATTTTGAAGCGTATGCAAGAAGCCATAAACATATACCCTCCGGTACGTTGTACCTAGACATGAAATTGGATAGTAGACGCCTCGTTATTCGGGGGAAAGTTACTGTCCCGCGTCCCATCGAATCAATCTCAACCACACAAGTGAAGTTAGTGGGGTCCACGTGTCACGTATCGTGTGGATGAGGAAAAGGATATAAACCACCGTTTCATTTTCACAATGTCACTCACCGTAAAAAAGAGAACACAATCCGCCATTGTTAAAACATACCTGCAGCTGTAATCCAGAAACTAACCCACTTCAAGGTAGCCGCGCGTGCGCCTTTTGTAAATCAAACACCATGGTCAAACAACTGCATGATTTCACCTCTGAACTGTCCACGAGTGATCTTTTAGAATTCACCTCGGATTACTATATACCACTTGACGTGCATCCGGTTGTTCCGGGTGCGCGGGCCTCCATTGCCGATTTCCCCGAAGGGAAAATAGGGGTATACACACGTTTCTTTGAGTTCGCCAATCAACGTGTGCCTATATCCCGATTTCTGTGCGATGTGCTAAATTATTACGAGCTGCATTCTACGCATTCTACCATACGTGTGAGGTGAACTGCCGTTTGCTGGCGGTTAACCCCACAATCAACCTATTCCGCGCATTCTACCATACAGCATGGGCGCATGGGTGGGTTTCCTTCGCGAAGCGCGCTGGCAGGCTGCAGTGCTACACTGAGAAGCTAGATGCGCTGAGGAATTGGAGAGAGTCCCTTTTCTGGGTGGACGACACATGCTTCCCGTGGCGTTATAATTTTTACACCCGGGGTACGCTGCCGAGAGACGAGTGCCCTTTGCCTGGATCATATGTCTCCGAGGATGCGGAACTGATAAATGCAAACCGCATCCCTATCAGTTCTTATCCTGAGGAGTTTTTGGTACATATGGGCATCAGCCGTAATTACTTTGGTCCCGAAGATGAGATCCCAATCTTCTTAGGCGCCAATGGCCAGGGTGGGTACTCGCTCTTCCGCACCCCCTTTTGTAGTTAATGTAAGAATTTTTCTTCCTTCGTCCACACATTACATAACCGATGTCGTTTGTTGTTTCCTTTTGCGCAGAGATGGATCTGTTTACTGTTGTGCATTTGACGAAGCCAGTTGAGGCGAAGACAGGGACGCAGCCGTTGAAGCAAGGAGAGGAGCCCGTACTGGCGAGTACTGCAGGGCGTACTATGGAGATGAATTTAGGGGAGACCGGGACCAGTTCTTCTATTGCGGTAGAGGCAACGCCGTTGCAAAGCGTGCCGAGCCCTCGAGTGCCCTCCCCTATCGCGCAGTCACCACCCGTAGTGGCGGAGCCCGTGGATGAGGAGATGGAGGAGCAAGAGTCTGAGCCATTGCGCAAAAGGTCGCGCAGCGAAGATGGTGCGAGCTCATCGAGGAAGAAACGTCCCGTGGTCGTTCATGTGGAATCTTCTGCGAGTGAGGCAGCGTCATCGCACCCATCAGCAAATGTCTCTGGCCCCCAGTAAGTAATCTCGAT
The DNA here is from genome assembly GCA_910596185.1 of Chrysanthemum makinoi. NCBI lineage: Eukaryota > Viridiplantae > Streptophyta > Magnoliopsida > Asterales > Asteraceae > Chrysanthemum > Chrysanthemum makinoi. The sequence continues at coordinate 273,987,688 of OU343221.1, forward strand.
ATTATTATTATTTTTTGTTTTCGTCAAGTGTGTGCATGAGAACTTGACTACTCGATGTCTGTATTTGCAGGTTTGAACAGGGTGCGGAGTCGCCACCTAAAGATAGTCCTGTGCAATCTCCTCCCTCTGCTTGAGTCTGAACCGCACAATCAAACAGATGCATATATTCCTGCTGGGGATGCATCAGTAGGGCAACTGGTGGAAGAATTGGCGCAAATATCTGCGTATCAAGCTTCATTGGTGGAGAAGCTTAGGGGTCAAATTTCTGGGGAGAGCAGCCAAAGTGCTCAAAAAGACCAAGTTATTGCGTTGTTGGAGTCGCAGCTAACCAGTGCTAAGGCTGAGGCCGAGAGTCTGGCGGCGTATGCTCAGAAGCAAGCTAGCGAAAAGATGGCGCTACTGGGGCCAACTAAACAGGAGCGTGCAGAGGCCTCCGGGTATAAATCTGCGTGTAATTGGGCCTTGAAATACTTGGAAAAAGGTAAGGATGAGATGACTGCGCAGCTCAAAGATTTTGGTGCCACGGTCAAGAGTGCCCTTGAAGCGCAGGAGATGAAGCTGCGTAATCTGAGCATAGAGTATGACGAGGAGTTGTACCCCAAACTCCTGTCCACTATTGCAGAGCGCCGATGGCTCATAGGCCATGGCTTGCGCCTTGCTGCGCTTGCTACGCTGGAATCCAAGGAAGTGGTAGACGCGTTCGGGGGGGGGGGGTTGTTCAATGCGCCCTGGAGCGTGGTAAGGCAGAAGCAGTAGAAAAACTGCATGAGTCGGATCTTCTAAAGGTTCCTTTGGAGAAGGTGCCTGGGTATAATGCGCAGGAATATACTGAGCTGGTGTCTGCCATGGAGAGGTTGAAGTCTCTAGAGTTTCCAATGATTTCTGAATTGGAGCGCGACCAAGACTATCCGATTGGGGTAATAATGGAGGGGTTGACTTTGGCTAAGCACCGTTCTGAGGATGCAGAGGCGCAACCAGATTACTTTTTGAAGCCCAACGAATCTCAGTTGCAGGTACCTATTTTTGTTCGCCCTCGTGATATCTTGAACCCGTTTGTACTGGAAAAAGAAGTCCCATTGATGCAGGTTTTGGAAGCTCATGCCACAAGGCTCGCTAAGAAGAAGGGTATCAAGGGTAAAGCCATTTTGTGTGGTGTTGGTGCGGCGCATCTCCCTCGTTCTGACGGGGTGCCTGTGAATGTCGTCACAATATCTCGTCAAGACTCTGATTTGTTAAAGAGTTTGAACGAGATTAAGGAGTCGAAAAACCGCGTAGGTGGTTCTTCCCTTGAGCGTTGTAATATCGGGTAGGTTTATGTATTGTAAAGTAACAAGCCTTTTGTAATAACTCGTGGTTATCTAATGAAAATATCTCTTGTTGAGTTCGTGTGAATGTTGTTGCAATTTGTAATGTCTTTGCATGAAAGAAGTATGTATTAGAAATTGTTTATTGGTGCAAAGTTCATAGTCATGCATGAAAGTTGTAATATACTTAAATGACTAAGTATATCGTTTGTAGCATAGTCGTGTATGTTGTGATATGCAGCGTACTTTAAATATCACTTTAAGGAATCAAGTATCTTGGTTCCAAAGTTGTTAAACGTGCACATGTGCAAGGTTGCGCACCCGTCGTAGGATGCGCATGAAACTTATTCCAACGTCTCGAGAACAAGGTGTTTAACAAGGATACGTGATCCAGTGTTGATGGGTTTGCAACCCGCTTACTCAACAAGTTATTTAGTAGGTTAACTTATCCTTTTACCATCGTGGGTTTATTCTAATGCATGCGCGCCATGTAGGCGAGAGAGAAATTAGTGTTAAAACATACAGTATATGGAAATAACATAACAAAGTGTGCCGCGGAGTTAGCTAGAAACCGCGACGTTTTATTGATACTTGCAAGTTTTATGGAAAATAAATTATAAGAACACATCATACTAATGAAAGAAAAAAATAGGTAAATACTTGAATGTTTATTGGGCACTTCAGTGAAGTGTAGGGGCGTCTTTGCGCTAGGCCGTAGCCATTCCTATAGATAGCACCTCTTGAGGTTGCTGACATTCCATGTGCGTGGCAATTCACGACCATCCAAGCCTCGGAGTTCGTACGCGCATGTTCCTAGTGCTTCGGTAACCTCATAGGGTCCTTCCCACTTTGGTCCAAGCTTACGTGTGTCTTCAGCGTGCTCGCGTCATTGGCGCAGTAGACAAAATCACCTGGTCTGAATGAAACATTGCGCACTTTAGCATCATAGTATCCTTTCATCCTTGACTTTGATTTTGCTTCCCGTATAGCTGCGCGTTCGCGCCTTTCTTCTAGCAGATCTAAATCGATGCGCCTCTCGTCATCATTGGTTGCCACATTGATTTCAGCAGTGCAGATAGTTGGCATGCCGATCTCTGCCGGTATGACCGCTTCTCTCCCATAGACTAAAGAGAAGGGAGTGTCGCCAGTGCTGGTCTTGATTGAGGTGCGGTGCGCCCACAAGACATGTGATAGCTCTTCCACCCATCTCCCTTTGTGTTTTTCTAGGCGTGCCTTGATTCCTTCACCCAAGCTTCGATTCGCTCGTTCCACTAGGCCGTTGGTTTGTGGATGTTTAACTGACGCGAAGTGTTGTGTGATGTTAAGCTTCTCGCACCAGTCCCTGAAAGGGTTATCACAGAATTGTTTCCCGTTGTCCGAGATGATTTCCCCAGGGAGGCCGAAGCGACATACAATGTTTTCCCATACGAAGCGCTTCACCTGGTTGCCAGTGATTGTTACCATTGCCTTCGCTTCGATCCATTTGGTGAAGTAGTCTATGGCGACTATGAGAAATTTTAGTCCACCTGCTGATTCGATCGTTGTGAGTGTGGAAATAAACACAAATATCAAAGTATCAAATTAACGCGAGATTCGACAAATCAACCTTTTAGGAAAAGGGTTAACGTGCCAAAACTCACGTATGTGATAAGTGTGATACCGGGCAAGTGATTTCCCGGGTCGTGTCCCAACGAGGTGTGAAATTGACGGTGTCGTTGAGTTTCGTGATTATGACTTCAATTGGTTAAACAAATTCGGATTTGTGATTACTTTATTCTACAAATTGAAGAAAGGGAATAAAAATAAAGCATGTAAAACTAAATAAACACTAATTAAACTACTACTAAGCCTAAGAAACGATAAAACGAAGCTAAACTATGTCCTAGGGTGCTATAATGTAAAAACGCGAAAAACTGGGAACACACTGAGCCCCCGAAAGTGAAAAAGTTGCAATTTAATTCCTACAAGTGCAAAATTAATTTTCCAACATTCTAAATGACTGAAAATAATTTTAGGAAAAAGTCGGGAATTTTTTTGACTTATAAATTATTTATTACGAATTAAAAACGAATTTAATCTAATTAATTAAATAAAAATACTAAACTTTTTGAGAAAAATCCGAAAAAATCACAAAAACTACTTTGATTAAAGCTGGACCTAAGAAAAATGAGAAAACAATATCTTGTTTGGGAAAATAAGCTGTAAATAAGCTCAAAAGAGCTTATAGCTAAAATGGCCAACTGTCCTTATGTAATTTATTGTGCAAAACCTAAATGAGACAAGTCCCAAGGGCAGATGGTGTTGGCGTGGTGTGTTGAGCTGTTGACTGAGGAGACCAGGGTTCGAATCCACTTGGCCTCTTTTTTTGAAAATCTCTTTTTTTTTACCTTTTCTGTTGAAACTCAGTTCAGCCAACACGACAAACAATTTTTTGTAAAAACTTTTTCTGTGACACTGAACAAACAAGGTGTGTCAACAGCTTATATGAAGCTATTTTGGACAGAACACAACCCAACCAACATCCTTTAACTACTTTCGTAGGCCTAACTAAGCTATGAATAACACTTGATAAGTTAAGGGGATTCAAAAATAAGCTAACACATGCTATATTCTATCTAAATAAGCTGAAATCAACGAAATGATGGGGAAATCAGTTGGCTTTAACATCTAACTAGTGACTTCCTAAGGCTAAAAGGGATATGGAAAATAAGCACTAAACTAATAAGAATAGAATCTAATAAGCAGTAATTTAACTAACCTAATCACAGATCACTAAAAGCAATTAATATAATCTAAATAGGCTGAACTTAACTACTTAGAAGCTAAAGAGTACAAAACAAAACGTGACCTGTGCTGGTTTGCTGCAGGCTCAAAACAGCCCGAAGTGGCTTGTTTGGAGCTTGTTTATAAGCTGAAAAATGAGCTTCCAAAGTGAGGACAAGCTACATCAACAAAGTTAGTATAGTAGAGATGCAAAATAAACCAAGTGGGGGACAAGAAGAAGCTTTTAACAGCTTAAATTTAAGCTGAAAACAACTTGTTTTGCTGATACAATTTTTTTTAATAGTCAAAACATGGTTTTCCAAACTTATTTAAACTATGCTAGAGATCGTTTAAGTTCAATCAAAATGGACACAGGCTGAATCAAGGACACAAGGCTTTGAGAAAAACCAAATTTACAAGCTTTAGACACCAATTAAGCTACGAAAAGTGCCAAAGAATAGCAGCTTCTGCTGATGTCCTGTATACACTTGAAATCAGAAAAGAAAACCATTTTGGCAACCTAACTTATAGACACCTTAACGAAACAGATTATAAGTAGCTAAACTGACTTAAACTTGTTTAGAAGATTTTGACTCCACAAGTCAAACGGATAAAAAATAGATTTTTGACCATTTAAGGGCTTGACCCAAACACCATTAACTGGTACCAAACACTTGAACCTGTTTTAAGAAAAACTTAGAACTTGGAAATTCTTTTAGTAAAGCTAAAATGCAACTTACTAACTCTAACTAGGAAATCTTAATTCTACTGAATAGACACTTGAAAACTGTAACAGATAAATAAAAAAAAGGAATGCTTTCATTGATTAAAAAGACATTACATTAGAACTTGAAAACATAAAAACTGATTTTTTTAAAACTAAATTAAGGGTGCCTTATAACTTGGCTACAAACGGCTATATATACCAAGTCCTAAAGGTCTTCCAGTCTTCACATGTGTTTCTTCTGTGTGTGGTAAACGGCCAAGACACAATTTGTGCTTTCCTTTCATCAATCTTCACCATTGAATAAGTAGGTACACTTGAGAGCATATCTGAGCCATCCAATGGTTAATTTATGCCTGGATTGCCACCATGGCACATCTTGGGGAAGGGGAAAAGAAGCTTAGTGGGTTTGGGAAATGGGGAAAACTGGGTAATAGGAGGGTGGTGAAGGTTGAGTGTCTGGGATGGAGAGTTCCTGGGTAAAAGCTTGGTGTGAGTTTCTGGGTTAGAGAGAAAGGAAGGAGGAGGGAAAAGTGTTTTGGTAACAGGTTTGGTTGGGTTTTATGGGTTGGGTTGTGTTAGAAAAAAAAGAAGTATTTAATATTTTGTAAAAACGTTTCTTTTTTTTTTTATTAAAAAACAAAAATTTGTTTTAAGAGAATAAACTTTTCAAAATTGGTTTTAAACTAAAAATGTGTTTTTATTTTGGAATTTTGGTTTTGTCGGGCAGAATGGTTATTTGGGTTTCGGGGACGGGTAATTTGGAATTTTGTTGTCGGGTTAGGTTTTAAGGTTGTTTTCCCAAACCCACTCTAAGATCACGTGTCCGGGTCTTCAATTGATCAACGATCGTAGAAAATCACATCCCGGCACCGGCTTTTCAGCACTTTTCTGATTTTGGCTTGATTTTGCTCATTTTCGTTCTGTTTTCAATCATTTTGTACCTGCAAGACACAAAACACACTCCGAGGATATTTTTAACATATATTGAGCATATTTGGGTGTTTTTGGTCATTTTTGTGGTCTTAGGTGGGTAAAAACAATGAGTGAATAAGCACTCATCAAATCCCCCTACACTAGGCAATTGCTAGTCCCTAGCAATCAATCATATGAAGTAATGAATGAATCAAGATTACCAAGAATACCCCATTTCGACTTTTTATTTGATGCGAGAAATTTAAACTAGACTAAAAGTAAACAACATGCTTGATTAACAAAAAGTGGTATCATGGAACGGGATTCACGCAAAATGGGTGTCTCCAGGGAATTGTAATCGTCATCCTCTTTTTTATACTCTCAAACTAAGTCTAAACTTATTGTGCAAATGTTTTTGTAAAATGCTAACACTACTTATAAAAATAATCTATGTAAGTCGAGACTTAACTTTTTTACTCCCGCAATTTATACAATTAAGTTCGTGTGCTCATTTTCAAAAGTTTGACCATTGAAACCGACCTTGTTATGGTTGCCATCCACTTAACTAAAATCTTAACTTCCCGGAAACTACGAAAGTCTAAGGATCGAAAGGGCCTCTTCCATGTAGCGGCTTTCTTCTCGGCACATCCCAAAACATCAGTTTTAAGTGACCAGGCTTTTGACACAGAGAATAGTACCGGAATTAGCGGGAATTCGATTCCAAAGATTTACGAGGCTACCGTTAAGTTAAAACTAAACCTAAATGGACAACAGCCGACGATAATTTAGAAGTTCAAGATTCAAAGGTGAGATCACTCCATATAGCGACTTTCTTCTCAGCTTGTCCATTTAAGGAGGCTAGGTTTTCACCCTTGAGAATAGTATCAGAGCTTTCGGGGTCTTTGACTTCAAAAATTTCTAAATCACCGTCAAGCTTTTAAACAACCTTGACGAATCCTAGTTCAACTTCCGATTTAAATTTAAGAAAAAGCAAGTTTCGCACATTTATTCATAAGCAACTTAGTACTTTTATTCACGCAACTTTTTTTTTTTTTTTTTTCAACTTTTCCATTTTTTTTTTCATTTTCATTTTTTTTCATTTTTTGACTTGCAATTTATTTTTGCATCATTCAAGCACTTTTACGATACTTTCACTTGCAACTTTATTCTGATTTTAAGAAAGTATGCTTTTCCGAAAACTTAAATAATAAGTTGAACTTGAGCTCTTTATCAATTTTGCTTAAAAACTTTTTGTTGTAACAAGACGATTTGAATGTTCAAATGTTTGACAATGAGCACGTATTTTAGGTTCAATTAGGAGCTACTGGGAGAAAAAGCCATAGATTACTTATATAAGCTCTAAAGAGAACCAACTACTCTACGCTTAGCATTTTCATTTGCACAACTCGTAAAAACTTAGCCTAATTGTTAAGAGAGCAGCTAGATCAACACTCTAGCAGAGTCGGGATTCCCTTTGTTCTAACCTAATCAAGACTAAACTACCATTAACACCGAAGCATTAAAACTTTTATTTTTGTGAAAAGCACTTCTTTTTTATGCAAAAATTTAAATTTTGGGTCAAAACGGGGGTACTAGGGACTAATGGGTACAAATGTCACAAAATTCGACAGAATTCCCCCCCACACTTAGAATTGAATATTGCCCTCAATATTCAAAGTCCCGGCCGAAGCCGATACTATCGAACGGAAAAAGGTAATACCACTAACAAAGTGTGTGGACGAAATCTATCATTTCACACTAAATGATTTTTTGAAAACATATCCCTAGATAAACGTTAGTAAAATGATCGGATATTGGGCGGCTGGATTGAAAACAGGCGCATCAATCATCACGATCAAAGGGATTCCTGAAAACATGAGCAAACTCACAAGAAGCAAACATTGTGGGGATTTTCCCCCACACATAGTTGTTAGAAAATAGAAAGAAGTCAGAAACATGGGTGGACACCCATGAAATGCTACTTTTTTTGTTAACCGAGTCGCTAGCTTGACTCGACCCTGAATTCATTGGTCCATGGGGGAGCAAGTGGAAGAGAAAATCTCCATCGGACTTTCGTTCAAGTGGTTTGGATAAACATAGAAACATGAGAAAGTTCCACTCCGATGAGATACAACCAGCTCAAAAGAAGGAGAAATTCCTGGGTCAAAGATGGTATCTTCACTCCCGTAGGAGTTAAGACATGGAGAAGTCACGGGATGAGAAAGCAAAGTGTCAATTACTTGACAACGGGTGGTATGGGTGGGTAAAAGATTAGATTGAGGAACATTAATGGAATGTTCAGAAATCTTATCCACCACAAGAGAAGTCACAACATCCGTGTTGGACTTAAGAAATATCCGAGAGTGAACTCCCTTGAAAGGTAAGATACCGGGTTTGAAAACTTTGTCCTCGGAGAGGAATGAAACGCAAGTATCAACCACGGTAAAATCCTCAAGGGTAGATGAGATACTCATGGATGAAAGAGAGTACGGAGCATTTTGCTCAAAAAGCACGTCCTCAATTCCCGACGGAAGAGGATCGATGTGAGTGAGTTCACTGGCGAACTCCTCATGAAAAAGCCTACTCCTTTCGGAAGGAGGAAGCAATTCAAATGTGGACGACTCATACTCAGGAAGAGAAAGATGAAAAGTGGGAATGCCACTACTCTCCTTTTCAGTATGATCGTCATCAAAGTGGAATGTTTCAAATTCCGGAAGAGAATCATTGGAAAAAGCCTCAAGCTTAGAAAATGGTTCGGGCTTTTCCAAGATAGAGTCACTATCCTCAATGGGGATAGGAGCTGAAGCTGGTTTAGCACAAAATGATTCGATCTTAGAAACGAGGAGATTTACATTGAACAATTTTTCACGAAGTATCTCGTCCTCAATTTCCAGATCATCAGAATCTCTCACTTCCTCTAAGCTAACTAGCTCAGAAGGTAACTCCTCGACATAATCGATGTCTCCATAAGATAAAGAATCGTCAAACGAAGTACAATCGTTGTCAGAATCAGAGAAAATCTCGACATGATCGTTTGGAATGTCAAGAGGAGGAGAAGAATCATCACCAATAGGCTTATCACACATATTACCGGAGGTAACCTCAGTTTCACTTGGGGTTGGGACAAGGTTCTCAGCACAAGACAATTTCGTTTCCGGAATAGTGCTAAGATGTTCGTCCCCCATTAAAAGATTATCCGACGGTTCTAAGGTAGATAGGCAAGATAAGGGCGGAGAGTGGACATGTGCGGTACTTTGTGGGCTTGAGATATGCACCTTGTCCTTTGTCATCTCCCAATCTTCCTCATCCTCGTCATTGAGACGGCAAGCTTCGTTAAAGAGGAGAAGCTTTTGAGCTGCTCGCTCATCGGCTAGTAATCTTTCGTTGCGAGCGGCTTGTTCCTCGGAAAGTTCTTCAAGAATTATACGAGGAAATTGATCAATGACGGGAAACTGTGGGGGTTGGATGTTGTCAAATTCAGAATTCCACGATTGACATTGATAATCATCATGAGGACCCCCACACTTAGCACAATGAGGGTATTGGGGAGAGAAATTTTGAAATGAAGTTTGATCATTGAAATGATGAAAATACGGTTCTGGTTCATATGAATTTTGTGGAGGGTAATTGAAATTGTTTTGAGGATAACTGAAAGATTCCGGGTTAGAATCATAAGAAAATGAATTCTCAGCGCAAATCGAACAACATCCATTGACAAGATAGTTTCCACACCACTCGCACATACATTTGAAACAACGAAAACCTTGTGGTAACAAGTCTCCACAACCGTAGCAATAATTTTGATCAAACAAAGGTATTTCGGGCTCGGAAATAGGAATCAAGGGTTCAACAACATCACAAAATGGAGGTAGGTTATTTCCCGAAGTTGAATCTTGACGAAGTTCAATTAAGAAGTTTTGAATCATGTCATTTCTGACCCTAAAGAAATCGTCGGTAAAACGTTCAGAAGATTCCGGAGGTGGGACAAGTGGTGTGCTCTTAGAGCTAGCAATTTCCACCACTTCCGTTATGATCTCCGGCGTTTGAACGGGTTCATCGTAATCAATTTTAATTCTCGACCTTTTTTCATTGGCTTGATTTTTTTCAATTAGATTACGGGCTCTAAATTCAAAGAAATCGTCCTTGTAACCCTCGGTGGGTGCTTGAGGTAATTCCGACGTTTGAACGGGTTCGTGAACATTAGAACGTATTTCGGGTTGTGGCGGGCGGTCGAAATAACTTTGAAAAGAATTTTTGGTGGATAATTCGCACAAATTGCAAAATTCGCTTGAACTAGGCCTTCCACACCGCTCACACACACTTGTGACGATGATGTTGATGATTGTCGACATAAGAATTAAACATATAGAGGGTTAAGAAGAGAATCAAATGGTCATGAGGATAAAGACGAGTATTTTTGGGGTTTTATGACGAAGACGAGTGCTCATGCACTTTCAAAAACAACACTTTCAATTAAAACAAGACCGAGGCAAAACACAAGGAACTTAAACCAATAATCACAAGCGTATTCACGCAAGTGACACAAAGGCAAGTTTTGAATCTTTTGTTCGGGAACTTATTATGATAACACTCAAGTTGAGAAATGTTATATGATTGTGTGTTCTATTTTATTTAAAACAACAAGCAAAATCTTTTTGTATTTTTAATCTTTTATATATATATACAAAGAAAAGAAAAATATTTTTGTATTTTTGTATTTTTCAAAAACAATAACTTCACGAGGAAGGTTCTTCAAGTCACCAATCGGAAAAACTTCACGATATTGTCGCAACACACCTCCCCGGCAGCGGCGCCAAAATTTGATTCGATCGTTGTGAGTGTGGAAATAAACACAAATATCAAAGTATCAAATTAACGCGAGATTCGACAAATCAACCTTTTAGGAAAAGGGTTAACGTGCCAAAACTCACGTATGTGATAAGTGTGATACCGGGCAAGTGATTTCCCGGGTCGTGTCCCAACGAGGTGTGAAATTGACGGTGTCGTTGAGTTTCGTGATTATGACTTCAATTGGTTAAACAAATTCGGATTTGTGATTACTTTATTCTACAAATTGAAGAACGGGAATAAAAATAAAGCATGTAAAACTAAATAAACACAAATTAAACTACTACTAAGCCTAAGAAACGATAAAACGAAGCTAAACTATGTCCTAGGGTGCTATAATGTAAAAACGCGAAAAACCGGGAACGCACTGAGCCCCGAAAGTGAAAAAGTTGCAATTTAATTCCTACAAGTGCAAAATTAATTTTCCAACATTCTAAATGACTGAAAATAATTTTAGGAAAAAGCAGGGAATTTTTTTGACTTATAAATTATTTATTACGAATTAAAAACTAATTTAATCTAATTAATTAAATAAAAATACTAAACATTTTGAGAAAAATCCGAAAAAATCACAAAAACTACTTTGATTAAAGCTGGACCTAAGAAAAATGAGAAAACAGTATCTTGTTTGGGAAAATAAGCTGTAAATAAGCTCAAAAGAGCTTATAGCTAAAATGGCCAACTGTCCTTATGTAATTTATTGTGCAAAACATAAATGTGACAAGTCCCAAGGGCAGATGGTGTTGGCGTGGTGTGTTGAGCTGTTGACTGAGGAGACCAGGGTTCGAATCCACTTGGCCTCTTTTTTTGAAAATCTTTTTCTTTTTTACCTTTTCTGTTGAAACTCAGTTCAGCCAACACGACAAACAATTTTTTGTAAAAACTTTTTCTGTGACACTGAACAAATAAGCTGTGTCAACAGCTTATATGAAGCTGTTTTGGACAGAACACAACCCAACCAACATCCTTTAACTACTTTCGTAGGCCTAACTAAGCTATGAATAACCCTTGATAAGTTAAGGGGATTAAAAAATAAGCTAACACATGCTATATTCTATCTAAATAAGCTGAAATCAACGAAATGATGGGGAAATCAGTTGGCTTTAACATCTAACTAGTGACTTCCTAAGGCTAAAAGGGATATGGAAAATAAGCACTAAACTAATAAGAATAGCATCTAATAAGCAGTAATTTAACTAACCTAATCCGAGATCACTAAAAGCAATTAATATAATCTAAATAGGTTGAACTTAACTACTTAGAAGCTAAAGAGTACAAAAAAAACGTGACCTGCGCTGGTTTGCTGCAGGCTCAAAACAACCCGAAGTGGCTTGTTTGGAGCTTGTTTATAAGCTGAAAAATGAGCTTCCAAAGTGAGGACAAGCTACATCAACAAAGTTAGTATAGTAAAGATGCAAAATAAACCAAGTGGGGGACAAGAAGAAGCTTTTAACAGCTTAAATTTAAGCTGAAAACAGTTTGTTTTGCTGATACAATTTTTTTTAACAGTCAAAACATGGTTTTCCAAACTTATTTAAACTATGCTAGAGATCGTTTAAGTTCAATCAAAATGGACACAGGCTGAATCAAGGACACAAGGCTTTGAGAAAAACCAAATTTACAAGCTTTAGACACCAATTAAGCTAAGAAAAGTGCCAAAGAATAGCAGCTTCTGCTGATTTTCTGTATACACTTGAAATCAGAAAAGAAAACCATTTTGGCAACCTAACTTATAGACACCTTAACGAAACAGATTATAAGTAGCTAAACTGACTTAAACTTGTTTAGAAGATTTTGACTCCACAAGTCAAACGGATAAAAAACAGATTTTTGACCATTTAAGGGCTTGACCCAAACACCATTAACTGGTACCAAACACTTGAACCTGTTTTAAGAAAAACTTAGAACTTGGAAATTCTTTTAGTAAAGCTAAAATGCAACTTACTAACTCTAACTAGGAAATCTTAATTCTACTGAATAGACACTTGAAAACTGTAACAGATAAAAAAAAAAGGAATGCTTTCATTGATTAAAAAGACATTACATTAGAACTTGAAAACATAAAAACTGATTTTTTTAAAACTAAATTAAGGGTGCCTTATAACTTGGCTACAAACGGCTATATATACCAAGTCCTAAAGGTCTTCCAGTCTTCACATGTGTTTCTTCTGTGTGTGGTAAACGGCCAAGACACAATTTGTGCTTTCCTTTCATCAATCTTCACCATTGAATAAGTAGGTACACTTGAGAGCATATCTGAGCCATCCAATGGTTAATTTATGCCTGGATTGCCACCATGGCACATCTTGGGGAAGGGGAAAAGAAGCTTAGTGGGTTTGGGAAATGGGGAAAACTGGGTAATAGGAGGGTGGTGAAGGTTGAGTGTCTGGGATGGAGAGTTCCTGGGTAAAAGCTTGGTGTGAGTTTCTGGGTTAGAGAGAAAGGAAGGAGGAGGGAAAAGTGTTTTGGTAACAGGTTTGGTTGGGTTTTATGGGTTGGGTTGTGTTAGAAAAAAAAGAAGTATTTAATATTTTGTAAAAACGTTTCTTTTTTTTTTTTTTTTTTTTTTTTTTTTTTTTTTTTTAAAACAAAAATTTGTTTTAAGAGAATAAACTTTTCAAAATTGGTTTTAAACTAAAAATGTGTTTTTATTTTGGAATTTTGGTTTTGTCGGGCAGAATGGTTATTTGGGTTTCGGGGACGGGTAATTTGGAATTTTGTTGTCGGGTTAGGTTTTAAGGTTGTTTTCCCAAACCCACTCTAAGATCATGTGTCCGGGTCTTCAATTGATCAACGATCGTAGAAAATCACATCCCAAGACGGCTTTTCAAAGACTTTTCTGATTTTGGCTTGATTTTGCTCATTTTCGTTCTGTTTTCAATCCTTTTGTACCTGCAAGACACAAAACACACTCCGAGGATATTTTTAACATATATTGAGCATATTTGGGTGTTTTTGTTATTTTTGTGGTCTTAGGTGGGTAAAAACGATGAGTGAATAAGCACTCATCACCCGCTGCGATAGGAAAAGGGCTTGTGATGTCAATACCCCACTTGAAGAATGGCCATGGTGAAGTTATTGGTGTTAGCTCGTGCTGCGGTTGGCGTGGGACGGGTCTATGAACTTGGCAATCGCTGCACTTCCTTATTAAGTCCCGCGCATCACGGTGCATGGTCGGCCAGTAGTATCCTGATCTCATGGCGCGTGCCACAACGGACCGTGGTCCTGAGTGCATACTGCATGAACCTTCATGGATTTCTCGCAGTACGTAATTTGCTTGTAAAGGGCCGACACAACGGAGCCATGGTTGCAGGAAGGAACGTCGGTACAATATGTTGTCTCGCAGTTCGAATCTTTGCGCTGTGCGCCGTATCCTGCGAGCTTCCTTCTGCTCTTGGGGTAATGTCCCCTTGCTCAGGAAGTCCATTATCGGTGTCACCCATGTAGGACCTTCCTCCTCTATTATTGTGGAGACTACCATCTCTGAAATTGACTTGCTTTTTAGCGTTTCCACCAGCACCTGTTTTGATAGGTGTGCAAAGCTTGTCGAGGCAATCTTACTCAGTGCGTCCGCCTTGCGGTTTTCCCCTCGAGGGACTTGCTTGATAGTGAACCTGTCAAAGCTTTTTATCAGCGTCTTGGTTTTATCGAGGTACTGGATCATATTATCTTCTTTCGCCACATACTCACCCAACACGTGGTTGGCTACTAGGCGGGAATCCACATTTGCTTCTAGGTTACGTACACCCATTCGAGATGCAATACGTAGTCCAGCAAGCAGGGCTTCGTACTCTGCCTCATTATTTGTCGCTGTGAATTTAAAGCGCAGTGCGTAAGTGAATTCCATTCCCTCTGGATTTGTGAGAATGAGGCCCGCTCCTGAGCCATCAATGCATGAGGATCCATCTGTAAACAAGATCCATGGATCTTGCAGCTCGGTCTTAATTGGTGTGGATACCTCGTCGCTGTCTGGCTTTTCAATGATAAAGTCCGCCAGAATCTTTCCTTTGATTGCGGTACGTGGTCTGTACGAGATGTTGTGCTCACCTAGCAATACACTCCACTTCTGCAGTCTACCTGATGCGTCAGGTTTGGAGATGATCTGCTTGATCGGTTGATGCGTGATTACTGCTATTGGGTGTGCTTGGAAGTACCTGCGCAGCCGTTTAGCAGCAAATACCAATGCCAGAACTAATTTTTCCATGGCACTATAGTTCATCTCCGTCTTCTTGAGTACCTTGCTTACGAAGTAGATGGGGGTTTGTACTGAGTCCCTATCTGTTAGTAGCACTGCACTGACTGCGCCTTCAGTTGCAGACAAATACATGATTAGCTCTTCCCCTGGCCGGGGTGCGACAAGTGTTGGGAGCGTTGCCAGATGTTGTTTAAGCTGAGTGAAGGCCTCTTCTGCCTCCGTAGTCCATCTGAAATCACCTTTCTTTATACACTTCTTGAGTGTTTTGAAAAGAGGTAGTGATTTTTCTGCTGATTTAGATAAGAACCTGTTTAAGCCGGCCAACTTTCCGTTGAGAGATTGGACTTCCTTCAACGTGCGCGGTGAAGGAAGTTCGATGACCGCTTTTGTCTTTTCTGGGCATGGTTTTATACCGTCGGGTTCTATCAGGTATCCAAGGAACATGCCTTCAGTAGCGCCGAAGGTACACTTCTTAGGATTCAGCTTCATATTGATCTCTCTTAGAGTTTTGAATGTTTCCTCGATGTTACGCACTAGCTCATCTTCGGTATGGCTTTTTATGACCTGGTCATCAACATAGACCTCTAGGTTGCGGCCCACCTGTTTTTCGAAAGCGTTATCTACTAACCTCTGGTAGGTGGCGCTTGCATTTTTCAAGCTGAAGGGCATTTTTGTGTAGCAGTAAACGCCTTGGCTTGTATGAAAGGCAGTTTTTTCCTCGTCCTCCCTAGCCATTTGGATTTGATGATATCCCTTGTACGTGTCGAGGAAGCACTTCAATGGATATCCGCACATAGACTCTATTTTACAGTCTATCTCTGGTAAAGGATTGCAGTCTTGTAGACATGCTTTGTTAAGGTCGGTGAAGTCTACACACATTCGCCAGCTGCCGTCGCTCTTCTTTACCATGACTGGATTGGAAAGCCAATTATGGTAGTAAACTTCCCGCATGATTCCTGCCTCTACCAATTTGTGTACCTCCGCCAAGATTGCTTGTGCGCGCTCCGGGGCTTGGTCGCGCTTCTTCTGGCGTATGGGTGAGTATCCTTGTCGGATTCTCAGTTTATGCTCTGTGACAGAGCGCGGTAATCCCGTCATGTGTTTAGGCTCCCATGCAAAAATATCTAAATTTTTCTGCAGGAGTGCACATACATTTGCTTTGCCGTTGTCCGACAATGAACCTCCGATGGATATTTCCTGTTCCGAGTATTCGGGGTGAATTGCTACTTTCAGATTTGGAACTCTGGTTGTCTGCTGTGCTGGGGTTGGTGCCGTTTCGCATGCAATCGTGTGGCATTCTCTATGTGGTACGGTGGCGTTGTAAAGAGTGACAATACCACCTTCCACTGGGAATTTAAGCATCCCATGCGCTGTTGATGGCACTGCTCGCATAGCTGATATTCCAGGTCTCCCGATAATGCCATTGTATGGCGAGGGAGATTTAATCACCATGAATTCCATCCAGGCCGTTGCGGAGTGTTCTTCGTTTCCAATGCTGACAGGTAATCGTATTTGCCCCATATGCCATATCTTCTCACTGTAAAACCGTCAACGCCGTTCTGACCGCTTAACTGACCGCGGTATTTCGGACGTAGTCGTTTGAAACAGTGCTCATACATGATGTCCGCAGAAGCTCCACCATCAGCATACATGCGGTGGATGTCGTGACCCCCCGCGCTTATCTCTATAGTGAGTGGTTCCACCACTGCGTTGTCCGCAGTTAAGGTGGGGAAAGAGATCTCCTTTCCACGTGAAAAGTCCTGGATAACTTTCTGCCTTGTGATCCGCTGCCATGATTGTATCATGTAAATGGTGTCGGCCTTGTCTTTAGGTGTCTCTTTCTTATTGCCACTCTTCTGCTTGTCCTTTCCTTCCTTGATATTCTTGACCAAGTGGTCCAATCTACCTTCTTTGACCATTTTGTCAATTGGTTGGCGCAGTTGGACACATTTGTTAGTGGTGTGGCCCTTCTGTGCGTGGTAGTCACAATATCCATTCCCGGTGCGCCGATCCTCCGGGTGCGATCTGGTGGTCTTGGGAAGTTCGCCCCTTCTGTCGCGAGTATTTCCTTTGGGGTTTTTATTAGCGGGGTGTATCTGTCATTATCCCTCCCGCTCCCCTGACTGCGATAGCTTCTATTACGGTTGCTACTCCGGTCATTATTTTGTCTCCTAGGTTGTTCCTGCGACCGGTTGTTTGAGGAGTTTCTTTTGCTATCTGCCGCGGCGGCTTCTCCCTGGACGAAGGACCTAGAGCGTTTCATGAGTTCATCAAAAGTTTCAGGAATCTTGTCGTTCAATCTCTTGATGAGTTCTGGGTTATTAATTCCATTCATGAAACCGGATATTTTTAGCACTTTCGGGCATGCTTTAACTTGCATGCATTCGTCTTTAAAGCGTTCCATGAACGCGCTCGTAGATTCTCCTTGGCGCTGCTTTACCCTGGCCAGTTCGACAGGATTTTTAGCGCATTTTTTCCGTTGAGTAAAATTTAGGCGGAACGCCTTTCTCAATTCTTCAAAACCATTTATACTCCTTCGTGGAAGCTTATTGAACAAGTTGTGCGCGCTTCCCACTAGCGTGGAATTAAATATGTGGCACCACACTGGTTGTGGCCAATTCTCAATAGTTGCGGCTGATTCGAAGATTTTTAGGTGATCGTCTGAACACCTGTTCCGTCATAGGTCTTGACATTAGCAGGCATGCTCCTCTTTTTGTTCTCTGAGAAATCGCTAATGCGTCTAGTAAACGCATCCACCTTCTCGGACGCCATGGGAGAGACATGTCCTCCTCTTGGTCATTGTGTCTATTTCTGGACTTCCAATGTCCTGTGTCACTATCCTCGTTGTCCGAGGAATTATCGGAGGATGAGTTTTCCTTCCTTCGGCGCTTGCGCCGGCTGTCCCCAGAGTCTGGACTGGAAGGACTTTCACTTGGGGAGTATCTCCGCCCAAGTCTGTCATGTACTTTGCGGCTACCCAGTCTAGTGTAGACACTGGTACGCCTTTCACCTTCATCACTATCGCTCAATTGATGAGAGTGGGATGTTTCATCATCCTCGACCCTCCTTCCGATCCTGTTGAATACTGGGGGTCGGAGGCCGTTTCTTCCGCGCTTCTCTTTCTGACGGCGCAGTGGGGAAGTATCGTATTCAGAATCAAAATTTAGTCGGGCTTGCAAGTTCCGACCTGATCTCTTCTTTTCTTCCTCTTGCATGAGGGTAGCTAAGACTTCGTAGTTTTGAGACACGAAATCTTCTGGCTCCAGCTGCGGCGCAACTCCTTCTAGAGCGAGTGCGTTTGTTTCTACTACTATGCTCTTATTCCGATTTGGTGCATCTGGTGCCTTTGTCAGGTCAGTTTCTAGCACTGATTGAAAGGGAGTGGTAAGAACAGTGCGCAGTGGATCTACTTCACTAGAGGTAGTTGCAGTGGCTTGGGTTGTCCCCGAGCGCGGTTCCACCAGTGGGAAGATCGAGTCTTGTCCCGATCCCTTGTTTTTGGCAGCGCTGGTTGTCCCAGCGGTCTGTTTAGGGGTCGATCCGCTTTGCGGCTTCTTTCCCATGAGGTCTGACTGCGATCGCTGATTTCCATGCTTCGTCATTCTAGTCTTGGTTCTCAGTGAATGGTCCCACGATGGCGCCACTTGTTGATACAAAAGCTGGGCGTTCCTTGCTTGGGCTCCGGTTCTTGTACCAATTGCTGATTGTTACCTGAGACCTGCGAACTAAGAGACAGAAAACACCGTTAGGCTTACCGTGGGATTGTCTCCCACGATTATCCTCCGGCGTGAGAGTAAGTAATCGGTTTAGGGTTTAAGGAGTGTTAGGGTTATGAGATCGTACCTTAAACGAGGGATGTGATTCCCTTTATATACGCACAGAATCCTTGTTGGTTCTGTGTTCCTCAACCTTCGGCGTATCCCGCTTTAGTCGGTTGGGAATGCTTATCTTCCTATTTTAGTAGATATTGGATATCTATTCTATGAATAGATTCGGGTTTGGGCCTTCGTGAGCCCAAACGCTAGTTGGCTTAGCCCAGTTCGTACCGGACCAAGCTAGTATTGGACTTTAGTTGGGTCCGTGACCCGGATATAGACTATACGTCATCATAACCATTCACAACGACTGTCCATCACCCGAGGCCCTCAAACCACTGATCACCACCTATCATGTGCGTACTAGTACTATCACCGACCAATCTGAAACATCACAAAGAGACACAACCCAATCTTACATCCTACAGGTATTAAAAGATTTAGGAACATAAAACTGGCTTAGTGGGGTTTTAAAGCTAATGTGCGTTTTTGCCTTTTGGACTTAGCTGAGTTAATTAGTTGGTTTTGCCAATAGATTGTAATCAACTATGTAAATAGACATAAAGGGAGTGATTATGCTGATAGTTTACAATGGAAAAGAGAAACTGGAAGGCTAAGCTTATAACAAAGATATTGAATTAAAGTAAACCCCATAGGGACAACCATCTTATTAATCATTTATATTGTAGATATACATATAATAAACCTTTTTATACCCTAACCACGTCTATACAATGGGTTTTGGAGAAGGATCATACAACGATGCGCATCCGCTATAAATTTCAAACTTACAATGTAAACACTTTACGATAACTCTGTCCCGCAAAGGCGCAAATGCATATCACACTTGATGCATTCACCGTCACTTTCAATCCCTTGGCAAAACGAAAGAGGGTGTGGGTGACCTTTAATCTTAAATATGTCTCCAAGTTTGATAATTTACAAACAGATAAACACCTTTACAAAGTAGAGGCTGTTATGTGATCTTCCTCTAACTCTCTAAGTATTAATGAAGCACAAGGCAAATGCATGGACTGAACACATTAAGAACAATGATAGAAAGATTAAATTCCTCATCGCAAGCTTCACAAAAGTAATCACCGCTATGGTTTTAAACGGGAGAGTAACTTAGGGACGATCATCGGACCGATGCTTTTCATACATGTGTGTTATTGTCTCGGGCAATAACAAAGCACACTCAGGATGCAGATGAAAATTACAAATTTTGCAAGTGAATGTAGTTTCTTCACTTCCATCCACTTTAGACAAACAGACACCACAACTTTGAGGAAGTTCTATATCTTAACTCTAGATAGTTGGTGATTTGGATGAGATTAATGAACACGCAGTTAACATCCATGTAGAAATAACATTTGACACAAGAGTAAGCAAATCCATTGCACGCCAAGTGGCAAACACTACATGGAAACACATCGATTAAAAAACAATGGGCTTTTCGCAAGAGTGTAAATGTTGCGGGTGACCAATATTGTATTTTATTTCAACAGGCAATCTAGTGCACCATGCATGAAGAAAAAAGTTGCATTCATGATCATCAATTGTACATTTGTAAAACGGCATGGCCATGATTGGTCTTGTACACCCATTGCATAATACCTTAACCTTTTTATAAGTTTCTTGTCAGTAATTTTTTTGTTTTTTTCAATACTTTTAACTTGTAAAACTTTATATTTTATTTCCGTACCTTCTGTTTCATAGTTTAATAACTAAAACAAAATTATTTATTAAATGAAAAGTATAAAATATAAAATAAAAATGAAAAACTTAGGATTCCTTTTTAAGTGAATCCAGTTATGAGCGTATTAATATGCATTCCTTTTTTAAGTGATTTTTTTCCTAGAACGTAAGCTAAGCTTGAGGAATAACCAATAGGGAATGTTATATGTTTGTCGACAGTGTGTAACTACAAATGGTTTAAGCTACACTGTGATGACTACAAGTTACTTACAAGTTTAACACAAGATAAATAAGTTACGCTGAGATAAGATATATTTTTCAATGGTTTAATATTTAAGCAAATCCATTGCATGCCAAGTGGCAAACACTACAGTCAAACACATCGAATAAAAAACGAGGTGCTTTTGGCAAGAGTGTAGGGGTATGTTGTGGCCTATGGGTGACCTATATTTTCTTTTATTTCAACAAGAAATCTAGTGCAGAATGCATGAACAAAAAAGTCGCATTCATGATCATCAACTGTACATATGTAAAACGGCATGGCCATGATTAGTCTTGTACATTGCATAATACCTCAACCTTTTTTATAAGTTTTTGTTTTGTATTTTTTGTTTTTAATACTTTTGACTCGTCAAACTTATTATTTTATTATTCGTACTTTTTATTTCATAGTTTTATGATAATAAAAAAAGTATTTATTAAACGAAAAATAAAAAATAAAATTGAAAAACTTAGGTGGGGTATTAGAATCCACTTAAGAGGGTACCAATAAATATTCATTTTTTTAAAGTGATTCCTTTACTATAATGTAAGTTAAGCTTGAAAAATAACCAACATATAATATTATTTATTTGTCCACAATATGTAACTACAAACAAATGCTTTAAGTTACATTGTCCATGGCTACAAGTTACTTACAAGTTTAACACAAGATAAATAAATTATGCTAAACAAGATATATTTTTCAAAGGTTTAATTTTTATTAAAAGTTGATCAAAGAATTGTTGAGGTTAATGTGAAAAATAGTAAACTAAATTAAACCTAGTTGAATGACAATAAGAGTTCTCTTCTTTGGTTAACCTAAAACCAAAGTTAAAGTTTTAGGGGGTGTTTGGTTTGAGGGTATGGTTATAAGGGAATCACTTTCATTCCCATTTTTGTTGTTTGGTTAGTTGGTTTCGTAATTAAAAATGGGAATCAAACCATTGAAACTAGGCACTTTTCATACCCACCTTTGATGGTGGGTTTCTAAACCCATTCCAATTACCATACCAACACTGATTCCCATTATATAACGAACGCCCCATTAGTATGAGCACAAGGACTCACTGAATAGATTTAGGGACCAAGTTCAAAGGAAGAGTAAATATTCTTAATTGATTTACAATCTAATACAAGGAGGTACATTTACTCCTGCAACAAACATTCTCTTATATAGGAAAATGTACAAGAGTTGTCAGTTATCACATGCGGTTTTGACATGTTGTTAAGCATTCAATGGTGCGGTACACTTACATTAAATATTTGTATACTTGGAATGTGTTAAATTACCCTCTTTAAAAAAAATGTTGGGACTAAATTACTTTTATTAAGTTTATATCAACTCTTTATTTGTTTCACTCTCTTGTAAAGTACTTTTGCTTTATGTTAGGAATTGGAAATTCCATGTTAAAGTGTCAGTCACCCCAATTATGGTCTAGCAATATGTTAGCTCGTAGACTTGTAGTTATTTACGTTATTATGTAGTTAATTAGTTAGTCAGTAGCGTAGAATAGTTTAGAGTAACACTGTGGAGGAAGAACGGGTCTTTATCTACTGTATACCTGATCCACAGGCCGTCAGGAGGTCGTGTAGTCTTGTAACTATAAATACCCCTTCCATCCTTGGAAGGGGTGTGGCTTGGAATCTAACCTTTCATTTTTATTGAACCAACTCTCTACCAAGAACACCATCTCTCTAATTTCTCTCTCTAAAATGTCCAACATGTATTTCCATCATCCAAGACCACCCGAATCATCATAACACAATAATATTACGATCCTACAAATGGTATCAGAGCCATGGTTGTTGTGTTTTGATGATTTATTGTGGTTTCGATACATGTTGTTATGCTATTTTTAGTATGTTTTGATGGTCGGAAACTGTGGTTCCATGGTTACTTTGTTTGTTGGTTTTTGATACTTGTTTTTAAAACTGATTGTGTACCAATTTTGTGTGTCGAAAATTCTATTTTCCTACTTTTAAGTAACATCACTTTTTTTTAAACAACTTTTGAAGTATCCTGTCTGGTCTTTAACATTATGTCTCAGTCTATTATTTGTTGGTCATATGGTCATAATATTCAAGGTCTAAATAGGTCAAATAATGAAGAATCTTTTATGATGTTTCTGGGTTTTTTTATGAAGATTGGTCGGAAATCTTGCTAGCGACTTGTGGTCATTCTTCCTAGCGACTTGTCTAAGTGTCCAGATTCAGTGTACATTATTTTTAGTGACTTGGTGTAGCGAGTTGAGTCAAAAATCTGATTAGCGACTTGTATTTACAAGTCGTAGCGAGTTGTGCTTTGAAGCTGGTATAGCAACTTGGTCTAGCGACTTAGGCTAGTGACTTGACACTAAACTATACTAGCGACTTGACAGAACCAAGTTAGCGACTTACGTCAAGAAAAGGTAGCGACTTGTTGTGTTTGAAGATTAGCGACTTTGTGACATGAAGAATGAGAAGACTAGACCAACGACCACAAACCATATACCAAAGAAACAAATCAGACCTCAGTGTAATCCCATCATCAGTCCATGGAAAAACGTAAATCTGCATATCCAACTCCAACAACTTATCCCAAATACATTAAGCTATCCCCCTTCTCTCAGTCAAATACAAGACTCAAAAAATTAATGTATACATAATAGATCTCAGATCTAATCGTGGCATTCAAAGGCAAACATCAAGACCAAAAGGATCTTAAACACGATTCATTCTTCATTGATCAAGACTCAAGACTCATTCATCACAGATCCATAAGTCAAAATGAAAACGAAATGAAAATAAAATGACATGCAAGATATCAGATTTTTCTATGATGGGTTTAAGACAAATCAAAGACCATTTTCAGATCCTTACAACCCAATAGATTATCATCATTGATCTTTACTTTCATTAAAAAAATAAACAAGACTCGACTCAAATTGATCAAGATCTCAGCTTAAGTCTACTCATGGCATTCAAGATGCATCAAGATTTTTCAAAAATATTAACTCACTAAGGACTTTGTCATCATTGATCTTACTTATTATTTATGAAATTCAAAAGAATTGAAATAAGCAACAATGCTTTTTCTTTCTCTTTGATTCGTCTTTCAGAAACTTTAAGGATCTAAGACTCATAATTAAAACAAGACGGGATAAATCAAAACCTACCGTGATGCTTGTCCTCGTGGCCTCCACTAAAACCTCTAGCCATCCCTGTGGCGAGGTCATAACAGTTGTTATGCGGCTTGTTATAAAGAGCAAGATATGGAGGCGTGATATTGAAAAGTGTGTTTAGGGCTTGAGGAGATGTGATAAAGATGTATGATATGGAGTTTGGTGGTGTGAGGTTATGACAACAGATGGGGTGGACTGATTTTATATTAAGATTAGGGTTTGTTTCTTTTGGAGGCGGATATTTTAGTGAGAGAGTGCAGATTCATGGTTAATAATAATTAGGGATATGTGTGAAGTAAAGTGGAGTATTATACCCGTGAGATTAGGATTGGGAAGGGTAAGGTTCGGATCTTCTTTGTATCTTGGGCGCCGAAAGTTTTTGTCTGGTATGGATATTGATACATTGGCCTAACATAATTAATCTTTTGCATTAGGATAATTGGTTTTGGGCTTATGTGAGAATCTGATATGTCTAATGGCCGATTAGCTTGGTTTTTCAAATAATGATATTTTGGGATTTAGATCAATCAAATTTGATCCTCACATGAGGGTGAACGGATTTAATTTTTGTAATATGAGATGTACAAATGAGTCGAGTATCACTTCGATTGGATCAAGTTCTAAAATAGATGATATATAGATTTGGTGATGAATTGAATATGGACTTAGGTTGTTAACTTATTGTGAACCGGGTATGATGCCACTTTGAGTATGTATCCTGGACAAGATAAAATTGATTATTCGGACCATTTGATGATTATTCCTGGATATGAACTGTATTTTGTGTTTGATGATGAGATTTGGGTTGATGATAAGATTTGTTGCGTTGTGCTATTTGATACCTTGGTGTATACACTTTCACGATTAACGTTATGTCACGGCTTGAATTGTAATTGGAACTTGGTTGACAACGGGGTTATTTATTCGGTATTTTGTATTTGGATTTGCAGTAAGATTTTCCGGGCTCGTTTACTTATTTCGTCTTCTTTCTTTTTACCCTTCCGCGAAGATGACTTGTTTGGGCATTTACAGAGTGTGATAAAGACTTGGCTATTTAGTTACGGTTGTGATTCTTTCTTGCTTAACCCACAACGTAGCTATCACTTCGGTGTCTCACGTAGTTGAGGATACGTCAAGAGGTTTTGTACATTGGGTACACCATTTCTTTTTCACAAGGATTAGTGCAAGCTTAAGTAACAAATCCGGGGAATGTTACGTCTTGTTCAAGTTTGGCATATCAGGTCTATTTCTCCATGTGGTCACTACAATAGCCGACAGAATACGTGAATGATGGGTTTACCAAAGTATTTATTGGATGGTTGATGATGTTGTTGATGTTTGATTATGAACTGTTGATGAACCGCTACATGTTACCCTAAAACAGATATTCACCGAAACCAATACTGTCATAACACATTCAATCTGACATTGCTTACGGTTTAGTCTTGATTTTGTAAAATCCCGCGAAAGAAACTATTTCTCGGTTTTAATCATAGACTTGTAAAATCCCGTGACAATGGAAACATCCGGGTAATAGTAAAGTGCATTTCCGGATCTATCTTACGGTTTATTCTTGGTTTTGTAAAATCCCGCGAAAGAAACTATTTCTCAGTTTAAACCATAGAGTTGTAAAATCCCGTAATGATGAAACCATCTTAGAGAAGAGAAAGTGTAATTCTGGATCTTACTTGATGTTGGTGCTACGGTTTTTGCTTCGAACAAGGGATAAAAGGATGTATTTCATGAATTGGATGTGTGTTTGGATATTCGTCATGGTAGTTTGGTTATTACATGGTTTTACGGGGTTATGTGCTTTTAACCATGGTCGGGATGAAACCATTATCAAAGTTCATTTAAATGTCAAAGAAGGCTAGATTTGAGCTTTTAATCAGAAGATGTGACAACGGGGTTAATTCAGTATTATTTATTTGAGGTTGAAGTGAAATATCATGGGCAAGTGTACTTAGTATCTGAAGGTATCGGGGATGGTTGGATGAAGAGTCTTTATGATCCTTGTTCAAGCGTATTATTAAAAACGAAGACTTGGAAATCTAGTTATTGTTGAGTGTCTTTTACCTTTTCTTCTACCACTTGGGGGAATTGGGCTCTTACCACCACAAAATAACTATCACTTTAAGGAGTTACGTTGTAGTGCTCAGTGTCACATTCAATTGTGGATTTTCAAGAGGTGATGTACGTCTAATACTTGATGGTTGGTTGGTTGAAGAGTATAGAGTACTTAGAGATTCAAATGGGCATGAATTCTCGACACCGCTCTTTGTTACATATGTGCAAGTTTAAGTCACGAGTTTGGGTTATTCTACTGTGGTCAAATTCATCATATTGGGTTTCCTCCATCAGCTGTCACTACAAAAAGCCTATTGAATGATAATGGGGTTAATTACATGTTTTACCAAGAGAGCTGAAAAGAGAGAGATTATGACGTTTGTTCACATCAGTTCAGGCCTCGTACTTCAACATTATGACGTTTGAATACAACAGTTCAAGCCTCGTTCTCTAAAGAAAAGAAAAGTGTACGTTTCAGTGCGCTTTATCTTCTGAAGAAGAGAAATCTTCTTATTATGACCATTCTCATCAACATGCTTCATGCTTTTTCCAAGCGCTTCAGTCATCAAGTGAACCGGACTACTGTTGATTGTCTTCTTATTCAACTTGCTCAACTATAATGAAGATGGCGACATCCTGTGCTAATTTTGCGGGGGAGAAGTGTGAATAGACTACATTGTTGAAGATATTCACTTGCTTAATCAAGAATGGCAACTACATATGCAATTCTTGAGGGGGAGAAGAAGTGTAAAACTACTGCATGATGATTGATATATGAGAATAAATGGTCAAACGGCTCCAAACTCATGTAAGAATCGAGCTTCTTCTTATCGGGTCATCTTTACATGAAGTTTCTTCTAAGAGCCGTTGGTTAACATCTTCACACGGGCTGATTTGATTTATGACAAAGTGCTTCTAGATGCTGGGCTGATTTCTTTGATGAACATCTTTCTATTCTTGTTTGATTGGGAGGGATCTTTGTTAAGGAGATTTGCTATTAGTAAGTTAACTGGAAAGCATTTGGTGAGTTGAAGATGTTGACTTTCTATCCCCCAATTGGACAATCTTGAAGAAGGTCGAGTCTACAGCCTGTTCAACACTTTCTGCTGCGTGTTAGAAGACTAAAGACGAGTTGCATTTAACGATCTAAAGACTTCTTCTTATTCTGGGCATTTATTAAAAGATTGTCGGTTTAGGGGAGAGCACTAATTGGGGGAGAGTGAAATGTCGGATTTAATCCCCAATTAGATTTGCTCGCATTCTACTTCAGCAAGTTGATTCTCATAAAAACTTCAAAAGTTCTTCTCAAAAGATTTCAAGTATTTGGGCTTATAATATGTTGCTGATTCTGAAGTGTCAAAACCAGCAAGGGGGAAGGAGACACACATCTAAACACAAAGCGAGTAAACTTGATGAACTTAATTCTTCTAAGTGATTGAAGATATCCCGGGAAGACGAATATCATGACCGCAGAGAAACTCAAGGTTTTACTCATCAAGGCTTTTTGTGTTACTATTCCAACTACGTGGGGGAAGTGATGTAATAGAAAGTTTCTGAAGAGAAAAGAGGTACACAAGTATGACATATTCAGGGGAGATAAATGTGTAACATGAGGGAGGTGTTATCAGCTATTCTCTCGTTGGGAATGTGTGTACTTCTGATTCTTGAGCTTCATACACTATCATGAGGGACGAAAGATGTGAACATTGGGGAGGTGTTTTTCATTACCCTCATGATGTGTATTCGGGAGAGTTCTTGGGTATTGGTGTACTTCGGGTTCTTGAGCTTCATACACGATCATCGGGGAAGAAAAATGTGAACATTGGGGAGGTGTTTTCATTCCGGGCATGATGTGTATTGGGGAGAGTTCTTGGGCATTATACAAAGAGACTGAGTGCATCAATTAAAATACTTGGGGGAATGGTTCTCTTGACACCTTCTGGTATGGATCACTTCAGAGTTCAGTGTAAAAGAAATGTGAGAAGATTATTTATGAGTGGGATGATACGCTGATGTTCTTCTTGTTGATGATATAACCTCGAACGAAGAATCACGATGATCATTCTTGAAAGGAGCAGCAAACTCGATGATAATGGTGTGCTTCTTTGTGCACCTGGCTAAGGCAAGCTTGAAATAGAGCTTCGAATCTGCTCAACAAATGGATCTTCGATTTGGGGGGAAGCTGCCAAAGTTTATCTTTTAGATGGTTCAATTTCTTTCTTCAATTCAAGAGCCTCGGAAGCTTTGGTGGTGGAAGTTTAATAGATGGCGAATTCTATCTTCTACGACGTGCTGTTCAATATCCTTATCTCGGTACTCGTATCATCATCTTCTTAAACTATATCATCTATTCTATCTTTGTAAATATTTATAAAATAAAATAAAAAAACATCAAAAACCCATAAAAAATCAGAAAAAATTGAAAAAGACCAAAAATATGTTTTCACAAGACATGTCTTCTGGTATCGATAACATCTGCGGTCTTAGAAATATCAGTCAATAATGGCACGGGACCATAGATGAAGTTCGAGCAGGAGGTGTAAATATTCTTTTCCAAATCATGTCTCAAAATATGGTTTACAGTTATTTCAGATGTAACCAGCTTCAAAAATGGCTTGCAGTTATTTCAGACTGTGACCCATGCTTAAAACTATGGCTTGCTATTATTTCCGATAGCAACCAGTTCTTCAAAGAAAGGAAAGTGCTGCAATAAACCAATTTTCAAATATATCGTGCACTTATCCTAAAATCTAAATGAGGAAAGTATGTCGAAGGACTGCTGTTCCTACTCAAATATTTTTTCGTCTAAAATTCTTAAGAAAAATATTTGTTTTAACCTAATGGTAGAAAATGAGTTGCTTGTAAATCAATCAGTTTCAGAATTTTCGTTAAAATTGAAAACTTAATCAATGACTTCAGCGCTTTTAAACTTTTTAGAAAAATAACTCATTGATTGAGGGGGAGAATGTTTTCAAATCTATATCATCTAACAAACTTTCTTAATTATCCTACGTGCTTAATTAAAAATGATATTTGCCTATGTCGAAGGACTAGGAATTTAGGATATGATTGCTAGGATTAGATGATTAGAGTTTGATAAACTCATAAATCCCATACCTTATATGAACTGATTGTTATGTTGGATTGACTTTTATTAGTCGATTGTTGTTTGGGTGATGTCGACCACCATATATCTGTATGTGTGTTCACTAACGTATGCATGTATATTGGTATATAAGAATGTTCCCGATCCGGATCCCACAATTTATGATTGGATGCCGAAAGGAAAGGGCAACTATATCTTGGGTCGACAAATGAAAAAACGGAGCTTAATTTGACTTCTATGCAGAGTTGGCATGAAATGTAACGTAAGAGGTCTCACTGCATCAGCAGACGGTTTTCTTCTTGCCCTACAGCAACAACAGAAGCTTTTGAACCACCTAACGTATCTTGTGCAGGAAAAGTAGTGAATGATACCATTTTTAAACAATTTTGATAATATTGTTTTGAAAATGGAAAATATTGTTTTGAAAATAAACTGAACTCATATTTGGGAAATCTACCGGACTTCATTTCTAATATAAGTCACTCAATCCACGACTACTGTCATTGATTGAGGGAAAGAATGATTTCAAACTTAAGTATTTTCAAACGATATTTCTTCCTAAACATCCGGTTTGCAGAACATAAGTGGTGATCTAAAGATTTAATGTTATGTCATGGTATGATTTTCTTTAAACTCAAAGATCTTTCAAAATGAAATTTTTTCTGTTCTTGTTTGATTGTGAAATTGTTTTATTTTACTTAAAAGATCTCTTAAAACAATCATACCTGACACTAACAATCTTTAATGACTTAAAATGGTCCTTATCTGTCATTTTTCAATATCAAATCTTGCCACGTCTTTCCCCAAAAATTTCTAAATGATTTAAATCTTTTGGGATCACAAATCTCAAATGGTTTGAAATTTTTGATCGGGGGAGAGATCGTGATTTAAATCTCTTATCTGTTTAAATGGAATTGGTTTTAGTCCTTCATAGGCACTCCTGCCTCCATGTGCCTAACGATTTCAAATACATAATGCACATGTTGAGGAGGAGGATTTATCCAAAAACAAGATGAGTATTTAAACCTGGCCACATTTTCTCCCATGTTTTCTAAACCTTATTAAATCACTTGGGATGCAAAATCTCAAAGGATTGATATTTTTGATTGGGGGAGAATTTGTGATTTAATATGAAATTTGATAAAAGGTGATCGTTTTGATTCAATTGTGCAGACTGTTCTCTCATATGTGCTAAACGCTTTCGAATCTCGAAGCACATATTGAGGGGGAGCATTTCAAAAGAAAACAAAATTTCAAGGTACAAAGATTTATATGTTTCAACATAAAGTACCTTGATTGATTTTCTAAATGATTTTCTTAATGGATTTTGTGATCGTGGATGTACTTCAAAAGAACTCTTTCCTATTTGTGATCAAATGATTTCAAATATCATATGCACATATTGAGGGGGAGAATTTACCAAAAAAATCAAATGGCTTTTTCTATGAAAATTGTGATCAAAGAAAATATTTCAAAGTCCTCTTGCCTCCATGTGCTAAACAATTTCTAAATCATATGCACATGTTGAGGGGGAGGTTTTCTAAATGATCAAAACTATTAAGGTACAAAATGCTTTGATCTCGTATCAAATGTACCTTGATTGATTTTCCAAATGATTTTTCAATTGGTTTTGAGAAGGAAAGAACAATACCAAAAGACCGACCAATTTACTTTATGCATGGTGTTATAAGGATGGTTAGGTTAGGTATTTGTTCCCACAATCCGCCAGAACCGGAGGGATCTACCCAGGGACAATCCACTAGATAGTGTAGAGTCCTTAAGTATGATGAAAAAAATGAGAAAAGTGAGATATGGGAAGAGTGCGGACTGAGACAGAGCTAGTACTGGAATAAACCCAACAAGGTTCTAGTTATGAAGTCTCGGTAAGCACTGAAGGGGTTGAAGAATGAAAAAGAAATGAAAGTGAAAAAGGGTGAAAAGAAATAGCCCTCCAATAATTCAACCTTAGGGCAGTAACCCGGTTCAATACATATGCTACTGGTGGTTACTAAGGTAACACTGGTATTGAAGACAAGACGTCATGGACCCAGTGACGCACTGCACTAACTTCCCAAGCTACTCAAGTTCCACTTAAAAGGGCTTGTTTCATTCTCACGGGGAACCTACGTAATCTATCGAATTTCTCTTAGAGATTGTTGATAATGAAGAAGGAGACCCTCTCCCTAGTCTCCGGCATATGAACCAAATGTGCACAACTGAGTCTAGAGCCAAGTGATCATCCACAATATCTCATTAGGACACAAAATTAATGAAGACTTGTTGTTTCACACAATGTGGAAAGTAAGTATATATTAAGAGTCCTACGCATTATCCTTGTGGTATTTCCAGAACATCCCAGTGATATATTAAATATATTCACGATGAAGATGGAAAGCCTTCTAGAGCCAACATCAAACAAGCTCTTGGTGGGTGACATGTGAGATCTTTCTAAAGATCAAACTTGTGACAACTGGATAGAAACAATGGGGCGATTCATTCTTGAATCAACCTTGGTCCAGGATTGGAATTGACGAATGCTTTTGGAAAAACCGTTCGATGTGCAAACCTTCTTTTCTCTAGCACGTCGAATGTGTACTAATGTTTTCAAACACAAAAAGTATCTCTGATTGAAAAAAAATACTTTTGGAAAAACCGTTCGATGTGCAAATCTCTTTTTTTTCTCTAACACATCGAATGTGTATTCTCTTTCAAATACAAAAGGTATTTTTGATCAAAAATTGATCTTTCTCATAAAACCTTCGTCGTATTGCAAAAATCTTTCTTATAAGAAATACGCGATTGTTTTTCAAATCATTTTCATCAATCAGTGAATCTCGATTTGCTGGTTCACTCACTCCGTGTTGTCTTCTTTGAGACGTTCTAGTTTGAGAACGGCTAGAACAGCTGCGAAACCCTGTCAAGGAGATTCTTCGGAATCATACCTGATCACAGGCATTACTTATACTGATCAACGAGGAATCGTGGGCCGTGTACCTCAATTCAACGAAAGTGATCAAAGACACTTTCGTGTGTTTTATTGCTAACTGTTGTTTGCAGGTACATTTGGACGGTTGCAGCTGATCAGAATTGAGAAGTCAATCCAAATCCGCATGCTCACAGCATTGATAACGCCTAAAATGAACATGTTTTTAGTAGCGTTATTGTTAGTTTTGTGCATGATAATCAGCTATATTTACTCATAACTATTGTAAAAGTGCAAAAGATGTGTATTGTGTATGTATATGTAGCCAGGTATCACGAATGATGAAGAAATGAATATGCAGATTTGGAAGATTCTTGAGGAAGGAAGTCGAGCTAGGAAGCTTTTGGATTCAATGATTGGGAAGCACAATGATTTCTAAGTATCTATAGCAAGGAAAGATCAAGTTTTGCCTTGGAAATCATCAGCGAGAGCAAATAATGAAGCGTATGAGCAAAAAGTCAACAAGAAGTCAAATCAGCAAAAACCCAGCCGTTCAGTCACAACCCGTAACAGGATCCGGCTGGGCGTTGGGTCAAAACGTAACCGATCCGGTTGTCATCATTGTCACAATTCTCATTTTCCGGTCATTTCTCGTATTCCATATTCATCATTTCATAACGGTTCATTCATGATTTTTGCATTTCACATTAAACGCGTAAATTTTATATTAAATAAACGTTATCGCGTAAGTTATTATTTTGAAAATTTAATCCGATACTTCCAAAAATGATCCCGACATATTTTTATACTTACATTTAGTTTATAAAAATGATATTTTGAGTTTACCTAGTATTTTAAATTTATTTGGTATATAAATCGTTAAATTTATATTATTACGACACTTTTCTTAAAAACTACACGATAATTACTATATCATTCAAATTTTGCAAGAAAGGTATTTTTACAATTTTTATGACTACAATATATATTACTTTGATCTAATAAAATTTATTTTTAAGACAACACTACCCTAAATACAAAAATGTATGTACAAGTTACAAATTATATTTATTAAACTTACATTACTTACACATTAATAAAAAAAAAAAAAAAAAAAAAATGTATTTTTATGAAATACAACCCCCTTGGCCGGCAAGGGGGGGGGTAGCATTAATGAGATGGTAAAATTTTCTTCCTTGATTATATAGATCTATACACAAACTCATTCATTCATTCTTCACAAATAATTCAAGTGTTAGGAGTGTTTTTCTCTCTTCTTGTTCTTCCTCTTCCATAACCGGTTCTACATAAGGAGTAGAAGAAATCATCACAATTTTTCCAAGCTCAAGTTAAACAATCTAGATTACACTCTTATTAAAGGTTTTGAAATAAAAACCTAGGGTGTTTAGGTTAATCCTTGTTCTAATCACCTCATCATATCACTAGTAAGCATCTCATATTTATTTTTCATCTTACATATTCATTTCATACTCATCTTATCATTTTTGAGCAAAAACATGCAAGACTTGTGTTGTTTATACCATTTTTACTTTGATTTTTAGTGTTTTATACATATAAAGTCATCCTATAATTATTCCCTTGGTATATGTTGGTCTTGATGATGTTTAGGAACCCATGACACCCTAAGAAGGTGTATGGTAGGATTAGATTAGTTTTGGAGTTGATTTGAAGGGATTGGAATAGGTTTAGTACGAGAAAAACTATTTTCGACAAGTATATAAAAGTGTTCTGTCCTTATTTTGATTTTCTGGAAAATCCGACAGTAGGCACGAATTTTTGGCCTTGATATTTAGAAAATATACTTTAAAACGAATCCGTGGCCGCTTGAACGGATTAAAACGGAGTTATAACGAAGAAGTTATGAATTTTTCAAGTTTGACGACGATATATATATTTTCTGAAAATTTCAGCATACTATTTTTACTCTATTCGAGTCAAAAACGAGTCCTAAGCTTTATAAATTATTTCGACTTGTCAAAAATATATTAGTATACTTTGATACGAAGCTAAGGACATATAATACGTAGAAAACGGATTTGAAACGACTAAGATATACACGTTTTCATAAACTTGCCGTAACTATTATTTTTAGAAAAACTATATTATTTTTACGAGATAAGTGTTACGGTAACTAAAATCACCATATTTAACCTCTATTATCTTTATGTTCGAGACCTTTATGACGAAAACTCCTGAACTGAAACTTCTAGATTTCGATACAAACTTTCCAAAACCGTCGAGTTCGTTCTCTAACGATCGACGTACACCATTTTACGACTAGTTTTTCAAAGCTATTTTTGTCAATTTCATGAAATTTCCGACGACATTGTTTTACGACGAAAAGTGATAATTTCACTATGAATCATTATAAAACCATTGTAGGATGACATTTTGACGTAAATACTTGTAAAGTAATTTAAGAATGGTCAAGACGTCAAACGAGTATTTTTCGACGATAAGTATTATTTTCAAAACTCACAAATGGTATAAATATCATCCGAATTGCGTGCATAACATTACATCATGACTTATTTCATATCATATCATTCATAATAGGTCAGTTTCGAGATTCACGCTATATTTCGGTGTACCCACTTTTGTCTTCGCATCTATTCATCAAGTGAGTATTCACAGACTCCCCTTTTTAAATGCTTTAAATTGTTTTGGGGTGGAATGCATGATTTATACTTGAACTAAACTAACTATGTTTTATGAACTTATTGAACATTTTATGCTAGTGAGTATTCACAATCCCCTTTTTACCGTTTTACTATATTTTGGGGCTGAGTGCATGAACCATACTTGAATTAAATTGATCCTTACAATTGTGAACTCTTTTGACTAGAACTTGTGAACTCGAATCAAATCCTTGAACTTAATTACGAAATTATGACTTATTTGAACTTATTGAATCGTACGTGTTATGACCTTGTCCTAAAGTCTCCTATGTTCGGAGCATCACTATAAAGTCTCCCTTGTTCGGAGCATCACTATAATTCTCGCCTTGTCGGTGGAGTGTTCTCAATAATTCTCACCTAAATGGTGGAGTGTTCACAATAATTCTCGCCTTGTCGGTGGAGTGTTCTCAATAATTCTCGCCTAAATGGTGGAGTGTTCTCAATAATTCTCGCCTAGGTGGTCGAGTGACAAAGGAGTCTCCCTTGTTGGAGCAGTGCAAAGTCTCCCATGTTCGGAGCATCCCTGAATTATTATATACTTGGTACTATATTGTGAACTATTTTGACCACTTGATACGCTATATTTTGTGCAATGGGTTGTGTACACACAGGTTGCAAGTTTTGTATGGGCGGAACTTGGAACTGAGTGGATATACAATGCCTTTGCTTTGGGAACTATTATGACCGCTCACACTTGACTACTTGACGCACTATATTTTTGTGCAATGGGTTGTGTACACACAGGTTGCAAGTTTTGTATGGGCGGAACTTGGAACTGAGTGGATACACAATGCCTTTGCTTTATGGACCCTTTTCGTTGACCGAAAGCTTTGATTATTTCTTACGAGTTTTCTTATTTTGCTAAACGTGTTTACTCACCAACTATTTTCATAGTTGACCCGTTTTCTCTCATGCATTTCAGGTGATCGTTAGTAAGCTTTTCAATCAAGTCTTTCATATAGAAGTTTTCACTTGTCGCTACAAGTCGTATGTAATAAAACTCTATATTTTGGAATCTAAACTTTGTAATATATTTGCCGATGATGGCTAAACTAGTATTGTAATGGAGTATTATTTCTTTTTAATCTTGATGTTGGTATGTTCTATTATCTTGTGCTTATGTTCCCTTCCGTTACACCTCGTGTTTCCGCCTCCGGCGAGGGTGTGACAGATTGGTACCAGAGCCAAAGGTTATAGAGAATGCCGATTTTTCAAAAATAAAAATCACAGCTATAACCGGAAAATTTTTTTTGTATTTTATTTTATTAAACATTGAACATCATCCGAGTCATCTAGTCCTATCGTTGCATCGTTAATCATAAATTATACATAGCCTGATCAACTATGTATAATTTATGAAGAACCATGCAATGATAAGAGTGGTAGTTTTAAATCATGTTTAGTCGAAGTCTTTTGAGTCCTGGTCACCGAAGTTGCATTGGTCGGGTGGGTATGCATAGCATGTTTTACGTTCACGTCTACATTACCGTACCTTGTTCATATCTTCTCTTTTCCATCTTTCGACTTGTTAGACATAGCATGTCCCTGATCCTGTCATATTTCGATCACTATAACACACATTACCACCGTTCGCACCTCATCGACTTCGTTCGAATGTCGTTTACTCAACCCGATGTTTTGGTCCACTCGTAGGATCATGGCTGCAAGAAACACACGCTCAGGAGGTAACAACAACGGCAACCCAAACAACAATGACAATCCAGAAAACAACGCTGCTGGAATAGCGGATCTACTCACCCAAATTATAACACATCTCGATGCTAGACGAACCAACGCCGAAGAAGGTACTTCAAACGCGGTCAAGGATGCACTACAAAACTTTCATGACATGCAAGCCAATGGAATTTCATGGTACGAGGGTGCCATTGGATGCTAACCTGGTTCGAGAATGTTGAGTCGAAGCTTAGTATCACGAAATGTGCTGAAGAAAATAAGGTTGAGTTCTCACTGTTGGTCTACTACAGGGACGAGCTTTGACCTGGTGGAACAACCAACTGCAGATTAGAGGAAGAGGGGCAGCAAATGCGTTATCTTGGGAAGCATTTAAGAAACTACTAACCGATGAGTACTGCAGAAAAGATGAAGTGCAGAAACTGGAAGAAGAATTTTGGAACCACTTGATGGTTGGAGTAGAGATCGACAAGTACACGATCCGTTTCCACGAGTTAACTAGGATGGTTCCTCACATGGTTTCCACTGTGGAGAAGTTGATTGACCGATATATATGGGGATTGATACCGGAAATTAGGAGGAACGTCACCTCATCAAACCCAACCACTGCAAGCCGCTGTGAGTATGGCGTATCGCTTAACAAATGATGTGATCAGTGCGGAGAACTAACAAAAGCAAACGACAATGGACTAAAGCGGCATGGAGGATCACCAGTGGAAACGAGACCGAATCAGCAAAACAAGAGGCGCAAATAATAACCCAGAACTATGGGCGACCACCCAGGAGCGCA
Source organism: Chrysanthemum makinoi (assembly GCA_910596185.1). Lineage (NCBI taxonomy): Eukaryota > Viridiplantae > Streptophyta > Magnoliopsida > Asterales > Asteraceae > Chrysanthemum > Chrysanthemum makinoi. The sequence continues at coordinate 274,024,649 of OU343221.1, forward strand.
AAGGATATACTGAGTCCACATCCTTTGTGCACTCGATGTAATTATCATCACTTAGGAGACTGCCGAAGGTGCAACAAATGTGGACAGACGGGCCACTTCACGCGAAATTGCTCAAACAGAATCGGGAATCAAGGACAGAGAAAAGCATGTTACGAGTGTGGAAGTTTAGATCACCTTCGCAATACCTGTCCAAAGCTGAAAGGAACTCCCAATCAAGGAGGTAATCGTCCAAACCTGGCATTGGCAATAGAAGGTCCACCCGAACCGAACATTGAAATTCCTCCCGCACGTGGTCGAGCATTCTATCTGGGTACCGAGGAAGCCCGCAACGCTTAACGGGTACATTCCTTTGAACAACTACCTTATTTACGACGACATGATTTTGAGTGCATAGCTTCCTTCCAATCCTTACCACGTTCACGGCATTGATTAATTTGAGACCTATTGATATCGACCTTAGTTGTTATATATATTTTGTTGATTGGATTTGATTGTGTAAGCAAATCGAATATCGAGCAAATCTTTCAAAAGACTTCATTCAAGGATGTTGATTCCTACCTTTCTAACAACTTGTTTCTAGCTTGATCTAGTGACAGTTCTTGTTTGATGAGTTGCGAAAATCAAGCTAAGAGACAAGTTTACTCAAGTCGGTTTAGTTTAATCTCATGACAGTTCTTGTTTGATGAGTTGTGAGATTAGATTAGAATCGACCACCTAAAGGTCTTTTGAGAGCTACGTTCGATATTGGGTAAGGTTACCCTGTCAAATCTAATCACGGCACGCGTACTTAGTTGAAGGGGAACCTGTACGCATGGGCATTGATATGATCATTTAGACTGTTCGTACGAGCATGAACTTTTAGAACTCTTGTCGAGGTTCGGACTATAGTATCGTTAATCGAATCACGAGGACGTGATTCCGCTGACATGGGAAGAATGTCACAATTCTCATTTTCCGGTCATTTCTCATATTCCATATTCATCATTTCATAACGGTTCATTCATGATTTTGCATTTCACATTAAACGCGTAAATTTTATATTAAATAAACGTTATCGCGTAAGTTATTATTTTGAAAATTTAATCCGATACTTCCAAAAATGATCCCGACATATTTTTATACTTACATTTAGTTTATAAAAATGATATTTTGAGTTTACCTAGTGTTTTAAATTTATTTGGTATATAAATCGTTAAATTTATATTATTACGACACTTTTCTTAAAAACTACACGATAATTACTATATCATTCAAATTTTGCAAGAAAGGTATTTTTACAATTTTTATGACTACAATATATATTACTTTGATCTAATAAAATTTATTTTTAAGACAACACTACCCTAAATACAAAAATGTATGTACAAGTTACAAATTATATTTATTAAACTTACATTACTTACACATTAATAAAAAAAAAAAAAAAAAAAAAAAAAAAATGTATTTTTATGAAATACAACCCCCTTGGCCGGCAAGGGGGGGGGGGGGTAGCATTAATGAGATGGTAAAATTTTCTTCCTTGATTATATAGATCTATACACAAACTCATTCATTCATTCTTCACAAATAATTCAAGTGTTAGGAGTGTTTTTCTCTCTTCTTGTTCTTCCTCTTCCATAACCGGTTCTACATAAGGAGTAGAAGAAATCATCACAATTTTTCCAAGCTCAAGTTAAACAATCTAGATTACACTCTTATTAAAGGTTTTGAAATAAAAACCTAGGGTGTTTAGGTTAATCCTTGGTTCTAATCACCTCATCATATCACTTGTAAGCATCTCATATTTATTTTTCATCTTACATATTCATTTCATACTCATCTTATCATTTTTGAGCAAAAACATGCAAGACTTGTGTTGTTTATACCATTTTTACTTTGATTTTTAGTGTTTTATACATATAAAGTCATCCTATAATTATCCCCTTGGTATATGTTGGTCTTGATGATGTTTAGGAACCCATGACACCCTAAGAAGGTGTATGGTAGGATTAGATTAGTTTTGGAGTTGATTTGAAGGGATTGGAATAAGTTTAGTACGAGAAAAACTATTTTCGATAAGTATATATAAGTGTTCTGTCCTTATTTTGATTTTCTGGAAAATCCGACAGTAGGCACGAATTTTTGGCCTTGATATTTAGAAAATATACTTTAAAACGAATCCGTGGCGGCTTGAACGGATTAAAACGGAGTTATAACGAAGAAGTTATGAATTTTTCAAGTTTGACGACGATATATATATTTTCTGAAAATTTCAGCATACTATTTTTACTCTATTCGAGTCAAAAACGAGTCCTAAGCTTTATAAATTATTTCGACTTGTCAAAAATATATTAGTATACTTTGATACTAAGCTAAGGACATATAATACGTAGAAAACGGATTTGAAACGACTAAGATATACACGTTTTCATAAACTTGCCGTAACTATTATTTTTAGAAAAACTATATTATTTTTACGAGATAAGTGTTACGGTAACTAAAATCACCATATTTAACCTCTATTATCTTTATGTTCGAGACCTTTATGACGAAAACTCCTGAACTGAAACTTCTAGATGTCGATACAAACTTTCCAAAACCGTCGAGTTCGTTCTCTAACGAACGACGTACACCATTTTACGACTAGTTTTTCAAAGCTATTTTTGTCAATTTCATGAAATTTCCGACGACATTGTTTTACGACGAAAAGTGATAATTTCACTATGAATCATTATAAAACCATTGTAGGATGACATTTTGACGTAAATACTTGTAAAGTAATTTAAGAATGGTCAAGACGTCAAACGAGTATTTTTCGACGATAAGTATTATTTTCAAAACTCACAAATGGTATAAATATCATCCAAATTGCGTGCATAACATTACATCATGACTTATTTCATATCATATCATTCATAATAGGTCAGTTTCGAGATTCACGCTATATTTCGGTGTGCCCACTTTTGTCTTCAAGATCTATTCATCAAGTGAGTATTCACAGACTCCCCTTTTTAAATGCTTTAAATTGTTTTGGGGTGGAATGCATGATTTATACTTGAACTAAACTAACTATGTTTTATGAACTTATTGAACATTTTATGCTAGTGAGTATTCACAATCCCCTTTTTACCGTTTTACTATATTTTGGGGCTGAGTGCATGAACCATACTTGAATTAAATTGATCCTTACAATTGTGAACTCTTTTGACTAGAACTTGTGAACTCGAATCAAATCCTTGAACTTAATTACGAAATTATGACTTATTTGAACTTATTGAATCGTACGTGTTATGACCTTGTCCTAAAGTCTCCTATGTTCGGAGCATCACTATAAAGTCTCCCTTGTTCGGAGCATCACTATAATTCTCGCCTTGTCGGTGGAGTGTTCTCAATAATTCTCACCTAAATGGTGGAGTGTTCACAATAATTCTCGCCTTGTCGGTGGAGTTTTCTCAATAATTCTCGCCTAAATGGTGGAGTGTTCTCAATAATTCTCGCCTAGGTGGTCGAGTGACAAAGGATTCTCCCTTGTTGGAGCAAAGGCAAAGTCTCCCATGTTGGAGCATCCTGAATTATTATATACTTGGTACTATATTGTGAACTATTTTGACCACTTGATACGCTATATTTGTGCAATGGGTTGTGTACACACAGGTTGCAAGTTTTGTATGGGCGGAACTTGGGACTGAGTGGATTCACAATGCCTTTGCTTTGAGAACTATTATGACCGCCACACTTGACTACTTGATACACTATATTTTTGTGCAATGGGTTGTGTACACACAGGTTGCAAGTTTTGTATGGGCGGAACTTGGAACTGAGTGGATACACAATGCCTTTGCTTTATGGACCCTTTTCGTTGACCGAAAGCTTTGAATATTTCTTACGAGTTTCTTATTTTGCTAAACGTGTTTACTCACCAACTATTTTCATAGTTGACCCGTTTTTCTCTCATGCATTTCAGGTGATCGTTAGTAAGCTTTTCAATCAAGTCTTTCATATAGAAGTTTTCACTTGTCGCTACAAGTCGTATGTAATAAAACTCTATATTTTGGAATCTAAACTTTGTAATATATTTGCCGATGATGGCTAAACTAGTATTGTAATGGAGTATTATTTCTTTTTAATCTTGATGTTGGTATGTTCTATTATCTTGTGCTTATGTTCCCTTCCGTTACACCTCGTGTTTCCGCCTCCGGCGAGGGTGTGACAATCATAACCGATCTGGTTTCTCGCACTGCAGTTACACAAAGTTGCATTTATTTTTGCCTTAACTCCTCATAATCATTGGAGTCCGATCATTTCTTGATATTAACTTGTTGGGAACGTTTTTGGTCAGTTGAGCAAGCACATTTGGCTATATAATGAACCTAGTCCTAGTTTATTAGTTCTTACTGAAAAACGTCCAGGAGCAAGGAGGGAACAATTCTCATCCATAGTTTTGGTAGTTTGGAGTTGTACGGTGAATCTAGGTGATTGGAGGCGCGTGGTTGCTACAATCCACGAACTCTAATTCTTGTAATCACAAAAGTTTAGGTATTCTATGAACTTTGTTATGGAATTCTATTCTCTTGAATTGTTGGAATTATTTTGTTATGATTTGTGTTTAGTTATTATTATTATCCTGAAGTAGTTTTGGGATATACTTGTGTGTTGGGATGTAGTTAATCATATTAGTGTTCTCAAAATGTGATGCATGTATATATGATCTTGTTTAAATGAGTTTGTTGGAAAAATACTAGTCTTGGTTTGATTTGTTGATAAAGCATATTTTAAGAAAAAGGACCGAAAGGATTTCTCTTGTGTTTTATTCCAAAAAGTGAAGTGACAAACTAGTATGGGGATATGGTGATTGACAACCACCATGTTTGCTTATTAAAACAAGACTAGGAACATTTTCATCACGAAAGGGTCGAATAGTAAGAACAAATTTAATAAGAACATGTTGCAAACAAATGGAATTTCTAAAGGATGATCATTGGGATAAGGACCGAAAGGATTACCTATATGTTTTTGTTGTTAGAATGATTTTTACAAATATATACCATGGTTGGGGAATCATTTGCTTATGATTTGTGCATCACATCAAGAGTATACACCAAACCTTCATGAATACTATTTATGATTGATTATAGACTACACACAAGTATATATATTTCTTATTATTGAATTTCACTAGAACATAATTATTTGAGGAAGCCATGACAAGCTTTCTTGTTGGAATCTTTTCATACAAAACAATTTCAAACACAAAATCCCTTGGGACGATCTCGACTTACCAAACTTTGCTATCACGGACGAGTATACTTGCTCGTATGTGTTAATAGGTTAGACGGTTAAATCGTGTTTATAAATTTTTAAAACTTGCACCAATCGTAGCACATCAAGTTTTTGGCGCCGCTGCCGGGGACTTGTTTTGCACTTATTTGTTCGTTTGAATGTTTTCATGTTTGATAAATTGTTTGTTTGCTTGCTTGATAATTCCGGCATGGTCACCATCAAGTTTTTGGCGCCGCTGCCGGGGATTTTCTTTGATTTTCTTGGATTTTCTGTAAAATTGGTAGTATTGGAATTAAATTTGTTGAAAAGAAAAAAAAAGTTTTGGTTAAAAGCTAACCGATTCGGTTGGTGATCCAACCGAATCCGGTTAGACTTTCTGTGTAATTTTTAGTTTCAATTTTATTGTTCTAGTTTACTTAGTTATTTGTGTTATAGTTCCTAGGGTAATTCTTGTCATTTTAGATTCTATTTGCAGATTATGTCTTGTAGTTTAATGATTTCTTAGATTTATTTTCATTTTCTTTACATCTGTTATTTATTAGTTAATTAAGTTTTAGTTTAATTTCAGTTTTAATGATTAATGATTAGATAGTAATTTTTCAGTTATATGTTTAATTATCTTAATGGTAGATTTTAATTGGTTGTTAATTTAGTTTTTAGATTAATTGTTTTATTATTAAGTTATTAAATTGTTGGTTTATGAAGAGTTTTTATTAATTAGAGTTTAGTACATCTTAATGACTCCTTAATTGCATTAAAAATTCTGTTTTTTTTAAGGAAAAAAAAAATTCGATCAAACCGATCGGTTGCAGCCCGCAACCGGATCCGATTCGATTTTCTGGTCTAGTTATTTCAATCAACCGATTCGGTTGGTGAGCCAACCGAATCGGTTGGAGTTTCTGTGTTGATTTTTATCATTTTTAGATTTTGAGTTTTAACTTATGTGTTTAGTTTTGTTAAATGTCTTAACTTGTTTAGTATATGTTTCTATAGTTTGTTCTTGTTTTTACTAACTCTAACGCTAATAATTCGGATTTTGTTTTGTTTTGTTTTGTCAAGTTTGTTTAGTTAATATGGATAGTTTGAGCAGAATCTCGGAATACCTTCGTACTTTGGATGAAATGTTCAAGGATACCAGAAGTTCACTGGAAAAGATTGGAGGTATCTTGGAAGAGAGTAAGAAAGATTTGGGGATTGATACGATTAATATGGAGGAAACGGGTGAAAACAAGGTTCAAATTCCCAAGAAGGGAAGAGTCGTAGTGTTTACACAAGCACCTTTAACGGTGTATGATTCGCCACTAATGAGGTTTGGAACGCCTTGTAGTGTGGAAGGAGTAAGTGCTTGGGACGCGCAGCTTAATATGGCTTATGGAGAAAACTACATTTTGGAGAAGGTTCTTGACGAAATTGGTCATGTACAATTGGACTATGAAGCATATGGAAGAAGGATTTTCAAAAATTTTAAGGTCAATATTCATGGACATATTTTTGAAAAGGATTTTGTTGTGTTAGAAGAAGGGAATGCGGATGAACCTAATGTATGTTTTGGTCGAGATTTTCTTGTCACGACCAAGTGTCAAGTTGATTTTGCAATGGGAGAAATGAGGATTAATATAACTGATTTGGAAGAAGGAAAAGGAGTAAACGAGATGCTAGTGGAAGTTTGTGCAAACATGGAAGAGAAAGAGGTGGAAGTAGTTAAAATGGGAAAGGCAAATCGGAAGAAAACTTCATCAAACAAACTAACCCCAACAACAACCTCCACCACCAAAAATGATTACACACCATCATCACCTACCACTACTTTCAAACCCTTAACCGAAAAATAAAAAGAAGCTATTTTAGAAAACCTAGAACAAAAGTTTCTTGAGCTTAATGAAAAGAAACCGGTGATAGAAGTACTCCAAGATTACGTGCTTTACCGTAAGAAGTTGGATGCATTGATGCTAGTGAGAGCTAGGTTAGAAGATAAGAATCTAACGGAGGAGGAGCGAGATCGAATTTTGTTTCTAGGCATGCCAAGGAAGGAGAAGGATTCGGGTAATTTTGTGTTGCCAATGAAAGTGAATGGGACTACACCAGTTTATGCTTTAGCCGATACAGGGTCAAGTGTTAATGTGATGCCCTATCCATTGTTTATGACTTTAGGTCTAAGTAATCCGCAACCTAATCATTCAAAGCTTACTATGGCGGATAATTCTCAAGCGAAGGCAATGGGAGAGGTGAAGAATGTGAGAGTGCAAATTGGCTATCAACCGTATTTGGCCGATTTCCTTGTCCTAGATATTCCGGTGAACAAGAGTTTACCACTACTATTGGGGAGACCATTCCAACGAACTTGTGGTGCAATTATAGACATGGGAAGAGGCACAATGACCATTGATGATGGGATTTCGAGGCAAACATACTACCCGAAACCAAGAGGACCAACTTTGGAATTTATGGAGGAGTTAGAGTTGATGGAAGCAGATGAGGATTTAACTTGTTTTGAAGTGGGACGTGATACCCAAGGAAACCCAATGTACGGACCGATAGCTCCGCCTTATTTTGATATAAAGGACAAAATGGAACGTACGTTAGCGGTGGAAGCTTTCTATAAACCATTCAAAAACATACTAGTTTACAAAAAGTTGACCGACTTTTTAGGTTCTTTACCGGTGCAACTTAAGAATTTGGAGTGGATACCCGAGGGGCGGGGACTTACAAGAGGCAAACTGGAGATGGAGAATGGCATGTTAAGTTCGATATACTATGTCCGGACGGAAGATGATTCATGAGAAAGTTCAAAACTTTTGAAACGTTCCGTGAGTTGACCGGAAAATTTCAAAGTGAGGACATCCTAAGACAAGAGTATTTCAAGGAATTCTAAGGAGAAGACAAGGGACCGTAATAAACAAGCAATTAATTGCTTAAATTTCATGAACTATTTCTTTTTGATTTGATGCATTTAGGATTTTTGTTTCTCATTTTATTTTCATTTTTATTTTTATGATCGAAGTAATTTGGTTAATGCATTATGACTATGAATTTTGAGTTGAAGTTTGGTTTAGTTCATTAGTATGATGATTTGAGTTTTAAGATTGGATGATTGTTGAAATTTCCAAATGGTGGATGAATGTTGTGTGAATCTTTAACGGGATTTTTGAGTAAAAAATTTTGTTGCTTGGAAGGTAAATGCCTAAGTAACATGTAAAAATGCAAAATTTGGCAAAATGCATACCGAAATGGTTGTGTCCATGACTGAACCGGTTGCATACAAGTATATAAACCAAAAATTCACTTTTCCAGAAAAAAAAACACACACACAAACACTAATTCTCCAGCTTGGTTTTGCAAAATTTGTCCAAGAGAAGCTAATTGAAGATTGTTTAAGTTTTAGGAAAACATCATGGCACCCAAACAAGTAAGCATCTACATTCAATTAACTCCATTAAGGTTTATTAGAGCATTTGATTCGAACTGAATATTAGGTCACCAATTTGGGGGTTTTTGTTATAATTCGAATTAAGTTGTAATATTTTTGGATTGAGTGGGTAATTGATATAGGAATGCATTGCAAAAAGAATTGTATGGATTGATTCACCATGGAATGAATACTAGATGATTGAATTTTCGGATTTGATTGGGTTGTGCTAATGAATCAAGATAAGTTGTAATTGGTGATTCCTAATGATAGATGATGTGTTTTTAGGAGTAATAGATGCCACATTATTGATTAGAACTAATGATTGAAGGATATAGGATTATCAAGTTGAGTTCTAAGATGATGAATGTGTGATGATTTGAAAAGCGAATTTAGAGTAATTCAAGGATGTGGAAATCATTGAGGATGATAGAATGCGATCTAGGAGTGGATTGAACTTTGAAAATTCGAGTGTATGAGGGTTTAAGAGGCAAGAGCCTTATTCAGACTGCATAACGAATTCGGTTGCGCATTGCAACCGAACGGTTGGATTTGGTCAATTGAGTAACCGATTCGGTTTCTCTGAAACCGAATCCGGTTACGGTTTCTGTGTTGAAAATTTTTGAATTTTTGAAATGGATCTTAGAGGGTTCCATGAACCTTCTTGTTTGTTCTAACACTCTTATATGATCTTATATTTATGATTTCTACAGAGAATTATTGTAGGTAGCTCAAGCGAGGAGGCGATTCCCATGAACCCGCTTGTTACGAAGTTTTGTCAAAGGAACGAGAAGAAGAAAGTCAAGTATAGCGTGAAGACGGAGGCAAATGCCAACTTAAAGTTCAAAGATCTCACCGACGGGGAGAAACATGCTTTTCGGGAAAGGTTATCGAAATTGCAACATAGGACATGTTTGGTTCTGAGGGTGATTGATTGGGATTTGTTTGCGGAGTTTGATTGTGAAGATGAGTTCAGAGGAATGGTGCGGACATCTTATATGTATCCAGGGGATGGAGATTCGTTCAATGATTTGTCATGGGAAAGAGCATTTTTCGTCGATGAAGTGGTCTATCGAGAATGGTGTATGGAGTTCTTTTCAACCATATATTTTGAAAGAAAGGTGAATGTTCGGAACTTGATGAAGGAAGTTTGTGTTTGGTTTAGGCTTTGTGGAAGGGATCATGCTTACACTTTGCCGGCTTTTGGCGTGGCTCTTGGTTTGTATGAACCACATGAGGTTAATCATCGATTATTTGAAGCTCACTTTTCTAAGCTTCGAAGGTTTGAAAAAGACTATCCTAGTATTCCCGCTTATTGGAATCAAGTGGGAGATCCTTCTTGCGCTAGGAGGAATGCCTCAACCATCAGAAATCCATTAATGAGGATACTTCACAAATTGATAGTGACCGGGCCGTTTAATAGATTTGGAAGCAGGGACAAATGTCAGAAACCAGACTTATGGGTTATGATGTTGCTATAGGAAACTAAGGATGGTAATGCAGTTTGGCAGATAGCCGAGTATTTGTCTAGGAGGGCCCCGGGAATCAAGAGCAATAGCCACATTTGTGGAGGACATTTTGTGACGAAATTGGCGAAGAATCTTGGGTATTATATTGACGAGGAATTGGCTAAGTGTGGTGAGCCAAAGTATAGTGATACGTGGACTGCACAAGGTTTTGGGAACGCTTTGAATAGGAGATTGAAAACCTTGGGGTTATGGATTGAACCACAACAACAATAACAACAACAACAACCACAACAGCAGGGGAGTATACCAATGGAGAACGTGCAAATGGGTACGTCCAGTAGTTTTGATTCAGGTTGGGGAGAGTGGAACCAACATTTAGATGAGATTCAATGTAGGGATGTGTGGAGAGACTCGATGATGTTGAGAAACAACTACATCAATGATTATTCAATGCAAATCTTTCAACACATGGCTCGTGAAGCCAATTACGAGTTGCCACCCTACAATCCACCCAATGTTCCACCATATCCTTTCCCTTACACTTCTTATCCTGGGCCCTATCCGTATCCATATCCTGGGTACGCACCATTTCCTGATCGAGTGCCCCCATATGGTCGATTACCTGAGGTTGGTGGAGCAAGCTACGATGTTGGAGGATCATCATCAGGAGTTGGAGGAAAGAAGAAGAAGAGGAGAGTTCATTCGAAGATTTAGGACGAAAACTACGTAACCGAAAGTGATGATGATGATGAGTATGATGATGAAGAAGGGGATGACATGAGCGAGGACGAAGAGTGAGCGTGGATCATTCGTGAATTATGGTTTCAAAGACAATGGTTATGATGTGTTAAACAATATTATTTCTATCTCTTTATCTATTTCTTTAGAATGATTAACATATTTTGCGTGATTTTATTTTGTTTTTAGTAGCATTTGCATTTGGATTGTTTGTTTTATGTATTGTGTGTTGCAGTTTTTGTTTGCAGGATGGATGTCTCGGAAGCTTATTGATGGTCAAATGTTTGGAGTTGGATAACTCACATGCTTTCTTATGACCCAATATGTGTATTGCATATTCTATCCCGTGGTATCTTTTAACTATTTATTTTTCCCATTTTCTTTACTTTGAAGCTCATTTTTATTAAATTGAGGACAATGCAAAACTTAAGTATGGGGGAGGGAAGAAAATAGGAAAAATGATGCGCATTTTTAATTTTTAGATAACTTTTGGATGCAAGTGATTAGAAGAAATTCGCCCTTGATGGTCAAGTTGTTTTCACGCATTATTGATAAATATTAAAAAAAAAACTTGGGAATTTCAATGGTAAAATGAGGTTTTTGAAAATTTTTGGATTTGAACCAAATTACGGAAGTAATTCATTTTGGATTTGATAGCATTTTATAGCATGCATAATAGCCTTTTTCCACACAATTGTGAGGTTTCTTTTTGTATAAAACACATCTTTTGTTTTATATTTGCTATGAGTGTGTCGGTGATTATGTCGATTCTAGAACTTGTACTAGTTATGCATTACGGTTAAAATCACTTTCGAGTGATCTAAATATGTTCAAGTGATAAGAGGTATCGTAGGATTTAACCCAAATAGCCTTCCATTTTACATCTAATGATATATTAGCTAACCACATCGGTTAGTTAACCACCTTTATATGGACCCATTTGTTAGTGCTCATTTTTAGCACTAGATACCCTTAGTACACCCTTTTGAGCCAATCTTTTCATTTGTTACATCCAGAAAACTACAAAAATATTTTACACTTTAAACTTTAGCCAAACCTTGTCATGTCTATTGGTTTGTTGCTAGTTGTTTGGAATGTTGGATTTTTTTGATGATTATGAAGAAGCTACACTTTGTTTATAGTGTGTACCATTCTCCATCATGGATGAAAGAGATGTCTTTCTCGATTTTTTGTGGTGTATGCTTACACTAAGTGTGGGGGAATTTTGTTATGAGTAAAAAAAAAAATGGTTATAGCCAATGAGCTATATGAAGGATATTGATTAGCCAATGAGCTAAATTGAGTTATACATATTTGCGGAGATCGATATTTGAAGAGGTGAAATAATCATTTTCGGGATTGTGGTTTGTATGATGGCTAGCAACATGGAGGTTTAGACTTGATTTTATTTTTCTTTTAACACCAATTACATAAACTATCCCATGCCTTATCCATACCTTTTATGAACCATTAGCCTTAACGCTATAACCCAAATAAAAGCCCTCTTTGATGAATTTATTTTCTTTGTTTTGATACTGGTACAAGCTTATGGTAAAAAGCATTGACCATGACTAGGCATTGAGTGATTTACATATACCCACCAATATATGAGTGTTGAGTGAATTCTTAAAATCATTCGTGAGGTGTTCTAGTTATGTTATCTAGAGTGTTTGGTTCATTTTTAAAAGTTTTCACATATTATAAGCAAACCAATGATTATCTCTTTTGGGATGATTGTTACATTTTTGGGAACCATGGTGTCTAGACCATTGAAATCAATCTTTGCAAATGTTAGACCTACTCGAGGGCGAGTAGAGCTTAAGTGTGGGGGAATTTGATAACGCCTAAAACGAACATGTTTTTAGTAGCGTTATTGTTAGTTTTGTGCATGATAATCGGCTATATTTACTCATAACTATTGCAAAAGTGCAAAAGATGCGTATTGTGTATGTATATATAGCCAGGTATCACGAATGATGAAGAAATGAAGTTTTTATGCACATTTGGAAGATTCTCGTGGAAAGAAGTCGAGCTAGGAAGCTTTTGGATTCAATGATTGGGAAGCACAATCATTTCTAAGTATCTACAACAAAGAAAGATCAAGTTTTGCCTTGGAAATCATTAGCGAGAGCAAAGAATGAAGCGTATGAGCAAAAAGTCAACAAGAAGTCAAATCAGCAAAAACCCAGCCGTTCAGTCACAACCCGTAACCGGATCCGGCTGGGCGTTGGGTCAAAACGTAACCGATCCGGTTGTCATCATAACCGATCCGGTTTCTTGCATTGTAGTTACAAAAAGTTGCATTTATTGTTGCCTTAACTCCCCATAATCATTGGAGTCCGATCATTTCTTGATATTAACTTGTTGGGAACGTTTTTGGTCAGTTGAGCAAGCACATTTGGCTATATAATGAACCTAGTCCTAGTTTACTAGGTGTGACACAACCAAAATTGTATTAGTTTACAACTAAACTAATACCAACCATATTATCCAGCCCAAAAGCTTAGTTCTTACTGAAAAACGTCCAGGAGCAAGGAGAGAACAATTCTCATCCATAGTTTTGGTAGTTTGGAGTTGTACGGTGAATCTAGGTGATTGGAGGCGCGTGGTTGCTACAATCCACGAACTCTAATTCTTGTAATCACAAAATTTTAGGTATTCTATGAACTTTGTTATGGAATTCTATTCTCTTGAATTGTTGGAATTACTTTGTTATGATTTGTGTTTAGTTATTATTATTATCATGGAGTAGTTTTGGGATATACTTGTGTGTTGGGATGTAGTTAATCATATTAGTGTTCTCAAAATGTGATGCATGTATATATGATCTTGTTTAAATGAGTTTGTTGGAAAAATACTAGTCTTGGTTTGATTTGTTGATAAAACATATTTTAAGAAAAAGGATCTAAAGGATTTCTCTTGTGTTTTATTCCAAAAAGTGAAGTGACAAACTAGTATGGGGATATGGTGATTGACAACCACCATGTTTGCTTATTAAAACAAGACTAGGAACATTTTCATCATGAAAGGCTCGAAAGATTCGTAAGAACAAATTTAATAAGAACATGTTGCAAACAAATGGAATTTCTAAAGGATGATCATTGGGATAAGGACCGAAAGGATTACCTATATGTTTTTGTTCTTAGAATGAGTTTTACAAACATATACCATGGTTGGGGAATCATTTGCTTATGATTTGTGCATCACATCAAGAGTATACACCAAACCTTCATGAATACTATTTATGATTGATTATAGACTACACACAAGTATATATATTTCTTATTATTGAATTTCACTAGAACATAATTATTTGAGGAAGCCTTGACAAGCTTTCTTGTTGGAATCTTTTCATACAAAACAATTTCAAACACAAAATCCCTTGGGACGATCTCGACTTACCAAACTTTGCTATCACGGACGAGTATACTTGCTCGTATGTGTTAATAGGTTAGACGGTTAAATCGTGTTTATAAGTTTTTAAAACTTGCACCAATCGTAGCACATCAAGCATCCACACTTAATTGAAGAAATCATGACTAGTGCATATCTACATAACCTGGCTCTGATATTTTTATACTATGCTTCTGCTACGCTGCTGCAAATATCATGAACTAGTAAAGCTTCCGCTACTCTGATGGAAAGATGTCAGGATTTAAAAGTGTGAGCATGTCGGTCCAAAAGTCACAACTACACATTATGGCAACACATTAAAGGGTGATCTAGAGATTTACTGTGGCTGATGATATCCATAAAGCTTGAAGATCATCAAAGATGTGGATCAGTTCGAAGACCTCCACTGAAATTACAAAATTATCGGACATTGAAGAGTCACTACAAAAGCACAAAGAATGTGGACATTGAAGAATTGAAGTCTACGAGCTCAGAACTGAAGATTAAATAGAATGCTAGGATTCAAAATGTAAAACATGGGGTGACCTCCCTTAGGGGGAGATTGTTAGGAATTGGAAATTCCATGTTAAAGTGTCGGTCACCCCAATTATGGTCTAGCAATATGTTAGCTCGTAGACTTGTAGTTATTTACGTTATTATGTAGTTAATTAGTTAGTCAGTAGCGTAGAATAGTTTAGAGTAACACCGTGGAGGAAGGACGGGTCTTTACCCACTGTATACCTGATCCACAGGCTGTCAGGAGGTCGTGTAGTCATGTAACTATAAATACCCCTTCCATCCTTGGAAGGGGTGTGGCTTGGAATCTAACCTTTCATTTTTGTTGAACCAACTCTCTACCAAGAACACCATCTCTCTACTTTCTCTCTCTAAAATGTCTAACATGTATTTCCATCATCAAAGACCACCCGAATCATCATAACACAATAATATTACGATCCTACACTTTATGCCTATATATCTTGAGTCACTTAAAGATGTTTTTAAGTGTTTGAATGTTTGAATGTTTGATGTAAGGAGAACAAATAAGTCAGTGAGACATTAATAATTTCATCATCTTCTTATTGTTTAGAGACTCTAGTTCCTAAAACCACACATGAGAACTATTCACCCAATAACTAATTTATACTATGATTATATTATGTTTATAAATCTAATCATAGATCATTTGGCATTGTATTGTCCAAAATTATCTATATACTACATATAATAGGTGTATCCTATTTCTTGAAAATTCAAAAACATTAAAAAATTAAAACTAATTAAGGAAACTTGTCATTAAATAGGAAATTTCAAAAACATTAAAAATTTAAAATTAGAAAACCCACTTTACATTTTCTTTAAAATAATTTTTTTTACAAATGGTAAATCATCAAGCTTCAAAAAATATACAATCGCAAAGAGAAATTTTTATCTTTCAGTAGACAGGCACTTCGATATACTTTCGACGAACTTTTTTATTCGTTTTTTGTTTTAGTGTTAAAATTTGCGTCTAGAAAAATCACATGTGATGCGTATGTTAAGAATCATGTGTGATTTCACAATTCACATGTAATTTTAAAATTACAAATCACATGCGATTTTTCCATACCTAAATTTCAACAATTACATAAAAAATACGAAAATAAAATCCATCGAAAGTATATAGAAGTGCCCTTTTGTAGAAAGATTATTTAATTCTCGTCGTGATGGTATGATTATTTTCGCGTAAATGATTAACGGTTTGTGAGATCTTTATTTATTTTTATTGATAAAAATGAGTTTTTTTTAATCAAAAAATGAATGTTATAATTGGTTCATTGGGTCTATATAAAATTTGATGTATACATTGAACTTTTCTCTTGATTGTTATAGGAATGACTCAATGTGTATCATTTTCCTTGTAAAGTTTGGTTGGTAGATTGAATTTTCTGTGTCTCTTGAATGAAACTCATTCACATAACTATACATATCACTAAAGTAAAAGAAATAATATAAACGAAATTGTGATTCTTGAGGGAACATTTTTTTCTTCCTTGTGTGGTTTATTGTTTGCTCTTTATTTTCACTTTTAATAATTTTCAAGACAAGTATATAAAAGTCCTTTAAGTTAGCATCTACATTTTTGGTTTGTCACATTTCAGTGCTAGAAAGAGTAACATCAGCTATCAAAAATATTCACATGCACGTACTTTCCTATAGGATCAAACCTTGTAATTTTAAATGAAATTATGTAAATGTAACGATTGTTAGGAATCTATCCCCCAACCTGTTAGGCTTAACATTTTTCATATATTTTATTCCATCTACAGTTGTGTGTGAGGGGGTGTAAACGAAAAGGAACAGGACAATTTATTTTTTATTCGGATACCACAACAAGCGGTAAAATAACCATCTTCACACACTTCCAGACACTTCTGCTTCTCCTTCCTCCCCTCTCACTCATCTCTAAACGCTCCTTCGCATCTCTTTTGTCTTCCTCATAAACACACACAAATTACAATCAAAACTACCGAGTGTGATATGCCAAAAACAAATCACACAAACATCTTCCAAAAATTTTAGCGAAATCCTGGAGAATCGATGGGTTTCGTTTAGGGGTGGGGAATCTGTTAAATATGGTAAGGAAATAGAGGTATAAGGATATTATATAAGGAAATCTTTTAGCTAATATATTCCTTTCCCTTACATTATTAATCTAAAGAGTAAAAGATATACATGCATTTCGAATATAGATTGGGCGATTGTCATGTTCATAAAGAAAAAGATATCGTGATAAACAAAAATGTAATTCTTCTTTGAACATTCTTTTCTTCCTTATGTAGTTTAATTATCTCTTCCTCTTTATTTTGTTCTTCGAATTTTCAAAGTAAATATATAGCAAGTCTTTTACTTTAGCATCAATTAATTTACTTTATTCTATAACACTCATATTCCGCACAAAGAGAAACAACCCTACAACAAATTGATATTCGCATGCGCGTACTTTTTCTATACGATTAAGTAGATAACCTTGTGTTTACAATTGGAGAGATCAATTTCTTACTAAATATAGAAATCACAACCTCTACATAACTTGTGTTAAACTTCCATTTTTCATGCAATAAAACTCATATGCTAGCTTCGCTAAATTTTTGTTTCTTTTATATCAAATGATTCGAGCATACTGATAACGCTACACGCTGTCTGGATCAAATCTAGGCCGTCTGAGTTGCGACGGCCTACTCTTTTAAAGCTTGACACCGTCACTTGAAAATAAGAAATTTGGCTACTGAGCCGTCACAGAAGTGCTGTGCACATAAAGGATTTCACAAACACACTAAACCATAATCACAAGAGGCGTTTAATAAGGTTTAGAGAGATAAAGTTCTAGTGAGAGAAAGGAAGAGAGTTGGGAACTTATGTGAAACAAAGAAAAATGGTATTGAAGCTCCAACCCTCTACCTTGGGAGGTAGAGGGTATTTATAGTTTCTTACAAACAAACGCCACCTACGGGCTGTGGATCAGGCATACAGTGGGTAAAGACCCGTCCGTCCTCCACGGTGTTACATAATAAACTACTTATTAATATAACTTGACTACGACTACGAGCTTTCTAATGAATACATATACTTGAGGTGACCGACTCTTTAATGACTGAATTTTCTAATTCCTAACAATCTCCCCCTAAGGGAGGTCACCTCAGTTTACAATGAATACATCCAGATATTACATTAGATTGCTCGAGGTTTCTTGATTAAGTCCTTTGTTCAGTAGCTCGTAGTCTTTGATTCTTCATGTTCTGCATGTTTGGATAAATCAAGTGGAGGTCTTTAAACTGATCCACGTGATGATGAGATTTGAGCCAACATTGAGATCATCAGCTGTCATTAATCTTTGACTCTTCCATTGTGGTGTTGGTATTATGTGATATTGTGACAATTGGACAGGCATGCTCACATTCTAGATCATGATGTATTCTCATCAGAGTAGCGGAAGCTTTACTTGATTCATGATATTGGCAGCAACGTAGCAGAAGCATGGAGTGAAAATATCAGAGTCATTGAAGCACTAATCATGATTTCTTTCGAGATGAATGTGTGGTGTGAGCATGCGGCTATGGATTGACCGCTTCATTCTGAACAGCTGCAATCGTCGGGCGTACCTGCTGTAAAACCCCTTTATCACAAATACCTTATCACAAATAGCAACCTTTACCACACACGTATACCACGTGAAACAAACACCCACATTAAACACAAACAGTTATGCGTATATATGAAGCAAGAAAGATTAAGATGAAGAAAGGTGACTTGAATATGTATTCGTATGTGTAGAGAGGTAGAGAGAAGAAAGATGAAAACAATAAGTTGTATATTGCTTCAAGGAAAACACACACACACACACACACACTTAAGCACACCCCTCAAATGACTATTTGAGGGGTATTTATAGTACAAGAGGCATAAAACCCTAAAGGCTTTAGCTTGGGCTTTCGTGGACTTGGATTGGATTACACTTAATAAAAGGCTAGCTTATCTTAACTATTAGCCATTTAGCTTAGCCCAATCCACGAGCCCGTTGACTATTCTATCACGATATCTAACACAAGTTACAAAGTTCCTAAACGTGAATGACCATCACTTCTAATAATACTATTAAGGCTAACAATCTCCCCCTAAGGGGTGGTCATTCAAATGATGCTCCACTTGATTAGGTCTTTACTTTTCTTGAGCTTGAACTTTGTGTGTAGATATAGAATAGTCTTGATTCTTTGTTCCTTCATGCTTTGTGATCAGATAATGTGGTTGTCTGCTGTTGTCAACTTCGTTGGTTAGGTGTCTCCACGTCTTTCTCCACCATGCTCACACTTCTATTTGACTTTGAAGTTCTGATGTGATGAAGTTCTCTAGTCTGTAAACTTTGTAGATTCTTTGAAATTGACGAAGAATCATTTTTAACTTTGAGTAGCCTTTGATTTTGTTGAGAACTTTCACATGATGTTGGTATGAGCATAGGAAGATGGTGCGGTCTCTCCTCCAGGAACGATCATCAGTACCTGCATAAGAATATGTCAGTGATAAACGGGTTCCAGCACTTACAAGTTCGAATTTCGAGGGTGTTAACAGCATAGTGTGAAAACACATCTCTAGTTCTTACAAGGGCCGTTCCTGAACTGGAGTCCTTCAAGAAGGATAACACGATATACTGAAGTATATCTACAATTCATATGAGTCGCTGAAGTACACCGAAGCATCACTTCACGACTGTAGACCGTTTGAGACACACTAAGCGTAACCCATAATAATTACCGAAGTGACCTGCTGTCAGGGCTGCTTGATGTTGACCCTGGCAGGAGTTTCCATTCAATCACTGAAGATCACAGAAGTGAAACTTCTCATAAATGTTCTGGCGGATTGCTAAGATCTGCGTAGGACTCTAGAATATATCAGTTGTGTCTTTATTGATGAACAACAGGCGATGTCATGTCAAGTGTTCCTATGAGATCTTTTGATGAATCTCGTGGCTCTAGACTCAATAAGTGCATTTTGGTTTCCTAAGCGGAGACTAGGGAGAGGGTCTCCTTCTTCAATATCAACGATCTCTAAGAGAAAGTCGATAGATTATGCAGGGTTCCCAGTGAGAATGAAACAAATCCCTTTTGAGAGGAATTGAGTGGCTAGAAGGTTTAGTGTAGTGCGTCACTGGGTCCATGACGTCTTTGTCTTCAATACCAGTGTCATCTAGTGACAACTAGTAGCATATGTATTGAACCCGGTTTCTGCCCTAAGGTTGAATATGGAGGGCTATTTCTTTTCACCCTTTCTTTTACATTTCTTTTTAATTCTTCAACCCCTTCTTTCTCCTTTCTCACATTACTCCTTTTTTCAATCATACCTAAGGACTTCTAATACTACACTATTGGTGATGTCCTTGGGTAGATCCCTCCGGCTCTGGCGGATCATAGGACTGATTTCCTATCCTTAATCACCTTATAACTCCATGATTGTCCTATTGTAGCCATAAAACCATTTTTCTTGAAAAAATATCTCAAAGTGTTTATGATTGAAAACAAGTTTGGAACACTCCGAGAGTTTTGTAGAAACACTCCCCCTTCACATGTGCTCATAAGTTTTACCAGAAATCTGCACATAGAGGGTAGAGTTCGCACTTTTTGAATTGATCAGCTCATGATAGACAATTCCCCACGAGACACGGTTACGTTTCCTAGTTAAAGAGTTCCATTGTCAGTTTTTAGGTGACAACTAGCTCTAATAACTAACTTGAAGTTGTAAACACTCCTTGAAAAAGAGGTTAGACCCATGAAGGTGCATATCTATCACAAGTTTCTCGAGATGGTACATTTTACTAACATAGATTCCCGTCAATTCATTGGTTCCGTCTGGGTCGAGCTCATTTTGAGATTCAAACCACGATCATTAAACTTTTTGATCACATTTTAATCACGTTTCTCCCCCTCAAAAATAGCATATCCATGATGTTTTTGAAACAAAATGATTAAAAGATATGTTTTTCAGAAAGCATTTGGAGTGAAACTGATTTAGCATGAATTTTGGAACAATTTTTGTTTAATACTCCCCCTTAATGAAAGCATATATTTCATACAGAAAATTTAGAATCAATTAAGGGTGTAGAGGGAGTTATCTTGGTACCAAATGAGAGAGATTTTAAAAAATCTTTTTGAAAACATTCGAATCAAGGGTACACAAGATGAAGAGTTTTAAAAAATCTTTTGAAGAAGAAGAATTATCTTTATGTGTTTTAGGATAAGTGCTCGATATTTATGAAAATCGTTTTTGCATAGCACTTTCCTTTCTTTAAAGATCGGGTTGCAAGCGGAAATACTTACAAGCCATAGTGTTTTTAGGAATAGTGCTTGATAAATATTTAAAACCTTTGTTTTGGTTAAGCACTTTCCATTCTTTGATGCGCGGGTCCTGAATTGATGTGTCCAGAAGCCATTATTTTGAAGTCCGGGTTTCGTACTGAAGTATACGAAAGCCATTATTTTGAAGAAAATTTTTGAGAAACGATATGTTTTGAAAAACATTAAAGAACTCTCGCTCAAGCATCTGTACATACCCGTATTATTGTTGAATGACATTTCTAGAAACATACAGAATATCGATTATACGAGAGACATGTCGGAGAAGAATATTTTTGATTTTTTGATTTTATATTGTTTTTGTATTTTTTGAAAATTTTCTATTTTTGTATTTTGCTTTTGTTGCTTTTATAAAAGAAATGGAAAAACAAAGATAGAAGATAGAGAGAATGAAGAAGAAGATTTTACAGAATTGGAACCCTCTGATGAGTTGGGTTCTGAGATATTTGATTCACCTGCAACCAAAGAAGAAGAGTTTTCACAAATAACAGTGTTAGAAGTACAAGATTCCTCACGGCGAGCGAGATCACTATCAACGGTTGTAGTGGTTTCTACTTCCTTATCCGGATGATTGTCACTATTATCTGTGTTGGTGCATGTATCAAAAATCTTTCCTGTGGGAATCCATCTAAGACCTACTTTGTTGAGAACTTTGCCCGTGGGTATCCACCTAAGGTAAGATCTAGGAGTTGTTTTCTTATCAGATGCAGCGGAAGACTCATTTTTAGAAAAACTACGTCCTGATGAGATCCACCTATTAGGTTTCTTTTCCATGTTCATCTTGGCAACGGGTTTGTTTCAAGGAAAACAATAAGTTGTATATTGCTTCAAGGATACGAAAGTGTCTTTGATCACTGTCGCTGAATTGAGGTACACGGCCCACAGTTCCCCGTTGATCAGTACAAGTATTGCCTGTGATCAGGTATAATTCCGAAGAATCTCCTTGATAGGGTTTCGCAGCTGTTCAAGCCGTTCTCAAACCGGAACGTCTCAAAGAAGACAACACGGAGTGAGTGAACCAGCGAATAGAGATTCACTGATTGATGAAAAAAGATTTGAAGAAACAATCGTGTATTGCTCAATAGAAATTGTCTTTGCAATACAACGCGGGTTTTAATGAAAATCAATTATCCATCATAAACACCTTTTGATATGAAATATTCGTACACGATTGATGTGCTAAAGAAAAGAGTTTTTAAGCACACTGACCGTTTTTTTTTCAAAGGTATCCATCAATCCATAACCTGAACCAGGATTGATTCAAAAGATTGAATCGCCCCATTGTTTCTGTTCAATTGTCACATGGTTGATCTATTGAATAGATCTCACATGCCACCTACCAGGAGCTTGTTTGATGTTGTCTCCAGAAGGCTTTCCATCTTCATTGTAAATATGTTAACATATCACTCGGATGTTCGGGCAATACCTCAAGGATAATGCGTAGGACTCAAGATATAATCTCTCTTTCCACATTGTGTGAAACAGAGAGTCTTCATTGAAAGTGTCCTAATGAGATTTATTGATAATCTTGTGGCTCAAGACTCAATTTGTGCATATTTTGATTCCTATATCGGAGACTAGGGAGAGGGTCTCCTTCTTCAATATCAACAATCTCTAAGAGAGAGTCGATAGATAGTGTTGGTTCCCCGTGAGAATGAAACAAGCCCTTTTAAGAGGAACTTGAGTGGATTGGGAAGTTGAAGTGCATTGCGTCACTGGGTCCATGACGTCTTGTCTTCAATACCGATGTTACCATGGTAACCATCAGTAGCAGATGAATTGAACCCGATTTCTGCCCTAAGGTTGAAATATTGGAGGGCTATTTATTTTCACCCTTTTCTCATTTCATTTCTTTTTCATTCTTCAACCCCTTCAGTGCTTACCGAGACTTCATTACTTGAACCTTGTTGGGTTTATTCCAGTACTAGCTCAGTCTCAGTCCGCACTCTTCCCATATCTCATTTTTTCTCCTTTTATCATCATACCTAAGAACTCTGCACTAACTAGTGGATAGTCCCTGGGTAGATCCCTCCGGTTCTGGCGGATCATGGGAACAAATACCTAACCTTATCATCCTTATATCACCGTACATAAAGTAAAGTTGGTCGGTCTATTTGGTATTGTTCATCTGCCATTTGGAACCAATTGAAAACCATTTGAAAAACAATCAAGGTACTTTTGATGTATTATCAAAGCATTTTGTACCTGAATTGTTTTTGATATTTTTAGAAAAAGAGCTCCCCCTCAACATGTGCTTCATGTATTTGAAATCTTTTGGCACACGGAGACAAGAGGAAGAGTTAACTTCTTTGATTTCTAATTCCAAAAAAAATATCAACATCACTTCCCTAATCAAATCAAGAGGATATAGCATTTTGGGGAAGGATGAGGTTTTCATAAGCTTGCTCCCCCTCAATATGTGCCTTGAGGTTTGAAAGAGTTTTGCATATACAAGAGGGAACCTGCACATTGACCACGTTTCAAGTCTTTGTGGTTTTAAGATAGATGCCCCCTCAACATGTGCATGAAAAACTTGAAATCGTTTGGCACATGTGGGAAAGAGAGCTTGTACATCCTTATAAAACCATTTATCGATTTATCAGTTTATTTTTAATTTAAATCACAAAATCTCCCCCGATCACAATTATCAAATCATTTGAGAATTGTGATCTCTGTAGTTTCAAATTGATCTGTGAAAGCTTTTTAAGGAGACTTGTGACTTGATTATGAATGCATTTTGACTGATCAAAATCATATTTTGAGACTTTAGACTTCATTGATTAAACATGCATGATTATTTTTTGAAAACAATTGAATGACAAATAACCTTTTAATTTAATTGAAACCATTCTCCCCCACAATCAATGACATAAGTTGTTGATTGAGAGATGGATATTTTGACAAAATTTTAAGTTCAGATGATTATTAAAAATAGAGTCCGAGTTATTTTTCAAATCAACTAGTTTTCATTAGATAGTAAGGATTTGTTTAAAGAATCAGAGCATGTGAATTTGAAAAATAAGATAAAGCATGGCTCTGTTCTTTTCTTTTAAAAACGGGTTACTGCCTGAAATGACAATAAACCACCATTTTTCTCAGCCTCATTTTTTTTAAAGGAACAAAAACTATGTGCATTCGAAGATCATCTAAAAACCCGTGACATTCTTTGAATGTCAACACAAAGTTCGTAGATGATATCGAATAAGGAAAAACATGACAAAATAACAATATTTTTGGAATTTTTCAAGATTTTCTAATTTTTATATTTTCTTTTGGAGGGTTTTTCAAATTTTTTATTTTGCTTTTTGAATAAATATATACAAGAGATAGATGAAAAGATGACCTTTACTCCTCGTCTTCCTCTTGAAGACGCTTGAGTGTTTCCGGTTGTAGACTCTTTAGTCCTAGACGTGGAAGGATAAACTCAAAACGTTCTCTAGGAAGAGCTTTGGTGAAGATGTCTGCTAATTGGAATTCAGTCCTCACGAAGTAGAGTTCCACCACACCTTTTCCACTTGTTCCCTGATGAAATGATGTCGAATGTTGATATGCTTTGCTCTTGAGTGTTGAACATTGTTGCATGAGAGAGCAATAACACTTTTATTATCACAGTACAGAGGGATTTTGTTAAATTCAAAGCCATAGTCAGATAATTGTGATCTCATCCATAGGATTTGAGCACAACAAGATGACATGGCTATGAATTCAGCCTCTGTAGAGAAAATATAAGTACTCATTTGCTTCTTTGAAGACCAACTCACAAGCTTATCACCCAAAAACTGAGCACCTCCAGACGTACTTCGACGAGTGTCTTGACATCATGCATGATCAGCATCTGCATAGGCTGTTAGTGACATACCGGTGTCCTTTGGGTACCAAAGTCCCATATTGATGGTTCCTTGGAGATACCGAAAGACCCGTTTAACCGCTTCAAGGTGCTTTTTAGTAGGCTTAGCCTGGTATCTAGCACACATGCAAACAGCGAACAAGATGTCTGGTCTACTAGCTGTGAGGTACATCAGGGATCCCATCATGCTACGATATTTCGTTTGGTCTACCATGATCCCTGAGTGGTCCTCGTCCAGTTTAGTACGCTCAATCTTGGGAGTGTCAACAGGGTCACTAGAATCAAATCCAAATTTCTTTAAAATCTCATTTGCATATTTAGATTGATTTATAAAAATGCCTTCGGGACTTTGTGAAATTTGTAATCCCAAGAAAAATGACATTTGTCCCATCATTGACATTTGGAATTTTGAACTCATTTCATTTGAAAAACGGTCACACTCATTGGGGTCAGTCGAGGCAAAGATGATATCATCAACATAAATTTGAACGTGAATTAAGTGTTTGCCTGACTTCCTGGTGAACAATGTTGGATCAACTGCTCCTTTGCTGAAGCCGGTAGACAGAAGAAACTTTGACAGCGTATCATACCATGCCCTTGGAGCTTCCTTTAGGCCGTAAAGAGCCTTCTTCAAACGATAAACGTGAGTAGGATGCTCTGGATTCACAAAGCCTTCAGGTTGGCTGACGTAGACGACTTCTTTGAGATCTCCGTTCAGAAATACGATCTTAACATCCATTTGATATACTACCATGTTCTTACTTGCAGCATTGGCTAAGAAGATTCTGATTACCTCAATTCGAGCAACAGGAGCAAACGATTCCTCAAAGTCAATACCCTCCTCTTGACGGTATCCTTTAGCAACCAATCGAGCCTTGTTCTTTAACACATCACCATGCTCATAAAGTTTCACTTTGAAGATCCATTTTAGAGCAATGATCATAGCACAATCTGGAGCAGGTACTAATTCCCATACATCAAGTCGATCAAACTCATGAATTTCTTCTTGCATAGCATTGAACCAACTGTCTTCAGTCACGGCAGTTTTAACATCTTTTGGTTCGATCTTAGAGAGTACGGAGTTGAAGAAGTACCATAAGGCATCGGTTGCAAGTTGTTTACGCGTGGGTATTGGACGAGAGGGATTTCCAATGATGTTGTCTAATGGATGATCGTGAGTCCATTTTCTGAGGTGTTCATGTGGCAGTTGTTGAGGAACTGAAGTAGCAGAATCGATGTCTCCTGATGAAGATGGTTCTGAGGATGATTCAGGAGCAAATATATTTTCAAATGGAGCATCTTCAGGAGTAGCAAAGGGATTTTCTTCATCATTGATGCCAGAAACATTTCCAAGATGTACATTCGAAGATTGATGATTTGTTGATGAGACGGAGTGATCAGCAGCAGGCGCTTCTTGACTTAATGATATTGAGACTGAGGGATTTACTTCATTCACTGGAATATGAGCAGCCTCTGCTGTAGGAATCGACAGTTCATTAGCACTTGGCTCATAGTGTTCATCAAACATCGGATCAAACAATTTCTTCAAATCATCTTCAGAAGGAGGTACATATGGAGTTTCTGGAGAAGAATTTGGTACAAGGGATGAACCAATTGGACTATTTTAAAGTGCGGGTCCTGAACTGGATTGTCCAGGAGCCATTTGACCGGTCAGCTCATCAAACGTAACGTGAATTGTTTCCATGATATTTCGGGTTCTCTTGTTGTAGATTTGGTATCCCTTTTTGTTTGGTGCATACCCTACAAATACTCCAATGTCCGCTTTAGCTTTAAGTTTGCCTAAGTCTTGACCCTCATTAGTTGGATAACATAATGCACCAAACACACGAAGGAATGAGAGATTAGGTTTTCTGTTGTGGACAATTTCATATGGAGTTTTTCCATGAACAGTGTGAATCAGGGATCGATTTTTTGTGTAGCATGCAGTGGCAATAGCTTCAGCCCAGAGAAACATTGGAACCTTTGAGTAAATCAGCATTGTTCTAGCGGCTTCCACAAGAGTTCGATTTCGTCTTTCAACTACACCGTTCTGTTGAGGAGTTCGTGGAACACTTCTTTGATGGCTGATTCCAACGCTTTCATAAAATTCACTAAGTTGTTTGTTAACAAACTCAGTTCCATTGTCTGTTCGGATAATTCTGACTGTTTTGTTAAGTCGAACCTGCAGCTGTTTGATGAGTTTGATGATGATATCTGGAGTTTCATCCTTTGTCCTTAAGAACTTGACCCAGGTGAATCTAGAGTAATCATCAACCACAACTAACACATATTTCTTCCCAAAGATATTCTGCACTCTCATTGGTCCACATAAATCCATGTGAATTGTATGAAGAACTTCTGTAATTGAGTTTGTAGGTTTGGGTTTATGGGCATACTTTTTGCTTTTTCCCAATTGGCATGCTGAACAAAGATGATCCTTTTCATACTTTAGTCTAGGTAAACCTACAACTAAGTCCTTTCTAGAGAGATCATTGATGGTTCCGAAGTTCAAGTGATTGAGACGACGATGCCATAACCATGACTTTGTTTTCGAAGCCTTTGACAACAAGCAAATTGGAGAAGACTTCATCATATCTTCGACAGAGATGGTGTAAAGATTTGAACCACGAGTTCCTCTTAACAATTCCTTACCATTAAGTTCTCTAACAAAACAAGTATGTTTTCTAAAGGCTACTTCTAGATCAGAATCACAGAATTGACCAACAGAGAACAGATTATGACCAAGACCTTCCACATAGTATACTCTAGAGATAACACTATCACCAACAACATAATCTCCATAACCCATAATTGCACCGAAATGATCATTCCCGAATCTAACTGTCCTGATGAATTTGCTCACGAAGTTCTTGAGCCGCGACCGGTCCCCAGTCATATGCTTGGAACAGCCTGAGTCCAGGTACCACAGAACGATTTGAACGATCTGCAGTTGAAAACAGACAAGAATGGATAACTGGATAATTGGGATCCCCATGCAAGAATGGGTTCCATTTGGTTAGTAACAGCGATTGGAACACCCACATCAAAAATGGAAAATTTTATATCAGAAATAGAGGCAATGGAGTCATCAGTAATAGATGCAATGCTGGTGTCCGTATTTGACCTATTCAAAGTATGTTCACTTCTTAAAGGAATAGTTATACCAGTAGGCATCCATTTTCTAGTGGGCATTGTCTTAGCGTATTGAGGACAGGACTGATTAGCCTTTTGACCAAACGGTATCTATCTATATCCTATCTTACTAAATGTTCTTCCTGTGGGTTTCCACTGTTTTCTAACTTTCTTACGTTTTTGCCTTTTAGCCTTCTTAGCATGATTTTTAGCATTAACAATATTAATTGAAGGTTTGACGGCATTAGACAAAGCATTCACACCACATTCATGATTGGTAACAGAATTCATGCAGACATCATTACAAGGTTGGCAAATAGTATCAGAATTTGAATTAATTACAGTACGCCTAAGGATAATACTAGAATCAACACGATTCGTTTTATTCGGCTCAAACATAAAGTTCCTAGGTTGGTCTTCTACTCTTTTCCAGTGCACATTCTTAGCTTGCGAGGTCCTATCATTCCTTGTATTGTCTTGAGACTTTGACCTGCTTCCTTTAATGTCACTGATTACTCCTGTAGAGGGAATAGGAACATTAGTTGGTTTTGCTACTCTTTGCTTCTCCTGTTTAGATGTGCTGAGATCTGAACTACATGCAGGCACACTAAGGTTCATTTTCCTATCACTAGAATTGCTGGAATTTGTACTTCTAGATGGCACACTAGAGTTTGTTTTCTTAGCATTCATAGATCTGGAATCTGAACTACTTGAAGGCATACTAAGGTTCACTTTCCTATCACTATAATTGTTGGGATTTGTACTTCTAGAAGGCACACTAGAGTTTGTTTTCTTAGCATTCACAGATCTGGAATCTGAACTACTTGAAGGAACACTAAGGTTCACATTCAAAACATCGGGTATCAAATGAATATCATACTTGGCACTAGGCATAGAACATGGAATCAAAGGATTAACTCTCTCACCTAATGACTTAGGGCATATTGCAATTAAGCATTCTAGAATTTCTTGAGATCGTTTGGCATATAAGCATGCATGCCCAATTGCATTGTCACGTGGTTTCTCTAACTTATCCTCTTCAACAATCTCACGTAGACATTCTAGACAATCTTTAAGGGATGAGAAATATGTTTGAATAGCATGTTTGTTATTCCTGAGATGAGGAGGGACATATTTCACAGATAAAGCATATTTATTACAAGTAGGTACCTTTGGTCCATCATTCTCCCCATTGGTCATTGGCATTTTCCCTTTTACCTGGCTCTTCAGATTCTCAATTTCCTTTTGCAATAAAGCTATTTGTTCATTATTTTTGTTACAAGTGACCTTAATTGACTCAAATAACTCATTGAAATGACGTTTAACCTTCTCATTTTCCTCTAGAAAGCTTTTGTTTTCCTTTTGTAAGGCATTTACTAAGTTTTGAAGATGAAAAGTTTGAGAATACTGAGAATCTAAAGGAGGAGGCATCTGGGAGCCAGTCACATTGTTCTTTTCATCCTTTAATTGAGAAATTTGAGCTTTCAATTTTCTGATCGTGCAACAATGAGCTTGAATCTGTTCGTCTCGTTTATGTATCTGAAAAACTGCATCAAACTCTGGAGCATCTGAAGATGTCTTGATATTTGAGTTTTTGACATTTTCTTTAAGATGTTGATATTTTAGTTGTAAATTAAAATGCTCAACTTCTAGTTTAGAAAAATGTTTTACCAAATTGTCGTGATCATCCAGATCAATTTTCTCATTTAGTTTAGAATTAGTTTTTTCAAGCTCAATGGCACGATCATGGGAGACTTTCAGAGCAACAGATAATTCATGAAATTGATAAGCATTAATGGAACAATTTGTAGCAGTGAAAAACACATATTGAGCAATACACTCAGAAATCAAATTCTCATTCAGTGTGTGCAAATTCTTCCTCTCAATCTCATTATATTTTAATTCTCGCTCATAGTCACTAACCTCAACTATCATTGCATCAAATTCCTTTTCCATTTCTTTAATATCTGAGTCCATCCCCTTTTTAAGGCTCTCAAATTGATCTTTTAGTTGTTTAAAGAAAGGCATGACCTCTGTTAAATAGCATTCTTTAGTTTGCTCAAAACCCCTTTCCCCCTCAGTTATCCCAGTGGGTGTGATCCTTTTCTTACATGTTTTCTCAAAATCAACAAATAATTGAAAGATGACATATTGACTGATTAAGGTCTTGCTTTTAGTGGCAATAGTTCTAGGGACTAGATGCATTGGTGTATTAGGAGGATACACAGTAGTTGAGGGCATTTTCCTAAGAGGGGGGTTTGTTACAACAAGGTTCTCTGCTTTTTGCTTATCTAAATCCTTTTTCCAAAACACTTGCTCGGGGTTTGTAATCATGGGGTTTGTACATTACGTTCTTTTCCTTACAAATTGGATGTTCTAGCTTCTTGTTCATCTTCTCCCTAGATGCATCATCTAATTCTCTATCTTTCTCAGTACACTTAGAGCAACTAGGTTTCTGTCTAGGCTTAAGGATTTCATTGCCATCATAAATTACCTTATGAGCAGTTTTAGCCTTTTTGATGACCTCTGGATTTGGTTCCTCAACAAGGGGAATGCTATGCTTATCGCTTAAGACTCTATGCTTGGTGATCATGTGAGCAGTCTGAATGGTGTTTCCTTGTATGTACAATTTATTTTCAAGCTTGTTTTTCAAAGTTTTTAGATTGGAAAAATCATTCAAAAGTTTTGATTCCTTAGCACTGAATTCGTGCTTAAGCATTTTCACATTTTCTTGAAGTTCTTGTTTTTGCTTAGCCGTTTTAGAAAGCTTTTCTTGTAAGGAATTTAACTCTTGTTTTAATACTTCTTCTCTAAAATTACTTTTACAAATAATTGTAAGAATTTGGTCATCCATTTCTTGCTCACGTGTGGTTAACTCAAACTTAGCTCGTTGTTCATAGATAGCAACTCGTTCTTTATAGACATTCAGTTCAGTGATGACAGAATCATCAGGAATACGTGCAGTATATTCATCAAAGACATAGTCATTATTGACTGCGGAAGATGCATCGTTTGATACAAAATCGCTTTCATCTTGTTTCACATATTGATCATATGGAACAATATTGCTATCATCCATATTATCATTATCTGATTCATAAGTCTCAAGAGTTTGTACTTCATTATGCATCTTTCGTTCATCAACATCATCATATAGTTTTAATACCTCTGAGATGATTGATTCTTTGGATGGACCAGCTTTCTATGAAGATGAGACCTTAGGAGAGACCATTGGAGAGATTCTAGCCATGAAAATTGTTTGTGCAGTAGGTTCATCATCGACGTCAGAGTCGTATGCATCACAGTCAGCGACTTGGAAGGCATTCTGATGATTGTTACCTACCTCCTGAATTGGCTGTTCATCAACATCAGCATCATAAGTTCTGGCATTTCCTTCAGCAAGAAACAGCAATTCCTCTTCATCCAAGACTGCTCCATTATCTTGAGCTTGAACCAGAAACATCTTTTCTCTGAAGTATTTTGCATTCTGAGGACGTTTTGGCGATGTGCAGTTCCTTGTAATGTGTCCCTCACCTCCACAGTTGTAGCACTTAATCGGCTTTGCTTGTCCCTGATTTCCATTCCTTCCCCTATTCAGATTTGCCCCATATCCTCTACCACCTCCACCTCTTCCTTGTTCGAACTGCCTTTCTTGAACTGGCTGCACCACAACCTTCCCATCTCTGACGGTGGCTTGATTGTGTGGATTGGATGCTGTTCTGAGGTTGTTGTTGGTGTGTGGGAGAGAGTTCATGTTTTGACTAATCATGAGAGCCAGTTGATTAATGAAGTTTCCTACACTTGCATCAGCATCAGCTTGTTTGAACATTGGATCAGGAATGAGTTTGTGTTTACCATTACCGATGGGTATGACTTGAGAAGCTTTGGTTGTTATACCAACATTG
This sequence comes from Chrysanthemum makinoi, assembly GCA_910596185.1. Classification (NCBI taxonomy): domain Eukaryota; kingdom Viridiplantae; phylum Streptophyta; class Magnoliopsida; order Asterales; family Asteraceae; genus Chrysanthemum; species Chrysanthemum makinoi. Next base: position 274,056,682 of record OU343221.1, read on the forward strand.
GTGTAGAAAGCTGTAGAGTCATTTGGTGAGCTTGATTCTCCCTGATTGTTTTTGAACTGATCCAGAATCCTTTTCTCAAACATAGCATGCCTCTCATTCTGAAGAAGAAATGCATACAATTGTTCATAGTTCGTATTCTTCAATCCTTTAGTGAGCTTCACAGATGTGACAAACTTGTGCCATTCGGGATTCGTGTTGTTAACAAACTTAGAGTTCAACTGAATGTTAGGCATGGTCATTCTGATGTTCCTCATGTCATTCACTAGCTTATGGAATCTCATGTAGTACTCATAGACACTCTCATCTGGTTTCATCTTGAAGTGCTCAAATTCATCATATAGTTGTGATTCTCTGTCTTCAACAGTCAATTCAGATCCAGAGAGAAGCATCTTGACATTATCCCATACAGCTTTTGCTTCAGTGTTGTGATTGATAAGCTTGTAGATATCTTTTGGAAGACCTTGAAGTATGATGTTAGAAGCCCTGATATGAGCATCAAATCTCTTTTTCTCCTTATCATTGAGTTCATCATAAGTCTTTGGTCTGTCTATTCCATAGATCATTGTTCAATCTGCAGCAGTATCAATTAAGTCTCTAGTAGTCTCAATCTGATAGGGTCCTTCGTCAATTGACTTGAGAATGTTGACTCCGTTTTCTTTTCCCAAACAGTACAAACGGATCCGTTGTGCCCATGAATCATAATCAGTTCTGTCAAGCATAGGTGGACGAGTATCAGACCCTGCTGCTTGAACACCCTCTTCTACGGAAGAAGCAATAGTAGGGATGATGTTTGCCATGATAACAAGTTCTACGAGATTTAACTATTCTTTGATTAAACCGGGAAATTGATTCTTTCACGGGATTTTACTAAACCACAAGAACAACCGTAAGAATGTAGTACGAAGAAGTAACAAGTCTCAATAGACAAGTCGCAAAAACACTCAACTCGCTTAGTAGACAACTCGCTAAACACGCAACTTGCTTACAGGAACAAGTCGCATAAGTAATCAACTCGCTAAATAGCTAAGTCGCATAAGTATCAACTCGCACCACCACAATCAACTCGCTTAATGAGACAAGTCGCTAAATAGCCAACTCGCGTTAGTATCAACTCGCAACATAATCAACTCGCTTAAAGAAACAAGTCGCTTTAGAACTCAAGTCGCTTAAAGAAACAACTCGCTTAGGACCCAAGTCGCATGAAAATCAACTCGCTTAATAGCCAAGTCGCATGTACCAACTTGCATCCAATAACCAAGCAACTCGCTTTGAGAAACAAACTATCTGAGACTCAACTTGCTTCGTCCTTTGTTCACAAATAACCACTTTATCAATCAAGAACAACCTAACCACAATGATTTAAGCCTTCCAATTCAAAACCTAAACACATATGATGATCCTAAACACAAAAGTACAAGCAAAATTCAAACTTTAACACTAGAATTTGTCCAAATGAATCAAACTCTCCTAAACCCTTAATACCCCAAAAACCTTATGAAATCCACCAAAACAAAGAGCATGAAAGATGAGTGATCAAACCATGGCTCTTGATACTAATTGTGCACATAAAGGATTTCACAAACACACTAAACCATAATCACAAGAGGCGTTTAATAAGGTTTAGAGAGAGAAAGTTCTAGTGAGAGAAAGGAAGAGAGTTGGGAACTTATGTGAAACAAAGAAAAATGGTATTGAAGCTCCAACCCTCTACCTTGGGAGGTAGAGGGTATTTATAGTTTCTTACAAACAAACGCCACCTACGGGCTGTGGATCAGGCATACAGTGGGTAAAGACCCGTCCATCCTCCACGGTGTTACATAATAAACTACTTATTAATATAACTTGACTACGACTACGAGCTTTCTAATGAATACAGATACTTGAGGTGACCGACTCTTTAATGACTGAATTTTCTAATTCCTAACAAGTGCTCCGACGGCGTCGCAATTAACACCTGACGCCGTCCCCTCGTATTTCAGCAGCTTGAGTGTCTCGATTCTTGACTTTGGCCATTTTCTTCGTATATCCGCGCCTTTTCGTCCAAATAAGTGCCATTCCAGCAATTTGCCTTCAAGAGACCTGAAAAGTGAAAAGGAACGATATTAAGTAATAACGGATACAAAAGTGATCAAATAAGGGCTTAAACGACCCCTCAAAAAGGTACATTTTAAAACCTTATCAAATATCCCTACACTTGGTATTTGCTTGTCCTCAAGCAAATGTGCTTTTAGCCAATTAATTTATAAGTTAGGGGTCATGAAGCATTGGTTTAAAACAATCCACAACATATATAAGCCCCGCAAAAGTCATAACAAGCATGGAAATTACATACTAGCACCTCAAATGGGGTGTTTGGATACTCACATCTCTCGGGTGTATATGAAATATATCAAGTTGGAAATGGAAGATAAACACTCATTAACCGGTCCTAGTACATAGATTACCATAGGCTTGAGAATAGATTAAACCTCCATCGCTTTGGCGTAAGCACATAGGAAAGGCTATCAAAGAGGTCTTTTAAAGGGTTGTAATGTTAGGCTTACGGTAGGGAAACAAAGGGTTTGGTGGGATAGGCTATTTAGTGGTGGCAAGTCAAAAATTTCTATGTTACAAGCATACGAAGAATGGCGTTGCTAAGCCAAGACTCGAAACTCTAAACTCTAGATAACTGAAACAAACAAACATAAATTTAAAGGATAGATGTAGGATGGTAGCCCGTATATTTTTTTTTGAACACTATTTTTTTTCTTTTCTCTTTTTCTATTTTTTTCTATTTTTTTTCATACACTTTTACTCTACCATCCTTTACGGTAACATCAAAATGATAGGGATTTATAGGCACATCCCTACACTTGAGTTTTTATTGCTCTAACACTAATTTGACCCGAATTGAAAAGATCAAAACACTTGGGGTACGTTATTACACAAATAAGTGAATTTAACGTTCCCTTCCAGTCATTTCATAAATTTTAACTTTTCCCATGAGTCCCAATCGTCCCAAAACTGTATACAAAGGATATGACTCGACTTAGCAACTCATGCAAGCAATTAGATAATTGAACTAAGGGTTTTGGGTGATAACAATAATGCACTAAAAGTGAGTGCATACAAGGTAGGCTAAGGCGATTTGGGTGTACATTTGGGGGTGGGGTGTAAACAATGCTCTTCATTGATATTCCGGAAAACCGAAACATCATGAGAACCGCGAAAAGGATAGGCTCTGAGGGGTTAACTAGGGGTATCGTGTACTAAAGATGAGTACAACGCAAAGGTGTGGGGGAATTACTCAACCAATGTGGAAGAAGTAATTATATTACGGGTATCAAACAAGGGTTATCATAATGCCTCTTATCATTTAGTTATTCCTAACTACACAAGTGTAGTCTTACTAGCGATCTCGGGATGCATCACAAAACAAGTTCTAGTATCTAATATACTACCGGTTCACACTCTAAGCATTAAAGATGAATGATTTAATTCCTACTAATCTAAGGGCGATCCTCACATTTTGGGTGGAATTTAGGTGGTAAAGGGTTTTTTGTGCTAGTCATGCAACTTCCTATCCGTGAGACGCTTTTGTTAAGACTAATGGCCCACTCCTATATATCTTAAAAAATTTTAAATTTGGTGCCAAAATTACCCTAACATACATTTTCTCATGGTTTATTACATAAATACAATTGGACAAAGCAAATAGTCAAGGATAAGCATAGTTTCAAAGTTCCTATTTTATTTTCCCTCCCTACACTTAAACTGAACATTGTCCCCAATGTTCCCCAAAAGTATCAAAGTTATGAAAATAGAAGGTAATAAAAAACGAAAGAAACTAATACTCCCCTGATTAGCTTGGTAGGATCCGTGTGTGAAGTAGTGGTTAAATCCTTTCCAAGAAGAATGTATGCGTGAAAAGCTCCTTCCAATCTTATGTAACTTCTTCTTTATAAATAAAACCTGCACACTTGAAGAAAACAAACAAAACCTTCGCGTAAAATCAGCGGTAATAATATATATAAGACTCTATTAAACTAGAATATAATGCTTGTGGAATGGATGTTTACAGAATTTTTGGAAAATTAAGACCTGGAAAATTCCAAAAATTTATAAATAGCTCAGAAAACGAGAAAAAAGTAATCTGTTGTTTTTACTCCTTCCTGACGCCGTCAAGTTGCGATCCTGACGCCGTCAGGTTATCCTGACAAAAACTGGTCTGCGATTTCCTGGAAAAAATTCTGGAAAATTTATATCTTTAGAATCTGGAAAAATTTCTGCAAAACATCCATTATGACTCGATACAAGCATTTGACTCGAACAAACACACATATTTATCTTTTAATTAATTGTTATTCTCATGTTCACGTTTCTTTTGAAAACGTGTGTAATCCTCCCTACACTTATCTTTTATGTAAAATACCTTTATATGCAATTAAGACGAGGTTAAAAACAAAATAAAGCATTTTTACAAATTTAAACATGAGAATAAGCAATCAATAAAAGATATATGACACTAATAAGCAAACAATTAAGCATGGGTTGCCTCCCACGAAGCGCTTTTCTTTATTCATGTCGTGCAGCTAGACTCGTAGTCGTGCCCTTACGTGACTTCATTACCGTCATCTCCTTCCTCATGACGGTCTCTAGTGGTTGGTTCCATGTTGTAGAAGTGCCCTGTGATACACCTCTATAAAAGTTCGTCCTCTCCCCACTCATTTCTATATTCCAGTCCTAAGTTCAAGCAATCCTTATAGAAACCGAAAATCATGGCCATAACATAATCCACTCCTTTCTTTCTATCCTCCTCATTCCTATAATAGACCGACAGCTTAAGGTCCTTTTCATCATTAGAGAGTGATGAAAACTTCTCAATCTTAAATGGCATTTGGTAAGCTATGTCGTCGGTCTCATCCTTGAATCGCACTATTCCTAATGAAGGATCATAAGTCATCCCGGTGTTTTCTATGAAAGGTTTTCCTAGAATAACGTGGGACAAGCTAGGATCTATGGTCGTGCTAATATCATCCACAATTATGAAGTCCGTAGGAAACGTGAAACTACCTACATAAACGGGCAATCCCTTAATTCTACCAAGAAAATTGCAACTAACACTAGGATTATCGGGGTCTTGCCTAGTTGGAATAGGCTTCTTTATTACCCAATTGTAGTAGGTGCTAGTCATTATGTTAATTGGGGACTTGCAATCAATGTAGGCCTTTGCCACGAAAAGGTGTCCTATGCAACATGGTATGTTAAGATTCCAAGGGTTTCCAAACTTGATCCTAGGGCTTTTCCTAACATACATGTGATGGAGGTTACGCACTAAGTGAGGGTGGCGAGATAGTTCTTCTTCCGTAGGAAACTTATTGAAATAGTCATTGTCTACTTCATTTACTTCCGCGGTTGTTTCATTCGTCGGTGTTTCCTTAACCTCAAGTCTATGGTCCTCTTCGTCATTTGTTCTATTAGGTTTCTCTAAGGTGATGGTATTGACGAATTGGACGTGTTTAGCTAACTTACTTGGGTCCTTAATCTCTACACCGGAAGGCTCGGGAGTTGAGATAGCATTAACCTTCCTATCACTACTAGTCATGGCTTTCAAGAGGTTATCTATCTTCCTATCCATCTCGGCTTGTTGTTGGTTAAAACGGTCCGAGAGCTTAGCTATTTGAGCTTCTTGGGATGCGACTAGGTGTTGCAACATCCCCTTAATGTTTTGTTGGTTAGGGCCATGAGATGGGGGCCATGAGAAATCATTGGAATTGAATTCTTTGGTTTGTCCCCAATAGAAGTCGGGCTTGCTCTTCCATGCTTCTCGAGTTTCATTGAAATTCCTAGGCCCGGGTATTGTAGGGAATCTTCCTCCCATTCCATTAATACGCGAGGATGCGTAGTCAATGGAAGCATGTTCGGGGGATCGGGTGCAAGTGCGCGTGTTATGAGGATCACTACACGGCTCACACGAGGAAGAAACTTTGTTCACACGGCGTGAAGACTTAGGATTTTCGTAGGAGCTCATTAGGAATTTTACTTGATCTTCAAGCTCGATCATCCTACGGTCGGAAGATTATGAGTCAATTGGAGGCAAGGAGATTGCCTTAACGGTTTTGGGCAACTCACGGGGGTCATTCCAACTTTCGTTGTCGTAGAGAGCAAGGTCCTCTATTATACCCCATGATTCTTCCGCGGTGAGATCACTAAGTTTTCCACCGGCCGCTTGGTCAATGGATTGCTTAGTGGGGAAGTTGACATGATCATAGAAAAGTTGGACTTGGAGCCAAAGATCAATGCCATAATGAGGGACTTTACGAAGTAAGTCCTTGAATCGAGTCCATGCTTCGTTGAGAGATTCACCTTGATGTTGTTGGAACATCAAGATGTCATTCCTAAGTTTAGTGGTTCTCCCCGGTGGGAAAATTGAGCAAGGAAGAGAGAGGTGAGATCATCCCAACTTGAGATGGAGCCGGCGGGAAGTCGCTCAAGCCAATTACTAGCTTGGTCCCGTAGAGAGAATTGGAAGAGACGCAGACGCGTGGTCTCCCGAGTAGTAGCATCAAGGTCGATGGAATTGACAATTTTAAGGAAATCCTTAAGATGCTGATTAGGATCTTCGGATCGAAGTCCATGGAATGCACATCCGTTTTGCACCAACCGGATGGTGTCGGATCGCAAGGCCGTAGTTTGGGCTTGGTCGGGAAGCTCAATGGTGTTCCTATAGCCTAGGTGGCTTGGTCTCGAGTATTCACCAAGAGTACGGGCTCTTGGCGGGTCATTTGGTGGTGGGTTGATGAGTGGTGGTTGGTTATCACCTTCCATGATGAAAAGTGATGGGATTACGAACAAAGGTCACGAAGAAGGGGGATAGACTACGAGAAAGCTAAAAATGAGAAAAAATTACTTGATAGGAATCAAGCAAAGAAACCTAAACGAGATGGACTACTAACTAGCTATTCTATTCCCCGGCAGCGGCGCCAAAAACTTGATAACGCTACACGCGTCGTTCGGGGTCAAAGGAACTTCCTTTTCTTCGATCAAGTTTTATAACACCCTAGGCAGTGAACTTAATCGTTGTAGTGTAGTATTAGGGTAAGCCACGGGTATTGATATCGTTCTCTAGGGGAATAGGAATGCTAGTGAGAAGTTACTACGCTAAGGTTGGGGTTGAGGAATATTATTTTTTATCTTTTTATGTTTTTTAGGAATTAGAAAGGTACGAATCTCGGGGTTTGGATTTGGGGGTTGGTATTTCTACCGATTACTCTACTTATCCAATTATCTAATCTAAGGGTGTATGTAGTCTATGTCTAATTATTGTGTGCTCGTATAATGGTTTAAAGATGTGTTTACTTTGGTTTTATTACTCCTTAATTATCTCCTATTGATGGTTGAATTGTCACGTCCTTATTCTTAATTGTGTTGTGTGTCTAAGGTCGTAGGGTATGCGTTTATCCCTAACTCTTTGAAACTACCAAAGGGTCTCATCTACAAAATCTCTAGGATTTATAAACTCTAACTCTAAGGTACTCTTTGGATGGTTTAGCCTACAACTACTCTAGATGTTATAGTCCAAGGTTCACAAAGATTAATCAAGCATTAACTACACAACGAATGACCTATCGCATTACTAGATCATTAACAATTAAGATAAGAGACAACCAATCAATATTCAATAATTAAGTTTTATATTCCCTAAGCAAACACACAAGTAAATTAGCCGGACATGGAAAACATGCAAGCATACACACAAGTAATTGAAGACATAATTGAATTAATGAAGTAAAGTAGTTGTCTTGGTGTAAGATAGGGTTTAGAACCCTAAAATACTGTACAAGACAGCCTTGGTTCGGTTTAGGGGTTTTTACTCCAAAAGACTACATACTAAAACTGAAAAATTCGGATTCTATATATAAGATTACAATCGCGACGGCGTCACCTTATGATTTGTGACGCCGTTGGGTCGCCGTCATTAGGGTTTCGTCTTGGCCACGTTAGTCTTGCGACGGCGTCACCTTATTCTTGTGACGCCGTCCCCTTTAGTCTCTGACGCCGTCTGGATCAAATCTAGGCCGTCTGAGTTGCGACGGCCTACTCTTTTAAAGCCTGACACCGTCACTTGAAAATAAGAAATTTGGCTACTGAGCCGTCACAGAAGTGCTCTGACGGCGTCGCAATTAACACCTGACGCCGTCCCCTTGTATTTCAGCAGCTTGAGTGTCTCGATTCTTGACTTTGGCCATTTTCTTCGTATATCCGCGCCTTTTCGTCCAAATAAGTGCCATTCCAGCAATTTGCCTTAAAGAGACCTAAAAAGTGAAAAGGAACAATATTAAGTAATAACGGATACAAAAGTGATCAAATAAGGGCTTAAACGACCCCTCAAAAAGGTACATTTTAAAACCTTATCACATACCATATAATTTTTATGAATAAATGAGTGTGTTGATTGGGCTAAAACTACAAACTATATTATAGTTATAGAATCACATGTTATTACTTTGATTTAACTACCCAAGAAATGGAAAAATTCACTTCCCGTTTCTTGGATCAAATTTAACTACCCAGGATTTTTTTTTTGATCAAAATGAATTAGAATAGAACAATGGTTCATAAAAAAGATGATAACCTGAAATTGAGGTATGAAGGATATTATATAAGGAAATATTTTTAGCTGATAAAGAAAGGGGCCCACGTTCTTGCCTCTTCAAGTATTGACACACAAGATGCATGGACTGGACACATTGATCACAATGATAGAACGCAGCATTAGGATTAAACTCCTCCTCGCAAACATCACAAAAGTAATCACCGTTATAGTTTTCAACTAGGAAGTACCTTAGGGTCATGGGATGCTTGTCATACTTGTGTCTTATTGTATTAGGCCACAACAAAGCACACTTTGGGTGTAGGTAAAACTTACACTCCAAACAACCATAAAAAAGTTGAGTCTTTGCATTAGACAAACACAAAAGGCAAAAATACTCGTTGGAATGTGATTTATATGCATAAAGTATATGATTTGAATGGGATTTATGTGTGATATATGAATGTGTGAACGCGCAAAAACTGTAACCACCCGCATTTTTAAGTTACTTTTCATTTTCGAGAATTTACTATTCACATTTACTATTCACTTTCACTATTCATCCCGTAAAATTTGTATTTCACATTCTCGTAAGATAAATTATTTTACTAATGACCCGAGAGTTTGACAATCGTTAGATAATTTTCGCAAAAGTTATTAAGAAAACATCGTTTTAAAGTTTCGTTTTGGACGGTCCACCATTTAAACATCACGCGCATAACGAAAATCAACCCTGATAATTTTCCTCACATCAGATTAATTTTTAGATCACTCATGATTAATTTGAGAATTTTTAAAATTCATTTTTATGTTACCAAATAAACCCTGCACTGACAAAACTAAACTTACGTTTTAAACAATTCTACTTACATCCAGACTTAACGATTCCTGCACTGTGTTTCAAATATTTTTTTCACACTTTTACATTTTTTGGAAAATTCAAACATATTTCCCTCCTCCTTTGACCATAAAGGAATTAACCTTGTACGTTCTACATTTTTGCTTAAATCGCGTAACTTTTAAACTTCACGAATAACTGTTAAGTTATCCCGCGTATGACGAAAACCACATTTTGACATCTCATATCACTTTTAGACTAATTTTAGTATACTCTAAATAAATCCACGGTCATTTCCCTGAAATTTCGTTCTTTTTTGATAAACTGCGAATTACGCGTTTTTGACATGTATTTCCAGTTTTAAGCAGCGTTTTTGCATCCAATGAGATTTATCGCCCATTTTATATTTTTAGATAAAGTATAATGATGATTCTCATCATTCCTGTAAGTTTCGTATTTTTACAATACCCTGTTTTACGTTTTATGGCTTAACAATTTAAGGTTGGCATTTAACAGAATCAAAACTTACTCTAAACTCAAGATAAGATCAAGACTTATCATCTAAGCCTTGTCACCAATTGTGACAGCCTCTAGGGGGGGTGGGATCATCATTTTGGTGGCATCATCCTAACCATGGTTCATTTAGATCATTACAAGTGTCCTAACTTAACCATGGTTAATATTTAACCCAACATATGGTTAACCAAACTTACCCTCCTATAAATAGCAATTAAAATGCATCCTAAGAACCCTCATATTCTATTCATGGTCGTTCATATCACAAATCATACACATCTTCCATCATTTGATCTATAAACTCCAAGTTTATGCAAGGAAGTTCCAAAGATCAAGCTACTACATCAAATCTCTAGCAAGTTTAAGTGATCTTCTTGGGTTTAAATCCACTCAAGTCACTTAGTACTTCATCACCAACTCTTCAAGTTTGCAAGGGTACCAAGGTGTGGAAAGCTAGCTCAATCCGAAGTCTTAAGAGATCAATCAAAGTCCTATCCTTACTAAGTTACTCCTTTCTTATTGAAAGCCAAAAGTTGTAAGCAACTTATCGCCACCATCATCTCTTCTTTATTATTCATAATCTTAACTATTTCATGATATATATATAGTTACTATATTGATTCATGATGTACATATACTCAATCACATATTTTAATTTACATATTGTCATAAAAGTAACAAACTAGTAAACTAGTCATATTCTACACATTTGAGACCATTAAAATCAGTAACCTATGGACTTTCTAACTTAAATACTATGGTAGAAAAGATAAAAAGGTAAACATAGCAACTTGAATCACCCGAAACGGACAAACGAGTCAAAAGCTATAGGCAAAAGAAGTTAGCGAAACCTAAAAGCCAAAACTGCCATATTGAAACTGTTTTGGTTCTGCCGTTTTAAAAGTGGTACTTTTGGTCCGTATCATCAAAAAGTTAAAACACGAAAGTTGTTCGGAACGACTTTTTCTTCAATATCAAAGAAGCTCGGACCTTGAAAATGCATAAACAGGACGTTATCTTTCCAAAAACAGAAATTGCCCTTTATATGGTCTTACAACTATACTTTTGTCACAACTAAAAGCAAACCAAGAGGCCTAATGGCCATAAGCCAAGACCACGGCTACGGCTAAGGTCAAAGCTAAGTCTCAAGACCATGGTAGTCAAGACCAAAGTCACGGCAAGGCCATGGCTAAAGCCTGAAGGCTTGTTTACCCAAGACCGTTAACTAAGGTAATCATATTTATGAAAACGACGAGAACTTGTAAAAAAACTAGATACTTATTAAAAACATGATAAACTTTATGTTATAACAATCTTCACTCAAAAAATATGTTGTATTTACTAAGTGCTACAATAGTAGGGAGCTTCATGTGAGGGGTTTCATTTGAGTAAAACGTATCGACGAGTTGCTGGATTTACAATTTAAAGTGTCCTAGCTCCTCGAACGTTTACTGCATGACCTTTGAATTATGATGGCCCGAACGGTAGTACGATATCTATAAACTAAATATGTTTTCACATATTAAAGATCTTTCTATAAACATCAAATGATAATTGACTACATCATGATCAACATAGGAATATATATATAGGATGGTTTATGTGAGAAACAAAGACCTTGACAGATCTTAAGCACTCGAGATCGTTAGTGTTGCCTATGTAATCACAAGCAAACTAATAGAAAATCTCTACAGCAAGTATTCTTTAGCGGAAATGAGAATACAAGCTATGATAACTAAGAACACTTTGATCCTCTATGGATCTTTTATTAACTTGAAACTCAGTGTTTCGGATGCCCCTTATTACATAAACTTCGGGTTCTTTTATAGGCAAGAAACCCTAAATGCTAATTAATAAACATATACTATTCCTACGCATGCACCTAGACAAGCATGCAATAAAACATTTGTTTTGTCCCATACATATTGAGCAATACAATAAAGACCCATGCTAGTCTTGGGCAGTTAACTAATAAGTATGGGCTAGCATATAATAATACTGCGCCTGACTATCTTACGTGGATTCACACTATCAGCAGAACTGCGACTTTGGCTTTTGCACTTCAGCAGAATCTATTCTTCAGCAGAGTCTGCTTCTTCTTCAGCAGAATCCATTCTGCTTCAGCAGAATCATTTCGACTTAAACTTCAGCAGGTTCAGCAGTTTCACATAATTCCCAAGAATCCTCCCCTAAACTGGAATTTGACTAGGTTAAGTTCCAGTTTCCTTGATAGATCTTAGAAGCTTTAGAAATAGAGGATTGTAACAAAAGAATGAACTTCCCAACAATCCTTTCCACCGATCATATAAGTGCCAGTTTCCTTATCTCAAAACTTTTCAAAACAAGAGGATTGTGGCAGAACATCAGTTGCAAAGTACCAAATCAATGTCATCTCTGTGATAACTAATCTTCTAAATGCCAGGTCTTTGCAGCAACCTAAGACATATTGTACATCAAAGCTCATTAGTTGCATACTATTCTCATCACATCCAGGTGTGTTAACTCCTGTGAGAGGTGAATCATTGAAAATGATGGATTTGATGTCTCTTTACCAATAGCCATCACTACTGGAGTAGCCAAGTGTTTAAGTTCAAAAACCACGGTACACTGATAACCATCTGATTTATTAGCAAACCAGCAACTATATAAACGAATTTGACTTGTCTTTGCCTGTAGCCGTTTGCTCAGGACTAGTCAATTCTTGGAGTTGGTGAATTGATAACCAAATATGGATGTGGATGCCTTTACCACAAGCCATATACTTGTGGGCTAGTCAATTCTTGGATTCCAAACAGGAATAGATCATGGTGAATTGATGACCATGCAACCCTCAGCAATTAAGCATGGGTGGTTGCAGACCCTATGATTTTGAGCGAATCATTACAGCTATCAACAGATTTGATGTGTCTTTACCAAAGCTGTACCCTTTGGACTAGCTAACTCTTTGAAATACCTAAGGTGTTTCTGGTGAGTTAAGAGCCATAAAACTGTACATATAAACTGCAAACAAAGGTTTAGATTGATTTTTTTTAACTAAGAACATCAAACTTATAACAAACAAGACAAAAACAGCAAAGGGAAGAACTGACCATACAAACCACTATTTTGGAGGAGAGGAAGATGCTTGTTGAATGAGAAGTTGAGTCTTTATCTGTCCAACTAATTGAACTGCAAATGTCCTTTCATTGCCGACTGCATCTGGAGGTATTTCTAGCTTCTGAATGAGCATCCTCTTCATCAATCTTTGTGACAATAGGTAGTTCGTTTCAGCAAACATGAAGACTGTTATCCCACCCTTTGTTTCAACCACATGTACTCGAGATAGAGGATAGAATCTCCAAGACATCACCTTCCATAAGTGTGAATTCTTCCAGATAGGATATCCTTTAACTTCTGGAGAATTGGAATCAAACAGGACATGAAGATCTCCCAAGAGACATATCCCTGACCTGTGGTTTATTGTAGAATTAATGTTTAGAAACACTGGTGTATAATTTACACAGGTCTGCCCTGTCTACCAAATGTAGTATCTCCTTTAGACAAGTGAACTGAAAAGAGGACTGATTCTTTCGATGAATGACATTAAATTCAGCTTCTTTCAGTTCCCATTCAACCAGCTCATCTTGAGACCCTTCAGGAAAGTCAGTAGAAGAGCCTTCTTTGATGAAGGTGGACTCAACAGCTTCAGGATCCAATGGAGTCATTTTGGCCATCCTCTTCCCCCTTCTTCCAGGTGAATAGATATCCAAAGATGGTATATCTTCAGATGAGGACTTAGGATTAGCACCTTCTAGAACGGCATTCATCCTGACTAGTATGTTTCTAGCCCTTCTGGTTTTTACACTTGCCACATCAGATTCCTTAACTTCAGTGTCTTCTTTTGATCTAGCAGATGCCACATTTGGAGAAGAAGGTGACAAATCAAGTGCTTCAGTGGGGATGGAAGATGTTCAGCAGATGGAGCTTTGTCAGTTGAAGGAATTGCTTCAGAAGTAGCTTCAAATGGTATGGAGACTGGTGTATTTTGAGCTTCAGCAGACACAACATGAGGATCAGCAGAATGATCCTTTTCATCTGAATGAGTAGCCTCAATTGAAGCTTCAGTAGAAATTTTGGAGAATTTTGATATTGTTTGCACATCATCTAGGTTTTTCATAATTTCCACTGTCTTGATCTTTTTATCCTTAGGAGCAACAGAGACATCACCAGTCCTCTTCAATCTAGAAGTGTGTGTTAGTGCAGATGATGAAAACTTCATGATTTGGTTGTACTTGCGAGCCAATACATGATCAGGAAAACTCTTGACCTGCTTCATAGACATCCCAGAGCTATACAAGGCACAGCTCTGGTTTTTCACCACTGTTTGCATTTTAGCTTTGGTTGGAGGCTTGTCTTTGTTCTTTTTAGCTTTCAGAGCTCTTCTCTTAGCAGCAGCTTCAAGCTTCCTTTGTTTTCCAAGAGCAACCATTTCTTCAACAAATGACTCACTATTGAAATTATCACCCAAAATCTTCTGGGCAATCGACGGATCTGAAATGGCTTGCTGAGTATACACATTCCAATGATCACTAGGTAGCTTAAGACGCAACTCATCTAATTCCTTTCGTCTTTCAGGAGTCAAATTAGAACTAGGTTCAGCACCAATCTGTTTTGCCAATTCTTCACTTTTCTGCTTTTCTGCAAACTCAGCCAATCTGCTTTCTTGGCCTATCCTTTCTTCTTCACTTACCAGATCTGGACCAATCTCATCATCAACCAAAAGACCTTTTCCTTTATCAGCAGGCTCCTCAGCACCATCATCTTTACTGATATCCACAAACGGAATCTCAGCAGAAGTACCAACTTCAACTTCAGAAGAGACAAGGTTTGTTGGTTCTTCAGCTGTTGCTGGATTTAGATCAAAGCTTCTTCCAGCAAAGAATATTACTGAGTCATCTACTAAATCAGTTGATGCCTTTTGACCATGTTCAGTCCCAGCATCCTTCATTTGAGCGTCAGGAGATGCAGTGTTGACAGTACTTGTTTCCACTGTGGCTTCAGCAGATTTCTTGTGCAAATAAGAACGCTCTCTTCTTTGATACAGAACTGGTTCCTTTGTCTTTGAGGGTTTAGCCACTACTGATGAAGGATCATTGAGGGACACCTCAGCCAACATATCAAGGGACTCGAATTGATGCGCTTCTTGTTCTTCATCAGATGAGATCACAAGCTTCCTTTTGGTGCCCTTTTCAAGTCTGCCCTCCAAGTCCTTAACTTTGTTCTACAGTACCTCAATCTCATTACCAAGAGAAGACTTGGTTTGAGTCAGTTCCTCCTTGAGTTCCTTGACTTCTTCAGCATACCTGTTTACTAAAGCATGGAGAGAAGTTAGTGTAATGGTGTCCTCAGCTCCACCAACTGATTGCTCAGTGGTAAAGGGAGCCTCATTGGACCTTTCAGGGGAATCAGGGACTTGTTCAAAGTGAGGAGAACCTTCATCAAAATGTTCTCTTTGAGGACTGGGAGTGGTCATCCTGTTCAGGTTGGTCTCAACTTCATCAACAGTAGTCTGAGTAGGTGGTGGACTAGGGCTTGATCTAATGGGAGATGAAAGTGGAGGAAGGACAGGAGCAACTGTAGAGGCCTCAGCAGTTGCAGAGGGGCCTTCATCAACGGTAGCTCATGGATTACCACCAGCCGCAACCATTGGAGAAGTTGGGATATTGGTTCCATTCTCCTCATCAGCAGCCTCATTGCCCTGAGGCAACATAGCTGCTGAGAGAGGATAATGTGTCCCCTCAAAGTGAGTCCTCATTGAGGCAAACAGTTTAGCTGAAAGTGCTCCTACAGGATGGAAAGCTTGTTCTTCAGTAGTGGTGTCTAAGATTATTTGTAGGAACCTAGGGTACATTAAGAACTTATGTTGTTTCCTATTTATATTTTCAACCAAATTATCAAAAATATATTTAGAGAAATTATAAGTTGAACCTTGTGAAAGACAAACAATACCACATGCCAGTTGAGTGGAGAATTGATCCCAAGCTCCTATTTTGTTGCTCACGCATTGAAGCAGAGTGTAAACCAAGAACCTCCACATAGGGCTAAATTCCCTTTTCAACCATATGTCCGTCCTCTCGCCTTGATACCCAATCGCCCTGAGTCCTGAAAGTATTTCTACTGAGCTTGAGTGATAAATCCCATCAGCATCATCCAACCGAAGTCTTCTCCTTATCCGATCCTCTGTAATCACGTGTTCTGTTTCATCAATAACTGCAATTATTTCTGTTTCACTTCGTACTTCAGCAGTTGCCCAAAATTGCTTGATCAAAGATTCATAAATTGCATTCGGAGAATGCGTTAGGGCATAGTTAATCTTCGACCTTTTCAAGAATTCTACCATGGGTTCGAACATCTCATCACCTTTGGATTTACCCAGAAATGCAACTTTGTTGTGATCTTTCTTGAATTGAAGTGCCATGATTGAAGTTGATTTAGGGTTATGATTCTTGAGATAGTAGGTGTTTTCGGATGTTAGAGGAGAGGGAAAGGTTTAATTTTAAAGTAAAGAAATGCGAATGAGAGTGGTGGTTGTTCCCCAAGCTATAGTCAAGAAAATTAGAAATTTGTTTGACCGTGGCTTACGTGTATTGTAACTTTGACCAAGGATGGTGTAACGCTTCAGCAGAAACACCTGGTCAATCTACTGAAGTATTACACTTCAGCAGAAACAGCCCAAGATAAAAAATATCACGGTAAATATCTTGAGTGTTACTGTGCCACCAAACTCACATTAAGTTGCCTTAAACCTTGCACCCACCTATATAACAGACCCCAATGCACACTTATCTCTTCACAATTTCCCCAAATCTTCATCACTAACCCTAATTTCACCACAAACCCCAATAATGCCATAAACCACAATTAACCATCAAAAACCATGACTACTAAACCTGAGATTATAAATCTCACCTCTTCATCTTCATCATCATCAAGTGGTGATACAAACCCGTGGCTTCACTACTTTCCTTAGCCATATCCACGACCAAAGAAGTCACCATTTCTCCCATCATCAGATGATGATAGTGTGGTGAGTCCAAGTGAAGCTGTTGATGATTCTGATGACTCCTATAAGGAGGGAACATCTTACTCCCAACCTCCAGCACCACAGCCTCAACGCAGGCCATGAGCAAGAAATCCGCCTCTCCCTAATTATAGAGAGGTGGTTCTTGGTCTTTCTGCACCAGGTTTTGATGCATCAACACACATCGCATAGAGGAAATGCTTAGGGAGGGTGGATGGATTGCATTTTGGTTGAAATGAGTGGATGAAACATAAAGGACATATTTATTTTTCTCCATCATCAACGTTTTCATCAATCCATCCAACCCATTTTGATCCTTAGCATCTTCGTCATACCGGTCATGCATATCCAGCCATCGGGATAGATTGAATGGGTGGGTATGCAAGACTTCACGAATGCATATCCAGCATTTAGTGTGAGAGATGTGAGCAATCATGCTCATCTTCATAGCTCATTAGATGTTGGAATAGATGATGAGTACTAGATTAGGTTTAGTAGTAGTAGAAATATTAGAAGGAAATGATGTATAGCACTTTGTAGTTGCAATTGAAGTTGATTGGGTTTTGTAAGCTGTAAGCTGTAAACTATTTCTTGAATGAATGAATGAACAATTTGACTTCAATCTCTTCTCTTTAGTACCTTAACTTTGTGAAATCATATTGTTTACTTCAGCATTTTGATCTCAGTAGAAACAGGCTTTGAAGCTTATTTGACCATTTACCACTCGAATCACAGTTGATGAACTTGATCTTGAACAAGGAATGGACAAAATGCACTAACAAAGGACAAACTGCAAAACATACACAAAAATACACAAACACAAAACAGAGACAAACAAACTAAAGAATTATTAGCAAGTTAGTGTTAGTAAACAAATGTATATACAATAATGTACAAAGTTTACTCTAAAATCCTCCCTTGAGGCATATGCCTCCCCTGAGGCCTATGCCTCCCCTTAAACTTTGCAGTCAAGGGTTAAGCATTCCAATATTGACCACAAGGTGTTGAAACCTTGGTCCATCAAAAGCTTTTGTTAACAAGTCTGCCACATTATCATCAGTATGAATTTTGTCCACTTTTATCAAATGTTTTTCATATGCATCTCTTATAAAGTGGTGCCTGATTTCAATGTGTTTGGTTCGACTGTGAAAAACTGGATTTTTGACAATGCATATGGTACTTTGATTATCAATAAAAATTGTTGTGTTCATGAAGTTATACCCATAATCCAACAATTGGTTTTGAATCCAAAGAACCTGTCCACAGCAATTTGCAGCAGCAACATACTCTGCTTCAGTAGTTGAGGTTGCCACAATGGTTTGTTTCTTGCATTGCCAAGAAATCAACCTTTTTCCAAGAAATTGACAGCCTCCAGTTGTGGATCTTCTATCCAAATTGGCACCAGCATAATCATTGTCACTATATGCTTCCAGCTTGAAAGGAGATTCTTTTTGGTACCAAAGGCCTAATTGAGGTTGGCCTTTGAGGTACTTAAAGATCTTCTTGACAGCATTGAGATGGGAAGTAAGTGGAGTGACTTGATGTCTAGAACAAACACTCACAAAGAAATGTAATGTCAGGCCTTGAAGCTGTTAAATACATCAATGAACCAATCATGGACCTGTACAAATGAACATTCACAGGTAGATCTGGTTCATCGTTAGCTTTTGTCTTTGGAGCTTCATAAGGTGTTGCGGCAGTCCTGGCACTCTCCATACCAAATTTCTTCAAAATGTCCCCCACATATTTATCTTGACTGATAAATATGCCATCTTGTTTCTGCTGAACTTGTAAACCCAAAAAGAAAGTAAGCTCCCCCATGGCACTCATCTGAAATTCTCCCTTCATCAGCTCCTCAAACTCCCTGCACCAAGCTTCTTTAGTGGATCCAAATATGATGTCATCCACATACACTTGCACAAGAATGATGTCTTTGGAGTTCTTCTTCAAGAAAAGAGTCTTATCGATGGCACCTCTGCGATAGCCATGCTTCAGCAGAAATGATGAAAGCCTAGCATACCATGCTCTTGGTGCCTGATGAAGTCCATAGAGAGCTTTAACCACCTTGTAAACATGATTGGGATGATCTGGGTCTTCAAATCCTTTGGGCTGAGTGACATAAACTTCCTCTTCAATCTCACCATACAGAAAAGCACCTTTCACATCCATCTGATACACCATGAACCCCATGTAAGAAGCATAGGCCAGGAAAATTCGAATGGCCTCAACTCTAGCAAAAGGTGCAAACACTTCATCATAATCAATCCCCTCCTCTTGTCTATACCCTTGAGCCACTAGTCTTGCTTTGTTCTTGACAACAACACCCCTTGCATCTCTCTTGTTCTTCAGAATCCATTTGGTCCCAATTGCATACTTGCCATCAGGTAGTGGTACAAAGATCCAAACTTGTTGATTTTGAAACTGCTGCATTTCTTCTTGCATTGCTTCAATCCAACTTGAGTCTTCAAGAGCTTGAGTAACACTTGTTGGTTCAAGTTGAGAAAGAAAACAAGCAAACAGACAATGTTTGAAGTCTGTGTGATTGTCTCTTTGCTGATTTGATACATAAGAGAGAAAGACAACCTGTCCAAATTTAGGACTGGTGATGGCACTTCTAGTCCTAACAGGAGATAGAATATCATCAATAATATTGGATTGAGGGTGTGTTATGTTGATGCGTTTAGTAGCAGTGGGGTTGACATCAATGGATGGTTCAAGATTGGACAAAGTTGGTTCAAAGGATGTATCATATGAAGGTGAGGTGAAAATTCCAGATTTGGAAAGCGTGTAAATGGCTCTCCAAAGTCTGTAGACACTTTGGTAGACCTAGGAGTAGGCACAACAGATCCTTCAGCAGATTTGAGGATAAAGGGAGAGACTGGATCAACTTCAGCAGAAACATGGTTTCCACTGACGGCTGAATGAGTAATCGCCCCATCCACCTTCTCAGCCTCCAGCTTTGCTGCATACTCTTGAGTCTGAAGTCTAGCAAGATCCTCAGCATAATGTGATTCATCTTCACTCTCATCAGAAGAATCTTTAGAAGTGCTACCTGCAACATGGTTAGGGGAGAAGGAAGGCACAAGTATAGGTTGTTCATCATCTTCAAACTCATTTTCAGAGTCATCATCCAAGGTACCTGCATTGTTAGTGGGAGACTCTTGAGACCCTGCATTTTGGTTAGCTATATGTCTAGTATAACCTAATGAATCAGTTAAGTAGTCAAGGTCAAAAGACCACACATAACCCTGTCCTTGAATATTGGGTTTATCTTCCATGTATCTCAGGTTCAAGGTCTCTTCTATCTTCTTGGTTTGCAAGTTGTATACCCTGTATGCCTTACTGTGAGTTGAATAACCCACAATATAACCATCATCAGCCTTCTCATCAAACTTTCCCAATGGATCACAGGTGTTGAGAATGGTCACTTGACAACCAAAAGGTTTGAGGTAGTGAATGGCAGGAACCTTCCCAAAGAGAAGTTCATATGGGGTTTTGAGGTGAGGTCTAGTAATGGAGACTTTGTTTAGCACATAGCAAGCTGTGCCAATAGCTTCAGTCCAGAACATAGTGGGTAATTTAGAGTCTGCAAGCATTGATCTTGCAGCTTCTATTAAGGTCCTATTCTTTCTTTCAGCCACCCCATTTTGTTGTGGGGTTCTTGGGTTGCTATAGTCCCTTTGTATCCCTTTAGACCCACAGAGATCAATAAGAATAGCATTCTTGAACTCTGTCCCATTGTCACATCGAATGCCCTTGACCTTTTTGCTTAGCTGATTTTCAACAAGGGTGATGAAGTCTCTCAGAACTGGAGAAGTTTCATCTTTAGTTCTTAGAAAGAACACCTAACAAAATCTGCTATAGCCATCAGTGATTACCAAATAGTAGAACTTGTGATCAATGCTTCTGACTTGAGTTGGACCAAATAGATCCATATGTAACAGTTGAAGAGGCTCAGAAATGATGCTCATAGCAGTGATAGCTTTGTAGGAAGCTCTGTGTTGTTTTCCTTTGTTGCATGCAACACAGTTATGATCATTGGTGAAAACTTTGGAAGGAAGACCCTCAACAAGACCCATTTTAGAGAGTTTATTATTGGTCTTGAAATTCACATGAGCCATCCGTCTATGCCATCTTGTAGATTCATCCAGGGATGCTTTAGCCACCAAACATGTGAGGTCACCTTCAGGTTGAACTTCGTTTAGATTGAATGTGTATAGATTGTGAGTACGAGGAACTCTCAGCAGAATTGATGCATCTTCTGGAAGCTTGAAGTCTTTAGAAATGACAAGACATTCATCTTCAGAGAAGAGTACCTTGTTCTTGGTGTCACAAATTTGTGAAACTGAGAACAAGTTGAAGTGCTGAAGTTCCCTAACATAGTACACATTCTCAAAGTTCAGTAGAGGTGTCTTGATGGTGCCTTTTCCAGTGATTCTTCCATAACTTCCACCAAAGGTCACATTGCCTCCTCCTTCTATTGGAACAAAATTGTGCATCATATCTCGGTTCCCTGACATACTCCTCGAACAACCGCTATCAACAATACCAATATCTTTATGCTTAAGGGGATGATCCTATAGTAACAAAAATATGTACAAAAGAATGTTAGTAAACAATGGAGGCTCAAGTCATTGCTGACTTGAACCTGCCTTGTGGATCACAAGATTTAGGTCTAACAGATGAGAAAGATCCACCATTGTTCTTGGATTTCCATTGAAATTTGGGTCCCTTTTTATTCCAAGAACAACCTGCTGAGGGCTTTACAGCAGTACCCCAAAATCTATTCCCACCATTCATAGGGTCAGAATATGTAGGCCAATAACCATGATTAAAATATGGGCTAGTTGGTTGCACATAAGGTCTGGCAACTGAACTTCTCCAAAGAGAATCAGTGTAAGCAGCTTGAGGGACATATGGTGGAATATTATGAACATTGGTCCACACTTTTCTAGGTTTCTGCTGAGTAGCACATGCACCTAATCTTTGCTCATAGAAATCACAATCTTTAATTAAATGAAATTTACTTCTACACACAAAACATGTCTTCCTCTTAGGAGATTTAGACACATTAGAAAATGTATTATTACATGTAGAAGTACTTGAAACAGATACATTAACAGAATTGTTTTCAACAGTCTTATTGTGCAAAGATTTAAAAGACAAGTCTTCAGTGGAAACTGTCTTGGAAGTTGATTCCTCAGCAGCTATCCTAGAAGGCTTGTAGGTAGACTTGGGTGCAGGCTTGGGTGTAGGCTCAGGTGAGGGCTCAGGTGAGGGCTTGGGAAGGTCTGACTTATCACTTGAATCACAGCTGTCATAAGATGTAGACCCTTGATCCGATGAATTGTCACTGTCAGAGCAAGAGACAAAGTCATTAGATGAAGTATCTGGGTCAGGCAAGTCTTTTGACTTTTTGCCATATAGGTGGTGTGATCCATCAAAGTCAACAGTGATGGACAAGTCAGTGGGCATGAATACACCTCTAATAGGACCAGGTACTGCAAATCACTTTCTTTTACAAAGTTAGCTAATCCTGCTGGTGTAGATTTACGCCCATCATTCCTAGCTTCTAACCCTACATACTTTTGAAAACCTAAGCCTATTGTAGAAACCACAGATTGACTGTTATAGATTTCTCTAGCTAGATTGTCACCAGACATTAACCATTGTTTATGTCTAGCTATTTCCTCAACTAGTTTTTCTTTAAGCTCTAGGTTCTCAGACAAAGCAGTATCCTTTGCTTTCTCATACAATTTTAAATAATTGTCAGCAACTTCTAGATCAAACTCTAAGTTTTTTATCTTTTCTTCATAGGCTATTTGATTCTTTTGAAACCATACCTTTTGTCGTTCTACTGTTTTTAATGCTAGTTTATGAGCTTCATTATCAATATAGCATTCATCATATTTAGGTTTCATAGAATCATAGGCTTCTTTAAGTTCGTTGTATCTATCACTACAACCAAATATACAGTGGTGTACCTGAGATAGTCCCATCAAGGCAAACTGATCATGCCTTTCTTCCAAAGTACATCTTGCCAGCAATCCAAGCTTCTCAGTATCAGCAGCTTCATCATTTACAGGTTCATGTGCAGTCCAATTGACTGGTGCATCCATGGTGACGAGAGCTGCTGAAGTTCCAGCTTCCCTCTGTTTCTGCTGATGGGAGATGTAGTGTGCTCCATCTCCATCCTTCCTGTCCTTGCATTCCCTGGAGAAATGTCCCATCTGATGGCAAGTGAAACACTTGACTTTTCTCCTGTCAAAGCGAGCTGGATCCCTTCCCTTAAAGCCAAACTTCCTTCCAGACTTCTCCTCAAACCTCTTTATATCAACTGAAATCATGGCCACCTGCCATTTCAGTTTCATCTCCTCCAGATCAAGTGGGTCCACCTGATCAAAATCTTCATATGTAAGATGCTGCTGATTATCATACTCAGCAACAAATGACTGAAGAACGTCCTCCAACATATTACTAGTTTTAGCTTGTGAGTATGATGGAGTAGGACGAGAGTTGCATGGTGGAGTGGGAGAGTATGATGATGATGAGGGAAAGTAAGTAGAGCTGGGAGCATTTATCATCATATTGGAATGAGAAGTTCCAACAAAGGCTGCATGACCAGAAGAGGATGCACGATAGGGAGTTCTGACGTCAGGTTCAAGTGATTTGAGTCTGTTGTACAACTCATCAAAGGTGAGTGTATCCAACCCACCTTTAGCCTTAAGAGCTATACTAACATGTAACCATGATTGAGGTAAAGATCGTAAGAACTTTGAGTTGCAATCATCATTATCAGGTCTTGCATTCAGCTGGTTTAGCTGACTCAAAATCCTGTGGAACCTGTCGTACCCCTTGTGGATACCTTCTTCTTCAGAGATATTGAAGTCTTGAAATTGTTGTCTCAGCATGGACTTCCTCATTCTCTTGGATTCTTCATTGCCACCGAACCTTGCTTTGAGAGCCATCCATATATCCTTTGCATCATCTATGTGGTGAAAATCACAAAAGTGATCTTCAGGAATGGCTTGAAGTAGGATAGTTTTTACTTTGTGCTCTCTCTGCATGGCAAGCACCTCTTCAGCAGTTTTAGGAGGAGCCATGGTAAACTTCCCATCCCTGTCTGGAATCATTTTCTTTAGACTGTTTCCTTTCTTTACTATCTCCCACAGATTCCAATCAATATTGGAAATCCGGTTTTCCATCTTCATAGTCCAAAGATCATATTCTTCCTTTTAGGTAAGGAAACTTACCATTACTGTTAGAAAGACTAAGCTGCTGCATGGAAGTGGTGTTTGCATTGTTGGTGTTGTTGGTGTTGTTGGTGTTGGTGACTTCAGTTTCGTTATCTGATCCAGACATGGTGAATGTATTTTTTTGGTTGAGAAGGAGTGTAGGTAACAATGGTTCTTAGTATCGTAGAGACTTTCCCGACGCTCTGATACCACTTGTGAGAAACAAAGACCATGACATATCTTAAGCACTCGAGATCGTTAGTGTTGCCTATGTAATCACAAGCAAACTAATAGAAAATCTCTACAGCAAGTATTCTTTAGCGGAAATGAGAATACAAGCTATGATAACTAAGAACACTTTGATCCTCTATGGATCTTTTATTAACTTGAAACTCAGTGTTTCGGATGCCCCTTATTACATAAACTTCGGTTTCTTTTATAGGCAAGAAATCCTAAATGCTAATTAATAAACATATACTATTCCTACGCATGCACCTAGACAAGCATGCAATAAAACATTTGTTTTGTCCCATACATATTGAGCAATACAATAAAGACCCATGCTAGTCTCGGGCAGTTAACTAATAAGTATGGACTAGCATTTAATAATACTGCGCCTGACTATCTTACGTGGATTCACACTATCAGCAGAACTGCGACTTTGGCTTTTGCACTTCAGCATAATCTGTTCTTCAGCAGAGTCTGCTTCTTCTTCAGCAGAATCCATTCTGCTTCAGCAGAATCATTTCGACTTAAACTTCAGCAGGTTCAGCAGTTTCACATAATTTCCAACAGTTTATGTTTCCTTAAACATTATTCCAAACCTAAGTTGCAACATTTCATTTTTAGGTTGCACGTAGAAGTCTTCCAACTTATCCATCACATTCGTTAAGTACTTAATATCATTAACTCTCGGTGAGTTCATAGCCCCACTTTCTATTACTTAATTGTTTTACAAACCCTTGAGGGGATACATGCTTTATTTTAAACCAAACACATTGATTTGAAACTGTTTGCTGTTCTCCTGATATTATTATTGCCTAATTTAGAAACTGGTAGTTAATTTACTTACGTAGAAATAGTTACATATCTTTGGGAAGACGCACCCAGCATATCTTTGGGTATAGGCACCCAACATATCTTTGGGTATAGGCACCCAACATATCTTTGGGAAGAGGCACCCGACATAACTTTGGGTAGTGGCACCCAGCATAGTTTGGTTTCATCATGAGCTTAGTGCAATAATATCTGTTTTGTTTTCAACATTATGGGTGTATAACAACTTAACTCACACAAATATCATGTGTTCAACTGATTTCCTAAACTCTATGAATTCACTCAACCTTTGTGTTGACAGTTTTAAACATGTATTTCAGGTCCATAATGTCGGAAGCTGGCACGGAAGAGCAAGGACTAGATCAAGAAGGATATAAATTTTATTATCATTCGAAAACCCATTTAATGTATTTTGTAAATCGTGAAACCAACTGGGACCTCATTTTTGTAAACTCTGATATTTATATAAATCGAATGATAAATATTTTAAAACGACTCCATTAGAGTTCGTTTTCGATTGTTATGACTGTCGTGCCATGAAGTAACACCCAGTTTGAATTCTGTTGCGTATCACGAAATTGGGGGTGTTACAAAAACGTTAGCGAATAAGTAATTCTTATGATTGTAAGGAGCGTAAACAAATCCACTGCAAGTTAACCGACACCAATAACAATCGAACAGACCCAAATTATCATCAAGCGCTTGTGGCAATAGTTTAAAGGTATCTATCCCTCTATAAGCGTTCCTCTTAACTTCGGTAGGCAGCCGGGTGCACCAAGCATGGAGAACAAAGTTGCATCCCTCATCAGAAGCTGTACATTTGTAAAACAGCATGTTTGTGATTGGTCTTACGCATGCATTGCATAAAAATTCAACCATTTTCATTGAATCATGACTGGATGATGTTGTTATTCTTGAAGAGGTAGGTGTTGGTGTAATATCATTACAACATGGTGTATTTATAAGAGTTAATGGGTGTCGATGAAAAGGATGTGTTAGGTTGGTTTCGAAGGCCCTTGATCCACTTTCTCCATAAAAGTGTTTAATCGCAGTAGTTTGATCGGGGAATGGGAGATGGAGAAGATCAGGATAGTAATCATCATTGTAATTTTTAGAAGCAGCACTAGTACCTGCAGGACCATATTTCACGCATACAATCACTAACATATATCGTCATTAGTGACAGATACAAAAAGTATCTCTAAAAGTACCAAAAGTGTCAAAGTATTGAGTATAAGGATATATATATAATTTACCATTTGAGACACATATTTTCCACAAAAGTGTCATTAAATGTCATAATCTTATTTTCACTCGCACTTTTTGAAAAGCATCACTAGATATTTAGATTATGAAGAATGCTAAAGCCATATAAAAACGTCCATAACATCCTTCACAAAATGACGTGTGAGACAGTGATTGGTGGGTTTTATTAAAGTTTATCTCTCTTCTATCTGATTAAGCCAATCGTTTCCTGACACATCATTTTGTGACAGATTTTGTGAATGTTTTTATGTTGCTCTAGCACTTCTCTTAAATTATTGACACTTTTTTGTATCACTAATGCCTCTGTAACTAAAACTAATTTTTCTTGTGGTGATAATTAAATGCAATATATTACAAACTTACATTTATTGACGGCTTGTACATACCTGGATTAAATTGGATGGCATTTATTGATGCCTTTTTTGATGTAGTTGCACAAGCTGGGTGTACATAAAATCGACATTTCTCACATTTATAAATCCAAAGATTTTCATCAAATCGTTGTTCACATACGTTACATCTTGGATCAAATTTAGCTTTTTGATTAGCTCTTGGAAATGAATATGCAAGTGTGAGCGGGTAAGTATGAAAAAAATTGTCCTTTCTAAAATTTTGAATTAACTTTTTATGGAGGAAATCACAATCCCTATGGGCAAAAAAACAAAAACAAGTGGTATAGTGATAAAAGTTTCCTTGGTGTTTGTTACCACACGCATGAAAATTTGCCAAAATATCCATAGGGATGGACATTATGGGGTGTTGGTGGCTAGGGTGATAGTTATTGTGGTTTTGTACGCCATTTTTGGCACATCCTAAACCAATAAAAATATCACATTGAATACAAAGTTAATTTAGGTGCTCGTAGTAATGCTTGCGGGTGCAAACTTGACACATACACCAAATATCTTCTGACACTTGACAAAGGATAAGAGCATGATCACGATGAGATTCGTGTCTTAGCATTGTGGAAAGCTCTCTACATAATTTGTGAAGTGAGTAATCACATTGATCACATGTGTTGGGAATTATGTGAAGTATGGATTATGCTGAAGTTAATGCCGAAGGGATTCTGCTGAAGTAGTGTGGAATCTGCCGAAGACATAATTCTGCTGAAGGAAATAGTCGATAGTTTGTTTCTGCGGAAGTTGTTATTCCGTGTTTAGTATATTTAGTTTGGATATACATGAGCTTTATTAGGAAGTGATTGTGTATATCTTATTTAGTTTTATGTTTATACGTTTCTTGGGAAACGGTTTAGGGTTTTGTTTAGGGTTCCTTGTCTATAAAAGGAACACAATAGTATGAGTTATGTATCGATTGGAAAAACAAAGTTTTAGTTAATTAAAAGATCCATAGAGGATCACAGAGTTCTTAGTTATTTGTGTTGCTTGTGTTTATAATTCCGCTATTAAATACAAGTTGTAGAGATTGTCTTTTACTGTACTTGTGATTACATAGGCATAGCTAACGATCCACGAGCTCAAGATCTATCAAGGTCTGCTAGTTTCAACAAGTGGTATCAGAGCCTCGTGAGAGTCTCTACGATACTAAGAGCTGTTCTATACTTTAAAACCTTTCATTTACTACATTCTTCACCGTGTCTGGAATTGTGGACGATGTTGAAGTTACCAACAACAATAACAGTGCCTCCCTACAACAGCTTAGTCTATCCAACAGCAATGCTAAGTTTCCATACTTGAAGCGAGAAGAGTATGATCTTTGGGCCATGCGGATGCAAAACTGGATTTCAAACATTGATTGGAATCTCTGGTCAATTGTGTAGAAGGGAAACAGTTTAAAAAGGACAACCACTGATCCTGATGGAACTGTTGTTATTATTCCTCCAAAATCTGCTGATGAAATCCTAGCAGTTCAAAGAGAGCACAAGGTGAGAACTATACTTCTTCAGGCGATACCTCAAGATCACTTGAGTGACTTTCATTATATGGTTGATGCTAAAGATATATGGTTGGCGATCTAGGCTAAGTTCGGAGGGAATGAGGAGTCTAGGAGGATGAAAAAGTCCATGCTGCGACAACAATTTCAAGACTTTCACATCACTGAAGAGGAAGGAATTCACAAGGGCTACGACAGATTTCACAAGATCTTAAGTCAGTTAAATCAGCTACAGGCAAAACCAGATAATGATGATTGTAACTCTAAGTTCTTGAGATCATTACCTTCATCTTGGCTGCAGGTGAGCATTGCTTTAAAAGCAAAAGGAGGTCTGGATATGCTTACTTTTGATGAGCTGTATAACAAACTTAAAGCTCTTGAACATGATGTAAAAAGTCCTTTTCGATCATCATCTACTACTGGTCACATAGCTTTTGTTGGAGCTTCTACCCCAAAGATTTCACATGCTCCAATTCCAACTTATTCATCATCATCCTATACCAACACTCCATCGAGTTCTCAATCTAGAAGTATAATAGAAGATGTGCTTGGATCCTTCTTTGCTGAATATGATCCTCAGCAGGAACTTGCCTATGAGGATCCACTGGATATGGAAGAGATGAATCTGAGGTGGCAGTGGCTATGTTATCCATGGATATCAAAAGGTTTGAGCGCAAAGCTGGGAGGAGGTTTGGCTTCCAAGGAAGAGATCCAGCTAGGTTTGACAAAAGGAAGGTCAAGTGCTTTACATGTCAACAGATGGGTCACTTCTCTAGAGAGTGCAAAGATAGAAAACTTGGTGATGAGACGAGATACTCTACTTATCAGCAGAATCAAAAGGATGCTGGAAAGACCTCAGCTGCTTTGGTCACTATTGATAAAACTGTGGATTGGACGCAACATGAGCATGAGAATGATGATGATCTTGGTGGTGACAATTCTGGGTTGTTTGCAGGATGTACTTCAGAGGATAGGCATGATCAGATTGCCTTGATGGGAATCTCTCAGGTACAAAATTGTTTGTTTGGTTGTAGTAAGCGTTATAATGAACTCAAAGAATCTTATGATATTTTGAAACCTAAATATAATGAATGCTATGTTAAGGTTGAAGCTTATAAACAAGCTTTAAAAACATTAGAAAGACAAAAGGTTTGGTTTCAGAAGAATCAAATAGCTTATGAAGAAAAAATTAGGATATTAGAGAGTGATCTTGAATGTTCTAATAATGAGTTAAAAAGATCTGAGAAGTTAAGAGCAGATGTAATGTCAGAGAATCTAGAGTTGAAACAGAAACTAGATGAGGAAACAATGAATATCAAATGTCTTGTAAAAGCTTAAATAGAATTATCTATACTAGTCAATCTCAGACACATCCAATAGGTTTAGGGTTTAAAAAGTATGTAGGACCAGAAGCTAAATATGATGGGCGTAAATCTACACAACCAGGCCTAGCTAATTTTATGAAAGAAGGTCACCTACATACTGTCCGTGGACCTATTAGAGGTGAGTTCATGCCCACTGACCTTTCTATTTCTGTTGACTTTGATGGATCACACCATCTATATGGCAAAAAGTCATGTGACTTGCCAGACCCTGATACTTCTTCTAATGACTTTGTCTCTTGTGTTAACAATGACAAGTCCTCCGAGCAAGGGTCTACAGAGTGTGATTCAAATGACAAGTCTGACCTCCCCAAGTCTGACCTTCCCAAGTCTTCACCCCTGCCTGCACCCAAGACTACCTATAAGCATGTCAGAGTTGCTGCCAAGGAATCAACTTCCAAGAAAGCACCCTCTGAAGACCTGTTTTCTAATTCTTTGCATAATAATTCTGTTAAAAACAATTCTTTTCATGGTTTTGGTTTGAATAGCTCTGCTTGTAATAGAACATCTTTTGGTTTGAATAAATCTTCTAAACAGAAGACATGTTTTGTGTGTGGAAGTAAATTTCATTTAATTAAGGATTGTGATTATCATGAGCAAAGAATGGGTAGGAGTGGTGATTCTAGGACATCTAGACCAATGTGGACCAATGTTAATTCTATACCACCTTATGTTCCACAAGCATCTTATACTGATTCTCCTTTTACTTGGAGAAGATCTTTTGCTAAACCATATGTGCAACCAACAAGTTCATATTTTAATAATGGTTTTTGGCCTGGATATGTTGACTCTATGAATGCTGGGAAAGGGTATAGGGATACTGCTGTCAAGTCCTCAGCAGGTTGTTCTTGGAATCAAAAGGGACCTAAATTTCAATGGAAACCCAAGAACAATAGTGGATCTTTTACATCTGCTTGGCATAACTCTAATGATCCACAAGGCAGGTTCAAGTCAGCAATGACTTGAGCCTCCATAGTGTACTAATATTTGTATATTTTTGTTGTTGTTGTAGGATCATTCCCTTAAGCATAAGGATATTAGAATAGTTGACAGTGGTTGTTCAAGGAGTATGTCTGGAAACAGGGATCTAATGCATAACTTTGTACCTATTGAAGGAGGAGGCAATGTGACCTTTGGTGGAAGTGATGGGAGAATTACTGGGAAAGGGACCATCAAAACACCTCAACTGGATTTTGAGAATGTATACTTTGTCAAGGAACTCCAACACTTTAATTTGTTCTCAGTCTCACAAATCTGTGACACCAAGAACAAAGTACTCTTCTCAGAGGATGAATGTCTTGTGCTGTCTAAAGACTTCAAACTTCTAGAAGAAACCTCAATTCTGCTGAGAGTTCCTCGAAATCACAATCTTTATACATTCAACTTAACTAATGTTAAACCCGAAGGTGACTTAACTTGTTTGGTGGCCAAAGCATCCCTGGATGAGTCTACCAAATGGCATAGGAGGATGACTCATGTAAACTTCAAGACCATAAACCAGCTCTCTAAACTGAGTCTTGTTGAAGGTCTACGTTCCAAAGTTTTCACCAATGATCATAATTGTGTTGCATGCAACAAAGGAAAGCAACACAGAGCCTCATATAAAGCTGTTACTGCTGTGAGCATTATTTCTGAACCTCTTCAGTTGCTTCATATGGATCTGTTTGGTCCAACTCAAATAAGAAGCATAGATCACAAGTATTTTTGTTTGGTTATCACTCATGGATTTAGTAGATTTTGTTGGGTATTCTTTCTGAGGACTAAAGATGAAACATCACAAGTGCTGAAAGACTTTATTACCCTTGTGGAAAATCAGTTGAACAAAAAGGTTAAAGGAATCCGGTGTGATAATGGGACAGAGTTCAAGAATGTTGTACTTATAGAACTCTGCAGGTCTAAAGGTATTAAAAGGGACTATAGCACTCCAAGAACCCCACAACAAAACGGGGTGGCAGAAAGGAAGAATAGGACCTTGATAGATGCGACAAGATCTATGCTAGCAGACTCTAAGTTACCCACTATGTTTTGGACTGAAGCTGTTGGCACAGCTTGTTATGTGCTAAACAGGGTATCCATTACTAGACCTCACTTGAAAACACCATATGAACTTTTGTTTGGAAAAGTTCCTGCTATACATTACCTCAAACCTTTTGGCTGTCAAGTGACAATTCTTAATACTAGTGATCCACTTGGTAAATTCGATGAGAAGGCTGATGATGGTTATATTGTGGGCTATTCAGCTCATAGTAAGGCTTACAGGGTGTACAACTTGAACGCTAGGAAGATAGAGGAGAATTTGAACCTGAGATTTCTTGAAGATAAGCCGAATGTTCAAGGACAGGGTCATGTGTGGTCTTTTGACCTTGATTACTTAACATATTATTTGGGTTATTCTAGACATTTGGCTAACCAAAATGCAGGTTCTCAAGAGTCTCCTACTAACAATGCAGGTACATTGGATGTTGATTCTGACAGTGAGCTTGAAGATGGTGAACAGCCTATTACTGTGCCTTCTTTCTCCACTAACAATTTTGTAGGAAATTCTTCTAAAGATGGTGCTGAAGAAAGTGATGATGATTCACAATATGCTGAAGACCTTGCTAGGTTAAAGAAACAGGAGTATGCAGCTAAACTAGAAGCTGAGAGAAATGCTGAAGAGAGTGCAAGAGAAACCTTCAGTGGAAACAATCATTCTGCTGAATGTGATCCTGTTTCTCCTATCATCTTCAAATCTGCTGAAGGACATGCGGTTTCTACTCCCATTTCTACTAAAGAGTCAACAGACCTTGGAGAACCTTATACACGTTTTCCAAGACCTTCTAATCTTGGTCTTCATCAACCAAAATCTGGCATCTTCACCTCACCCTCCTATGATACTGACTTTGAACCCACAGTGACTAATCTTGATTCCTCCATTGATGTCAACACCACTGCTACTAAAAGGATCAACAATGCTCATCCACAGTCCAATATTATTGGTGATCCTAATGCACCTATTAGAACTAGGGGCACTGTGTCAAGTTCTAAATATGGTCAAGTGGCTTTTATCTCTTATGTCTCCAATCAACAAAGAGACAATCATACAGACTATGAACATTGTCTGTTTGCCTGCTTTCTCTCTCAAGTGGAACCAACCAGTGTTACTCAAGCCCTTGAAGATTCCAGTTGGCTTGAAGCAATGCAGGAAGAAATGCAACAATTTCAAAATCAGCAGGTATGGATCTTGGTACCACTACCTGATGGAAAGTATGTAATTGGAACTAAATGGATCTTGAAGAATAAGAGAGTTGCCAGAGGTGTTGTTATCAAGAACAAAGCAAGATTAGTTGCTCAGGGTTATAGACAAGAGGAGGGAATTGACTATGATGAGGTGTTTGCACCTGTTGCTAGAGTTGAAGCCATTCAGATATTTTTGGCTTATGCATCCTACATGGGTTTTATGGTATATCAAATGGATGTTAAAGGTGCTTTCCTGTATGGAGAAATAGAAGAGGAAGTTTATGTCACTCAACCTAAAGGATTTGAAGACCCAGATCATCCTAATCATGTTTACAAAGTAGTCAAAGCTCTTTATGGACTTCATCAGGCACCCAGAGCTTGGTATTCTAGGCTTTCATCATTTCTGCTGAAGCATGGCTATAGAAGAGGTGCAATTGATAAGACACTTTTCCTTAAGAAGAATTCCACAGACATTATTCTTGTGCAAGTATATGTGGATGATATTATTTTTGGATCCACAAACGAAGCTTGGTGCAGAGAGTTTGAGGAGCTTATGAAGGGAGAGTTTCAGATGAGTGCTATGGGGGAGTTGACTTTCTTTTTGGGTCTCCAAGTTCAGCAGAAACCTGATGGTATCTTTATCAGTCAGGATAAATATGTGAGGGACATCTTAAAGAAGTTTGGTATGGAGAGTGTAAGGACTGCCACTACACCCTATGAAGCTCCAAAGACAAAGACCAACAATGAAGTAGATCCACCAGTGAATGTTAATTTATACAGATCTATGATTGGCTCTTTGATGTATTTAACAGCTTCCAGGCCTGATATTACTTTTGCTGTGAGTGTTTGTTCGAGACATCAAGTTACTCCATTTACTTCCCATCTCAATGCTGTTAAGAAGATCTTTAAGTACCTCAAAGACCAACCTCATCTAGGCCTTTGGTACCCTACAGAGTCTCCATTTAAGCTGGAAGCATATAGTGATAGTGACTATGTTGGTGCAAATCTAGATAGGAGGTCCACCACTGGAGGTTGCCAATTCCTTGGAAAGAGATTGATTTCTTGGCAATGCAAGAAACAAAAAATTGTGGCTACCTAATCTACTGAAGCAGAGTATGTTGCTGCTGCTAACTGCTGTGGACAGGTTCTTTGGATACAAAATCAATTGTTGGATTATGGGTATAACTTCATGAACACAATAATTTTTATTGATAATCAAAGCACCATATGCATTGTTAAAAATCCAGTTTTTCACAGTCGAACAAAACATATTGAAATCAGGCACCACTTTATAAGAGATGCATATGACAAACATTTAATAAAAGTGGTTAAAATTCACACTGATGATACTGTGGCAGATTTGTTAACAAAGGCTTTTGATGGACCAAGGTTTCAGGGGAGGCATATGCCTCAGGGGAGGATTTGTGTACACTTTGCATGTTCTTATGTAATTTTGTAGGTTTAGCGTATACTATTGGTTTGTTTTGATTTTCACTAACACTAACCAGCTAATGTAATCTTAGTTTGTCTTTCTTTGTTAGTTTGTGTGTTTCTCTGTGTTTGTTCTGTTTTACAGATTGGTTATACAAGTTGGAATTTACCATGGTTGTTAATTTGGAATTTGGTCAAGAAAGCTCTAAAGCTTGTTTCTACTAATTCAAAGTGCTGAAGCGTGTTTCTACTGAATTCAAAGTGCTAAAGTGAACTATTTGTTTCTACTGAAGACAATGTACTGAAGTTATTATGTTCATACAAGAGAAGTACTAATGCAAATTGTTCATTCATTAATTCGAGAAACAGTTTACAGCTTACAGCTTACAGAGTACAATCAACATCAAATGCAACTACATGATCTACTAATCCTAATCTAGTACTTATCATCTATTCCAACATCTAAATGGCTGTTGGATATGCATGATCGCTCACATCTTTCACACTAGATGCTGGATATGCATTTGTCAAGTCTTGCATAACCACCCATTCAATCTATCCCGATAGCTGGAGATGCACGACTACTAGGACGAGGATGCTAAGGATCAAAATGATATGGATGGATTGATCAAGACGTTGATGATGATGATGACCACGCATGATGATGGAGAAAAATAATATGTCCTTTGTGGTTCATCTATTTATTTCAACCAAAATGCAACCCATCCATCATCCTTAAGCATTTCCTCTATACGATGTGTGTTGATGCACCAAAACCTGGTGCCGAAAGACCAAGAACCACCTCTCTATCCTTAGGGAGTGGCGGATTCCTGGCTCGTGGCATTTGTTGAGGCTGAGGTGCTGGAGGTTGGGAGTAAAATGTTCTCTCCTTATAGGAGTCATCAGAATCATCAGAAGATTCACTTGGGTTCACTACACTGTCATCTTCTGAAGAAGGGAGAAAGGGTGATTTCCTTGGTCGTGGATATGGTTGAGGAAAGTAATGAGGCCAAGGGTTTGAATCATCACTTGATGATGATGATGACGATGATGTTGTGAGATCAATGATCTCTGGCTTAGTACTCATGGTTGATTGTGGCTAATTTTAGAGCATTGATGGAATTAGGGTTTGTGATTATATTTAGGGGTTTTTGATGTAGAGTTATATGTGCATTGGGATTCTTTTATAGACAGTTTCAAGACTTAATGAGATTTAATGCGTATAGTTGAAACAAGAAAAGATATTTACTGAAGCTTCTTGAATACGTGATCTATGTTTGCTGATGGGTATTCTTCAGCAGAATGGCTAGTGTTTCTGCCGAAGTTGAAAGTTAAATTGGGTAAAATTAGCAGTCCACGTCAGCACTGGTCAACAATTTGACCAAAAATGGGAAACTACTACTTATTCGCTATTCGCATATCTTCGTCTCAAATTAAACGATTCCATCTTCACTCACGTTCAAAACACTTCCACTTGTGTGAATCTTAATCCTAACTTACGATTTTTCTCATGGCGCTTCAATTCAAGCATGATCATAATAAAGTCGTTTTTCTTGGAACAGCTAAGGGTGATGAGTTGTATAGACCAATGGTTGAATTCTTAACGAGGTCCAAGATTCATTATGCTTTAACACATTCTCCGAATGCTATATACGAATCGTTGGTTACTTAATTTTGGGCAACTGCTACAAAACGGAGTGATACAGAGATTGTTGCAGTTATAGACGGAACAGAGCATGTGGTGATAGAGGAGCGGATTAGAAGACAACTACGTTTGAATGATGAGAATGGAGTTTATCATTCTAATGCTGATGTGGTACTTGATGGACTAAGAGCAATTGGATATCAAGGTACAAGGACTGACATGTGGTTACAGAATCAGCTTTGTCCTATGTGGAGGTTTTTGGTTCATACATTGCTTCAGTGTGTAAGCAATAAATCAGGAGGATGGGATCAATTTTCTACTCATTTGGGATGTGGTATTATATGTTTATCTCAGGGTTTAACTTATAATTTTTCTAAATTTATTTTCGACAATATGGTTGAGAATATAACTAGGAAAAAGAGCAAGTTTTTGATGTAACCTAGGTTCTTACAGATGATCTTAAATGTTACTACCCAAACCCAAGCTTTTTATCCCATAGGAGTTTTAACTTCTAAGCTGTTTGCTTCTATGAGAACTAAGTTTGAGGGGACACATTATCCATTACTGGCAGCTATGTTGCCTCAGGGGAATGAGGCTGTGATGAGGATAATGATGTTAATCTACCTTCTACCAATGTTACTGCTGATGGTAATCCTTCAGTTGCCATTGATGAGGGCCCTTCTAATACTGCTGAAGCATCCAGTGTTTCTCCTGACCTACCTCCACCTATACCTTCACCTAGACCTAGTCCTAGTCCACCACCTACTCAAGTTTCTCTTGATGATGTTGAGCATGAAACTGGTAGACAGCCCACACCTAGTCCTATTAGGAATCAATTTGATGAAGGATTTCCTAATTTTGAGCCTGTACATATTTCTCCTGAAAGGCCCAATGATGCTCCTATTACCACTGAGAAATCAGCTGGTGGAGCTGAGGACCCTATTACACTTACATCTATATATGCTCTAGTGAACAGGTATGCAGGTGAGGTGGCTAATCTAAAGAAGGAGCTTACAGAGACCAAGTCTACTCTTAGTGGTCAGATTGTGGAGTTGCAGTCTAAAGTTAAGCACTTGGAGGAACAACTTGGAAAAAGGGGCAAAAGGAGAATGTTGGTTTCTTCTGATGAGGAGCAAGAAGAGACTCAGCTTGCATCACTAGGTATCTTGGCTGATGCAGCTCTAACAACTGATGGTTCTTATCCTACTGCTGCTGAATCTTCAAAGAAACGAGACAAAGTTGTGTTTACAAAGAAGAGGAAAAGACATTATCTGCATAAGGAATCCACTGAAGCTTCTAAGGAACCAAATATTGATGTGGTGTCTGTTGATGTTAATATGGAGGATCTGACTACTGAACCTGGTCAAGCCTCCTTGGTAAAGGAACAACCAAGTTCTCAACTTTCAGCAGATGATACTGAAGTGTTTGTTTCTTGAAGAAGTTATAATTTGGAGTCTACTACTGAAGTCTTTTCTACACCTGTTGAGGCATTTTCTCAACCTGTTTCTTCTGAGGTTAATATGGGTGTTTCTTCTGAAGTTCCTTTTGTGCATATTTCTCCAACTGTTTCTGCTGAGGAATCTTCTAACAAAGGAAAGAAAGTTGTGGTAGATGAACTGATTGGTTCAGGTCTGATGACTGAAGAAGAAAGGCTTGCTCAAGATAGGATGTTTGCTGATTATGAAAATATGTAGAAGAGTCGTGCAGTAGCTGAATTTCTTACTGCTCGGTCTGATTCTACTTTGCCTACTGAGAGAAAACAAGAGCTTGATGCATTATTTCCTAAGATCACTGATGCTCAATGGGATGCCTATACTAATCAAGGTGCATCTGATCCTAATCTTGCAAAATGAATTTTAGGTGCAGCCTTTGATAGTGAGAATTTTGTGGCTCAAATGGTGGCTCTTGGAA
This sequence comes from Chrysanthemum makinoi, assembly GCA_910596185.1. Taxonomy (NCBI): domain Eukaryota; kingdom Viridiplantae; phylum Streptophyta; class Magnoliopsida; order Asterales; family Asteraceae; genus Chrysanthemum; species Chrysanthemum makinoi. Next base: position 274,094,709 of record OU343221.1, read on the forward strand.
AACAAAAGAAGCTAGAAGCAGCTGCACAGAGGAGAGCTATTGTTGCTCAAAGGAATAAAGCTAAAAGGGAAAAACCAATGACTGTAGCTCAGAAGAGAGCTCATATGAGGAGGATTGTGAAGAATCATAGTTCTTCTGTCTACAACACTGGTATGTCAATGAAGCAAATCTTAGCTTTGTCTGATGGTGCTCTGATCAGAAAGTATAATATGATCATGAAGTTTTCTTCATCTTCATCTGTTCCTACCTCTTCTACTACATTGAAAAGGATTGCTAGTACATCAAATGTTCCTCAAGCAAAGAGATCTAAGACAACTACTGAAGCCACTCCTTCCACTGATAAGGTTACTTCTGCTGAACCTTTTCTGGTTTCTCCTGAAGCATTGCCTAAAGCTAAGAAAGATGATCTAAAGGTTACTAAAGCTAAGAAAGCACGAGAAATGCTTGCCAGAATGAATTCGTTACGTGATGGTGTTCCAGTTAGGTCTACTTCTGCTTCTTCTTCTCAAGTTGAAGATGTTCTTGAAGTATCTGAGGAAGGATCATCTCAGGGGATTTATACACCTGGTAAGAGGAAGAAAAGCATAGCTAAAAAGAAACTTACTTCCTTAAAGAACTCTGTTAGACTAGCTAGGAAACATCTTTCAAAGAGTATTTCTTTAGATCTTAAGGCTGATGAGTCAACCTTTATTAAAGAAGGAACTGTGGATGTTTTTCTTGAAGGAACACATGCTGTCTTGATTGATTGGACAGCTGGGGAGCTTAACACTGTTTATAGACTGGATAATACTACTATACAGTTCAACTTCTTGAAGGAGATTTTTCATTTGGTGGATAGACATGATTTGAAGATGCTGTATGAACATGTCACTCAGCATTATACTATTCATTCACCCCAAGGTTCTGGCTTATATTTATTGGGTGATCTTCAAGTCTTGTTTGATTCTCATTCTCTAGAGGGTAAAGGGTATTCTATTTGGAAGAATTCACATAAGTGGGAGATTGAGAGTTGGAGATTCTATCCTCTGCCATGTGTTCATGTGGTTCAGACACAATGTGGCATGATTGTGTGTACGTTCTCGGATAAGACTTATCCTTTGTCTGTTCCATTAATGGAAAGAATGCTAAGACAGAAGTTGGAAGTACCTCCTAATCCAGTTGGCAATGATGAGCTTCATGCATCACAGTGTGTTGGAGTGATTAAAACTCAACTTCTGCAACATAATGGTTCATCTTGAGTGTGGTATTTTGTATCTTTTGTAATATTTGTTTTGTTTATTTTTTAGTTAAAAAAAATAAAAAATAAAAAAAAATAAAAAATTTTTGTATATGTTTGAGTTTATCTAACTTTTATTGCAGGTTTGTTGTATATTATTGCTGGTTATTGACTCACCAGATATACTTTGTGTATGTCAAAGAGTTAGCTAGTCTAAGGGGTACAGCTTTGGTAAAGACACATCAAATCTGTTGATAGCTGTAATGGTTTGCTCAAAATTATAGGGATTGCAACCACCCATGCTTAATTGCTGAGGGTTGTATGGTCATCAATTCACCATGGTTTATTCCTCTTTGGAATCCAAGAATTGACTAGCCCACATGTATATGGCTTGTGGTAAAGGCATTGGAATACCATATTTGGTTTTCAATTCACCAATTCTAAGAATTGACTAGTCCTGAGCAAACGGCTACAGGTAAAGACATTTCAAATCCGTTTGTATGGTTGCTGGTTTGCCTATAAATCAGATGGTTATCAGTGTACCATAGTTTTTGAACTGAAACATTTGGCTACTCCAGTAGTGATGGCTATTGGTAAAGAGACATCAAATCCATTATTTTCAATGATTCACCTCTCACAGGAGTTAACACATCTGGATGTGATGAGAATAGTATGAAACTAATATGTTTTGATGTACATGTTGTCATTTGTTGCTGCAAAGATCTGGAGTTTCAGAGTTTCTTCATCAAAGAGATGTTCTTATTTTGATTCTTTGCTGCTAATGTTCGTATACAATCCTCTAGTGCTGATTTGTTACAGATCTATCAAGAAACTGGAACTTAACCAAGTCAAATTCCAGTTTAGGGGAGGATTGTTGGGAATTATGTGAAGTATGGATTATGCTGAAGTTAATGCCGAAGGGATTCTGCTGAAGTAGTGTGGATTCTGCCTAAGACATAATTCTGCTGAAGGAAATAGTCGATAGTTTGTTTCTGCGGAAGTTGTTATTCCGTGTTTAGTATATTTAGTTTGGATATACATGAGCTTTATTAGGAAGTGATTGTGTATATCTTATTTAGTTTTATGTTTATACGTTTCTTGGGAAACGGTTTAGGGTTTTGTTTAGGGTTCCTTGTCTATAAAAGCAACACAATAGTATGAGTTATGTATCGATTGGAAAAACAAAGTTTTAGTTAATTAAAAGATCCATAGAGGATCACAGAGTTCTTAATTATTTGTGTTGCTTGTGTTTATAATTCCGCTATTAAATACAAGTTGTAGAGATTGTCTTTTACTGTGCTTGTGATTACATAGGCATAGCTAACGATCCACGAGCTCAAGATCTATCAAGGTCTGCTAGTTTCAACAACATGTATGGTAATACCTGTAATAGAAGTTGATTTCTTGACCACAACGTCCACATGGACATCGAAAGTCTTGTTTGATAATCAACTCCTCCTCGTCATCGTATACTACTTCATCGCGTGGATATTCTCGATTTAGATCTATAAATGTCAATGGATGTTCATGTTGTAACACTTCCATTTCAACAATTTGATTTTAAATTGAGGATTTTTTTTGTTTGAACAATAGCTAACAGAAAAGATGATAACATGAAATCGAGATGTTAATTACATTATATAAGGATTTCTTAATGATATATTCTTTTCCTTTTCTCTATGAATCCATTGAGTAAAATATACGCATGTATTTCGAATATAGATTCGGCGATTGGCATGTCCATATACAAAAAAAAAGATAGACCTTGTAAACAAAAATTTAATTCTTCTTTGAACATGCTTTTCTTCCGCATGTAGTTTAATTATTTCTTGCTATTTATTTTGTGCTTCGAATTTTCAAGGCAAGTATATAACAAGCCTTTTACTTTAGCATCTATTAATTTACTTTATTCTATAACACTCATATTTCGCAGTAAGAGAAACATCACTACAACAAATTAATATTATGCATGCGTGTATTTTTTCTATACGATTAAGTTCATACACCATAGACATTGTTTTGTAGTTATACTAAATATGGAAATCAGAACCTCTATATAACTTGTGTTAAACACTTTCATTTTTCATCCATTAAAACTCATGAGCTAGCTTCGCTAAATTTTATTTTCTCCTACATTAAATGATTCAAGCATACCGTATAAACTTAGATGAATGAATGAGTGTGCTAATTAGGCTAAACCACAAACTATTTTATTATTATAGAATCACATAGTACATTATTATTTGTTTTAACTACCCAAGAAATGAGAAAATTCACTTCAATGGTATGAACTCTAGTGACTTATGTGACATCCTTAGATCTAAGAATAATGATTTATGTGATATGTGGAAACATGCATAGATGGTGAAACGACAATTTATTGGCACCTGATGTGTTTGTTTTGATAATGTTAGAGACTATCGAGGTAGTATTTTTCAATACAAGACCAACTCCATCCCATTTAAATGATCACTTGTTCATCAATATAACTTATCAAGGTATTTCATTATCATGGCTATCGAGGTAGTATTTAAGATAATGTTTGTTTGATTGGTATGGGAATGACTGAATGAGCGTTATTTATTATTCTTTGGTTATGGGTATAGTTATATAGCAGGGCTCTTAGGTCACTAACATTGTATCATTACATACATAAGGTCAATAAATAGGTTTAGAGAGAGAAAGAAAGAAAGAAAAATTTTAGAGACACAAAGTAAGTAGGTGAATTCTAGAGAGAGAAAGGGAGTGTATACAAATTAGGATTCACACACATAAACTAGTTGGACTTAGGCCTTGTCTTGGGCTCTTGTTGGACTTAAGGATGGATAAGTTGTTTGAATTAGGCTTAGGCCTTGTCTTGGGCTCTTGTTGGACTTAAGGATGGTTAAGTTACTAACTTGTCCATTTATATGTATACTTGTCCAGCTTACAGCTAGTCCAAACCCATTGACACTATACTAACATATTACAACACGTACAAAACTCATAAACATTACGTAGTAGCCACTAAATGGGAAATGATTGTCTCTTTTGAGGCTAACAATCTCCCCCTAAGAGGCGAGGCGATCATACATTAGACAACATTTTACGTTAAAAACAATACTTAGTGGTCTTGATCTTTGATCTTCTTTGATGATTGCCTCTTTAATATGGTAGAGTCTTGTGTTGTAATAGTCTTGGTTTAGGCATCTTGTTCCAATCATGCATCTTGGTCTTTGTCTTTGTATCGAGCTCTTGAATCTTTGTCTTACCTTGACAACTCTACATCTTACATTCGATGTTGACCAACATAGTCATACTTATCATCATTTAGAAAGCTTCCCAGTCACTGATCATACGGAATCTCAAAAAATACTACAAGGCACAAATAAAATCCCTTAACTGGTACACCATTTCTTCTTGTGTAATGGCATACGGGAATTGCTTTCATATATAATAGGTGTCATGCCAAGTATGAGTATGTGGTAAAGATGTAGAAGTTGTTGCTGAAATATGATGGAAATGAATCTTGAGTGGTTGCATCATACGCCCGAACCTATATCAGAAGAGTAGATAATAATCGTGCCAGGCCGATCAATCATTGTGGACTTTCTTAAAGAATGTTCCACTACGATTGGTTTACTAATGAATGTTGATAAGTCCTATGTTGTTGAATACTTATCACATGTTTATTTTTCTCATATTATGCATGTTTATATCTAATTTGTACTTAATTGACTTAGTTTTCCCATTTAAGTGATTACGGAGCAATATTACAAAACACACGGAAAAGACATGATTTGGAGCTAATCATGATTACTTTGTATGCAAGCTAAAAAAGAGCATACGGCTTATGTAGCTCTTGTGATATTCAGTATTGGTACCTGGTGGAATTCACCAAGTCCTGGTGCATATCGAAGAATACAACGCATTTAACTCTGGCAATGCGCCACAATTGGTAGCTCTACAGTCAAAGCCCAAGTCAACAATCGAAGGATTACGGCGTATAAAACTTTGGCCATACACCGTATTGAAGATCTTATCCCCCATCCAAGTATATTGAAGATTTGAAGGTTATGGCGTATCTCAACTCAAGATTACGCAGTATTTAAAAGAAACATAGAATATGCTTGAATATGCTTTCTTCGTCATCAATTAAGAAATCTAGAATACACCATATTCCCTATGGAATACACCGTATTCCAGCCCTGACAGGAGACTATAAATACATGCCCTAAACGGGAGTTTTAGATATCTTTCACTCATTACTCTTAACCACAGCCGAATTTCACCATTCAAAGGCCTCAAGATCAGTCCCAAGAGTTAGGAAATCAAGGAGATAAGGTCTCGTATCATCACATTAGGTTTAATCATTTAATTTGCACATTGATTTCACCATGATTTCCATTTGTTTATCATTTGAATTATCTCTTTGTGCTTTTACATATATTATGGGCTAACAACCTTGGGTGTTAGCCATGTTTTATGAATATTCTATGATAGTTATTTCCATTGTTAAGATCTAATGTTAAGTATTGCTTAATTTATGTGTTTATCGTTCAATACATGCTTGTTTATATGTTTGAGTAGGAGATTACCTATGTAAAGGCTAGATGCATGGACCAAGTTGTCTAGTCTAGGTTAGATAGGAGTGTGGGGGTATTCCTTGGACCAAGAAGATAGTCCCCGCATATCTTGATGTCACCAATACTTTACAATTAGATCATTGCACTAATAAATGAATGACTAGGATCGAATAGGATTAACATGGCTAGCACTTTCTTAGATAGTTTAATTTACTTTTATGTTTTAGTAGTTAATTAATCAAATCAATCCGAACCCCTGATAAAATCTATAAAGCTCACTAGGTTTAATCTAAGCGTAGTATTCTTGAGATCGGCCTCGTACTTACCCCACTAGCTACATCTGAACGGGTAAACTGCCTATGAAAGTGTGTCTTTAAGGTATAAGTGCGGCTAAATGTAAATTTAAAATTTTAATATAAAAATACCTACAACGAAACACATATCAAATGTCTTGATTCCATTCACCTTGTTTGGTTAGAATTAACCTCCTAATCTCGTTAAGGACTGTTATCAATACATTGGATAAATCGCTACATTGGATAAATCACTCAGGTTAGCGAGGACTCACTCACCTACTCCTTATCTAATACTTTCTTATATCTACTAAATTAAAAGACCAGCCGCAACGGGCTATAAGATAAGATACAGTTGTTGTACTACTTGACGGGACTATTTGTTAATTACATGATAATGTTGTCATGGGACCAAAAAGGTTTTAAGAAGAAAAAGTTTAGATACCAAAAGTCTGTTGCGTCCAAGAGGACAGATAAGTTACTACCGTTACAAAATAAAATTGACTTAATTTGTTGATTGGGTCCTTAGTGCATAAGATTAACTTTTAGAAGAACCTCGAAGGTAAGCTTATCATAAATATTGTAAATTGATGTAAACCCTGTTGGGATGACCTCTTATTAAAATTCATTTATTTGTAAATATATACATATACATATACATACACATAATAAACTTTTACCCTAATTCTGTTTATACAATTCGTTTTGGATAATACCACCACATAGCACATCTCTTATCAATTGCAAACTTACACTCTAAACACTTTAAGGTATACTTGTTTAGCAAATGCACACCACACTTGGTGCATTCACCATCACTTTCAACACTTTAGCAAAATGAAACAGCGTGCGGGTGACTATTAACCATAAAAATGCCTCCAAACTTTACATTATCATGTTGGTCAACACCTCTGTCAAGATAGAAATGGGTCCGCGTTCTTGCCTCTTGAAGTATAAACTCAACACAAGGAAGATGAATGGAGTAGACATATTGATCACAATGATAAAACGCATACATTAGGGTTAAACTCATCCTTGCAAACTTCACAAAAGTAATCACCATTATAGTTTTCAACTAGGAAGTACCTTAGGGTCATGGGATGCATACTTGTGCCTTATTGTAAAGATACGCATACATTTCGAATAAAGAGTAAAGATACGCATACCTTGATAAACAAAAATGTGATTCCTGGTTGAAGATTCTTTTCTTCCTTGTGCCGTTTAATTTATCTCTTTGCTCTTTATTTTGTGTTTCGTATTTTCAAGGCAAGAATATAACAAGTCTTTTACTTTAGCATAAATTAATTTACTTTATTCTTTAATACTCATATTCTACTATCTAAAAGAGTAACGACACTACAACAATGATTAAATTATCTTGTGTTTATCATTGGAGAGATAATTTCTTATCACAACCTCTATATAACTTGACTTCATGGATTAAAACACATATGCTAGCTTTGCTCTTATTTTATTTTTTTAATCAAATGATTTAAGCATACCACAAATTCTTATGAATAAACGAGTGTGTTCATTAGTACAAAACTACAAACTATCTGAATGGTATAGAATCATTACAAACTATTTGAATGTAATGAACTTTCATAAGTTTTTCAATTTGGTACGTGATAACGACGTGTCATACCTGAAAGTGTGACACGTAAAATTTATAACGTGACATATAGCAACATAAACGCGAAGTGGCCTTCTTTAAACTCTTTACTCCTATCCAAATGCCACAACTTTTAAGGTCCATCAATGGTGAATTTTTACTATGTGATAGTAAGATATAAATGCGGTCACGGAGTGCTTAAAAGATATCATAGTTTATTTATAGGTATCTATTACTTTCATTAAGACTTAAAGTCATAACAATAATATTTAGTGTTTAGTTCGGTGCCAATAGGATCATCTACTCCCAATATTTCAACATAAAGCTGAGAAGTTCCAAGTTTCTTATCTTGAAAATAGGATTTTGTGTTTGCAAGAAAGTCTTGAGGTTATATACACTCTTCCAGAAAAAAGAAACACTAACAATTGCATTGTTTCCTTAGTATTCCAGTGGTCCTTCGTCCTTATAAAAAACAAAATTATTTTGTTTATATGTATTTTGTAATCCTTTTTTTAAATGTAACAATGTTTTTACTTTCTAATTAAGAACTCAGATATGTTTATCCAAACACTAAAAAATGATATTCACTTGACACGTTCAAAATTTCAGATCTTAATTTTCACATATTCTTCTGAATGTGCCCATTGCTGATTAACTAAGTTTTTATGTAAACCAGTTATTCAGATATACATTGTACTACGTACTTACATATGGCAGTTGTATTATGGGCTTAGGTGATCTTGGAATTTAGAGTATTGGGATTCCTATCGGGAAATTTGATATGTATGTTGCTGGTGCTGGTATTCGTTTACAAAAGGTATGTTTCTTTAAAGTCAAAACGTGAATATATGCATTCTACAACTTGCATTCACATAGCTAGAGGTGATAGTTTTCACACATTTACTTCTTGGTTGTCAAACAGTCGGTCTACGGGTGAAACAAGTTGAACACGGGCTGTGTTTTGATTAAGCACAATGAAAAATATAGGAATGCCAACCAACTGTGAGTTCCTTTTATTACAACCACTCTCTAAAATTGTTATGTTGGTACCGAAAATCGATCACTCCTGCAGTTCCCTTTATCAATACTAATACCTAAAGCTGTCCAATGCTGATTTGAATTACTCTATTTTTTTCCCCTTGAAAAAATTTAGATCTACAGTACAACCTTTTTTAAATACATGTTGTTTGACTTTCCCATATTGTTTCACAGGATGATTTCAAAACGACTAAGTAAATTTGTGGAAAGGAGTTCCCGTGCCTTGGGATCTTTACCAAGTTGTGACAAGTATTGTGGGTATGTAACTCAAAAGAAGTGCACATTACTATGAAAGTATTAATTGGCACTAATCTATAATATGATATTCTACGTACATGAAAAGCTGCAATGGTTAGTTTTCGAGATGCCACAATGCCAAGAGTCAACGAAGAAGCCAACAATGCCCATGCTTTATTGTACTAAATAAATGAGGTCAAGCCAGAAATTTGACAAAATTGTTGAGTGAGGTAATATGGGAACATATTTTCGTTCTGATAAATCTCTTATAACAAGTTGATATGGAATTTGAAAGTAATGGGATGATCGTAATAAATAGGCCGCTATTTTTTCATATCATGTTTGGATTATGAAAATTGAAAAGGAACATGTGACCAATGTGGATCATTTGAACCTGATGAGATGCTAAAGGTAATAGGCATGAATTTGAGAGAAAAAGAGTAACAAGAAAACAGTAAGGTCTATGCTTGATTGCCAGGTCAAACTTGAAACACTTTTGTTTCAATAAGCTATTAACTATAACCGCAGATGAAACAACTAATAGTAGGATACATACACAAATGTATTTTGTATAAATTACGCGACTATATGTCGTATCTGTATCATTCAAATTATCCATATTTTGTTACCATACCAAAATGTGTATTCAATAAAATAAAAGTGAACCAGATAAATAAATTTAAACCTATTGCATTATGGAAATGAAAGTGTGAATATTTTCATGTGTTTTCACTAATAGAGACTTTATTTCACCATCTTCTTCTTATAATACAAAATTAAAAAGCATAAATAAAACAAAACAAAAATTGAATTATTTATTTTTTAATAAACAAAAATACATTATTTAAAAAATTAGAAAAAACCTCGCACGTGCGCGGACATTATAATTAGTGAATGTGTATTACGTTTCCTTTTTCTTTTTTCCTCAAGTTTTAGAAATTTAATAAATGACATATGTGGTAAACGTGTTCGTGACGTTTTTTTTTTTTTTTTTTTTTTTTTTTTGTAACAACTCATACGAAATATTTAATAGTTGACCAAAATTGAGCCTCAATTTTGACTTTTATCGTTTGATTTTGCCACGAGGCAAACTTGAGCAATGTGTTTGATCCAACTTTTTTTTCTATTAAGAATGTTTTGGCAAAATCATTCTTAAATATAATGTAATTCTTTTATTATATAAAAGATTATTTTACAAGGGATAAAGCATTTTTTTACGTCGAGTGTTACGTTGTCTTTCCTCTTTCGGTGTATGCATAAATGTCTTCAAAGGGTGGTTGAATGTTATAACAATAGCCATTCACAACCACCATCCATCACTAGAGACCCTCCAACCACTGATCACCACCCATCACGCGCGTACTAGTACTAGTACTATCACCAACCAATCTGAAACATCACAAAGAGACACAACCCAAACTTAAATCCTACAGATATTAAAAGATTTAGGAACATAAAACTGGCTTAGTGGGGTTTTAAAAGGTAATGTGCGTTTTTGCCTTTTGGACTCGGCTGAGTTAATTAGTTGGTTTTGCTCATAGATTGTAATCAACTATGTAAATAGATATAAAGGGAGTGAATGGTTATTATATAAGAAAATCTTTTCGCTGATATATTCTTTTCCCTTTCATATAAAGATTGGCTTGTTCATAAAGGAAAAGATATACCTTGATAAAAAAAATGCAATTCTTGGTTGAACATTCTTTTCTTCGTTATGTTTTTTAATTTATCTCTTGCTCTTTATTTGTGTCTTGAATTTTCAAGGCAAGCATATAACATGTCTTTTACTTGAGAATAAAGTAATTTACTTTATTCTTTAATAATCATATTCTCCTGCACAAAAGAGTAAATTAGCTTATGTTTATGACTGGAGAGATTAATTTCTTACACCCTCAACAAGAATTCTAGTTAAATATGACGATCACAACCTCTATATAACTTGAGTTTAATTTGCATTTTCATGGATTAAAACACATAAGCTAGCTTTGCTATTTTATTATTTTTTTTTTACATTTATATCAAATGATTCAAGCATATCATAAATTCTTATGAATAAATGAGTGTGTTTATTGATACAAAGCAACAAACAATTTGATTTCTTTTTGAGGGAGAAGAATAATTGCATTTATACATGAGTGTTATCCATGGTATGAACTCTAGTTAAGTACAATAAGCTTGTCATTTTCTATAATGGGTAGGATCCTTAAATTCAACAATAGTGACTTGAATGTGGAATTGTGGAAACATGCATAGATGGTGAAACGACAATTTTGCCATTACATCTTATGTATTTGTATGGCGGTGCAATGATAGAAACACCGATGCGATGAACTCGTAAAACTGATATTTGAGATGAACACATATAACTCGCTGAAAAATTGTCACAATGAGAATCGCATAAACTTGAAGGAAATAATACAACAAAAAATGTAGTTTGCAAAACATATAAAGTAATTATCATTCGGATCGGCATATGGAGTGTCCTTTCACCATTTTAGGTAGCAAGGTTTAGTAAACCGTTTAACACTTGCAACCAAACACCATCATCAATAATTTAAGAACTCGAAAACCAAAAGAAGAGAACTGAATTTACAGACCTAAAGAAAACATATATTATAATCCCCTCCGATAGCATATAATACTAGTCCTTTCACATCTTTTTTCACACCCCATTCAAGTGGAAACTTGGTCTCATAAGATTTTAATCAACGCAATGCAAAATCTCTGAAGAGTTTCATGAGATTTTAGTCTCACAAAGTTGAAGTTAGCTGTAGGTTCAAGATATTATTGACATACCTGTGGAGTAAACATGTAAGCTAATTCCCAACGTTAACGCCTTTATCTTATTTGACCTTCGCTAGCTAGTCCAACCATTGCTACAACAGAGATTGTCAACCTAAGATTAAAGTTTAGTAGCCAAGTCGCTAAGGTTACTTATACACCTAGTTAGCTAATACATGCTTGCAAGAACTACCACGCTAACGGTTGGCTAATTGTCATAAACTACAAAGTTGAGGGAAAGAGGTGAGAACATGAGGAGGTGACCCATTTGCATCCATATGGGTTTTTTTTAGTTAAGTTTAATTTCTAACGAACCTATCTGCAAATTTCGGAAGAAAAAGTGAGTTACCATGAATTTGTTTTTGCCACCAATACTCAGATCAATCTCCAACCCTTTACGCATTGAAACGTTCAAATACTCAGCTTACAAGATTAAGCAGTAGTGGACATCGAGTGTCTCTCGCGCAACCCCTAACACATGTGAACGGCTACGATAAAGGCCCGGTTTACTAATTTAGTAGTACTGACAATATTACAGCACTGTTTCAAACATGTCCCGATTTAACAGATCTATGTTGATTTAAGAGGCCCGGTTTACTAATTTAATATATGGCTTGGCAGCATTACACCATGCACAAGTTCTCATCCAACAGACCTACCTATCCTGCCAAGAAAGGAGCCACACTCTTCGTTCCATTCGCAATTCCAATCATTACTACTTAATCCTTAGTTCAATCAGACTATTTTTTAACTTCTCGATCTCTTTTAAAAACACGTTTGCAAAATGGTGGAAAATATCTAAAATCAATATACCTCAAAATAAGACTGCGCCATTTACTCAAAGCCAATGTTTTTTTACCTAAGGCCGCTTAGGCCACCACCCCCATCGAAATCATTCAACCAGACTCAAAAATATAATTCTCTAACGCATCGATTAAAGTAGAATATAGGACCACCAATATTTTGAAGAACCAAGCCTCATTTAATGCTTTTGGAAAACTCTTACCTTATCCGTCATTGTTGTTTTGGGTGAGTCGATAACAATAGTATCTCTGTATCTTTGAAAGTGGCGTTTCTTAATACAGCAATAGGATCATGAAAGTATGGCGTTCACAACCATGGATAGTAACAACTGGTTGACAAACTCGCGGGTTATAATTATGTAGCTCATACATAAATCATAATATAGTTCATAGCAATCCATTTATATCACTATCATACAAAAAAACTATTATAAGCAACAAATTGTTTCATGATCAACGTCCATACCGTATCCTCATGATCAACGTCCATACCGTTTCATGATCAACGGTTTATAGCTCAAATCAACAATTTGTTCCTACAAGAGGGAATTGAACCCGGACTTGAAATAAAAAATTCATCGATCAAATATTTGGAAGGTAAATACTTTATTGGTCCGTTCAAACAAATGTGAATTGTGAATTAAATATAGCAGAAGGGACACTTCTTTCAATATGTTAAAGTTGACCTACAAAATGATGCCATTTTGGGAGAACTAAGATGAAGGTTTCTTATAGTGCGAACTAACTTTGTATGTTGCATATTGTCTATGACATGGTTAGGCATCCCTGAACCATAATCATTAACAAATGTCTAGTGTCCACCACCGCACAAAAACACACAAACCAAACTCATTAACACATTATCACAAACAAAAGGTTTGAAATTTTGACTTGGTGTGTTTAAATCTCAAACGTAATCGAAGGCAATATTCACGTCATATGAATTAAATTTAACAAACACATGTATTATAAGAATCAAGATTTAACTTTATATTGTCCACGAAATTCACTCATCGTTCTTTATGAGTCCGTTAAGACATTAAACGCAAACAAAGTAGACCGTTTTGACTTAATTGAAGAATCAATGAGCAATATGAGAGATGGACTTCACAGCTTTTATTTTTTTTTTTTTTTATCAAGATAGTCAAGCTTGCAACTCGACTATTGACTACACAATAAATACCATTAATAAAACCTAATCCGACTCATGCAAATCTAAAATGTAAATAATTTACCCATTAAACAAATTCTAAATTGTCACATTTTTCCCCTTTTTGGTTTTGGCCTTTCTTCAAACAAAAAAATCAAATATTATCCCATTCATGATTCATATGATTAACGCAAATTGGGCAACAGTCAAACATAGGTCAAACACAACCTATTTTGTCTTCTACTTGCTATGGGTTTTTTTATTTTATTTACAAGAGTAGACTCGATTGCACAAACTGATCGATCAAGTAGAAACAAAAAAGAACCTGGAAGGTAAAAGCATATATGGGAAGAAAAAAAGATATTAAATTAAAGTAAAACCCAGGACAAGTGTCTTATTCATGGTTTATTGATATACAAATACACATAATAAACCTTATTCTATTACCCAGGAACACTTTCTATCAATTGCAAAGTTGCACTGTAAACACTTTAAGATCAACATTCTCTGCAACCTCGCACCACACCACATGCAGCGACCATCACTTTCAGTCCCTCGGAAAATTGAAAGAGGGTGCCCGTGACCTTTAAACGTAAAAATGCCTCCAAACTTTACATTGTGATATTGGTCAACACCTCTGTCAATAAAGAAAGGGCCCACGTTGTTGCCTCTTGAAGTATAAACTCAACACAAGGAAGATGAATGGACTGGACGCATTGATCACAATGATAGAACGCAGCATTAGGATTAAACTCCTCCTCGCAAACTTCACAAAAGTAATCACCGTTGTAGTTTTCAACTGGGAAGTACCTTAGGGTCATGAGATGCTTGTCATACTTGTGCCTTATTGTATCAGGCCAAAACAAAGCACACTTTGTATGTAGGTAAAAGTTACAATCCTCACAACTGTAAAAACGTTGAGTCATCTTTGCATCAGACAAACACAAAAATCGACAATACTTTTGGAACTTGACAAATTTTTACGTAATGTGTATTTACAAAAGATTTTATTGAAAATTGATCTGACCCATCGTATTGCAAAAACTCAGCTTCCTTCAGCTACGCGAGTTTTTCAAATCATTTTTAAATAAAATTGCTGTCCTCACTCGTGTTGTCTTCTTTAACGTTGTTTGAGAAACTAGAAATCCATTGCAAACCGACAAGGAGACAATCCACACCCACACTAGATCAACGGGAAGGGACTATTAAGTGGTAAGTCGTGCCTTTATAACTTTGTTTGAATCTTAACTTCAGTAGGACGGGTGCACCAAAATGAGGAGAACAATGCATCCATCATCAGAAGAAGCTGTACATTTGTAGAAATGGCATGTTCGTGATTGGTCTACATATGCTCGATATTCATAACTTCAAACATTTTCATTGAATCATGACCAGATAAGGCTTCCGCTACTTGAAGATGTATGATTCAAAAGTGTGAGCATGTCGGTCCAAAAGTCACAACATCACATGAAGGCATGGTGATCCAAGAGTTAATGGGTGATGATGAAAAGGATGTGTTAGTTAAAGGCCCTAAAAGATCATGACTTTCTCCATAAAGATTGTTGACAAGTGTTTCAAGACTTTAGAATTTGGGGTGATCCTTAGGGGAGATTGTTAGGAATTAGAAAATTCCATAGTGAAGAGTCGGTCACCCCATATATTATCTAGCATAAGTTAGCTCGTAGATGCTTATAATCTTCGTTATTTATTAGTTTAGTTTAGCGTAGTGCAACTGAAACGGGTCTTTACCCACTAGTACCTGCAGGACCATAGGTCGGTATTTGTAACATAAGTACAACTTTCATAACTAAGTTATTCAACATTTGGTAAACCTACAGCAACACCTCTCTCTTCTAACTCTCTAATATGGCAAACTGTAACATAGTCATCAACAAATAAAATAAAATCCAAAATACCAAAATGTGTATTCATAAAATAAAAGTGAAAGGATATATTTTTTGCATTTTGAGAATATTTTCAGTATCACTAATGACTTTATTTCACATCTTCTTTTATAATACAAAATTAAAAAACTTCTTTGCATAAATAAAACAAAACAAAAATTGAATTATTTATTTTTTAAAAACTACATTATTTAAAAAATTAGAAAAACTTAGATTTAGTGACGTGCGCTTGACACTGCTTTTAATGTAGTTGCGAATGTGTGCACATTATCCATTTCCTCAATTTATAAATCCATATGTGTAAATTCTGTAACAATCAGAACATATTTAATTTGAAATTTGAGCCTCAATTTTGATATCGTTTATTGGAAACTTGAGCAATGTGTTTGAAACTTTTTTTCTATTAAGAACTTTTGGCAAAATCATTCTTAAATAATGTAATTCTATTAAAAAAGAAACAAGGGATAAAGCAGTTTCCTACGTCGGTGTTTGTTGCCACACGCATGTCAATTTGCCAAAATATCCATGATGGACATAAATGAGGGTGGTTGAGGGTTGAATGTTATAACGCCATTCATCCTAAACCAACATCCATCACATTGAACCCTACAACGATCACCACCCATTTAGGTACTATCACCAACCAATGCTCGCGGTCAAACTCGACACAACCCATTTATATTTTGACACTGGCTTAGTGGGGAAAGAATGATCATGATGTCGAGTCTTGCTTTTGGACTCTGAGTTAATTTGTGAAGTTTTGATAGATTGATCAACTATGTAAATAGATATAAAGGGAGTGAATGGTTATTACGTATAAGAATCGAATCTTGTTTCGCATAATCAACTTTTCCTTTCATATACTAAAGATTGGCTTGTTCATAAAGGAAAAGATATACCTTGATAAAAAAAATGCAATTCTTGGTTGAACATTCCTTTTCTTCAACGATTTGTTTTTAATTTATCTCTTGCTCTTTATTTGTGTCTTAGAATTTTAGAGCAAGGCAAGCATATAACATGTCTTTTACTTGAGAATAAAGTACATTATACTTTATTCTTTAATAATCATATTCTCCTGCACAAAAGAGTAAATTAGCTTATGTTTATGACTGGAGAGATTAATTTCTTACACCCTCAACAAGAATTCTAGTTAAATATGACGATCACAACCTCTATATAACTTGAGTTTAATTTGCATTTTCATGGATTAAAACACATAAGCTAGCTTTGCTATTCTTAATTGAACATTTTTTTTTACATTTATATCAAATGATTCAAGCATATCATAAATTCTTATGAATAAATGAGTGTGTTTATTGATACAAAGCAACAAACAATTTGATTTCTTTTGAATAATTGCATTTATACATGAGTGTTATCCATGACCGTATTTTAGCCGAACTCTAGTTAAGTACAATAAGCTTGTCATTTTCTATAATGGGTAGGATCCTTAGATTCAACAATAGTGACTTGAGTGTTATGTGGAATTGTGGAAACATGCATAGATGGTGAAACGACAATTTTGCCATTACATCTTATGTATTTGTATGTGCGGGTGCAATGATAGAAACACCGATGCGATGAACTCGTAAAACTGATATTTGAGATGAACACATATAACTCGCCTGAAAAAATTGTCACAATGAGAATCGCATAAACTTGAAGGAAATAATACAACAAAAAATGTAGTTGGCAAAAAATATAAAGTAATTATCATTCGGATCGGCATATGGAGTGTCCTCTTTAGCCAATTTAGGAGGTAGCAGTTTAGTAACCGTTTAACACTTGCAACCAAACACCATCATCAATAATTTAAGAACTCGAAAACCAAAAGAAGAGAACTGAATTTACAGACCTAAAGACAACATATATTATAATCCCTTCTGATAGCATATAATACTAGTCCTTTCACATCTTTTTTCACACCCCATTCAAGTGGAAACTTGGTCTCATAAGATTTTAATCAACGCAATGCAAAATCTCGGGAAGAGTTTCATGAGATTTTAGTCTCACAAAGTTGAAGTTAGCTGTAGGTTCAAGATATTATTGACATACCTGTGGAGTAAACATGTAAGCTAATTCCCAACGTTAACGCCTTTATCGTATTTGACCTTCTGCTGCTAGTCCAACCATTGCTACAACTGTCAACCTAAGATTAAAGTTTAGTAGCCAAGCTGCTAAGGTTACTTATACACCTAGTTAGCTAATACATGCTTGCAAGAACTACCACGCTAACGGTTGGCTAATTGTCATAAACTACAAAGTTGAGGGAAAGAGGTGAGAACATTGACCCATTTGCATCCAGATGGGTTTTTTTAGTTAAGTTTAATTTCTAACGGACCTATCTGCAAATTTCAAGTGAGTTACCTGAATTTGTTTTTTGCCACCAATACTCAGATCAATCTCCAACCCTTTACGCATTGAAACGTTCAAATACTCAGCTTACAGTATTAAACACTAGCCGGGACATCGAGTCTCTCTGCCGCAACCCCTAACACATGTGAACGGCTACGATAAAGGCCCGATTTACTAATTTAGTAGTACTGACAGCATTACAGACCTGTTTCAGGTCCTGATTTAACAGATCTATGTTGATTTAAGAGGCCCGGTTTACTAATTTAATATACTGGCAGCATTACACACCCATCACAAGTTCTCATCCAACAGACCTACCTATCCTGAGCCACACTCTTCAGTTCCATTCGCGATTCCAACCATTACTACTTAATCCTTAGTTCAGCAGACTATTTTTAACTTCTCGATCTCTTTTAAAAACACGTTTGCATATCTAAAATCAATATACCTCAAAATAAGAACTGCCTACTCAAAGCCAATTTTAATTACCTAAGCCGCTTTTAGGCCACCACCCCCATCGAAATCATTCAACCAGACTCAAAAATATAATTCTCTAACGCATCGATTAAAGTAGAATATAGGACCACCAATCTTTTGAAGAACCAAGCCTCATTTAATGCTTTTGGAAAACTCTTACCTTATCCGTCAAGTCGATAACAATAGTATCTCTGTATCTTTGAAAGTGGCGTTTCTTAATACAGCAATAGGATCATGAAAGTGGCGTTTCACAACCATGGGCTGCAGGCAGTCAACCAAACTCGTGGTTATAATTATGTAGCTCATACATAAATCATAATATAGTTCATAGCAATCCATTTATATCACTATCATACAAAAAAACTATTATAAGCAACAAATTGTTTCATGATCAACGTCCATACCGTATCCTCATGATCAACGTCCATACCGTTTCATGATCAACGGTTTATAGCTCAAATCAACAATTTGTTCCTACAAGAGTGGAATTGAACCCCGAACTTGAAATAAAAAATTCACTGATCAACTATTTGGAAGGTAAATACTTTATTGGTCCGTTCAAACAAATGTGAATTGTGAATTAAATATAGCTGCAGTGACACTTCTTTCAATATGTAACAGTTGACCTACAAAAATGATGCCATTTTGGGAGAACTAAGATGAAGGTTTCTTATAGTGCGAACTAACTTTGTATGTTGCATATTGTCTATGACATGGTTAGGCATCCCTGAACCATAATCATTAACAAATGTCTAGTGTCCAGACCACCTGCACAAAAACACACAAACCAAACTCATTAACACATTATCACAAACACTTGGTGTGCCTCAAGTAATCGAAGGCAATATTCACGTCATATGAATTAAATTTAACAAACACATGTATTATAAGAATCAAGATTTAACTTTATATTGTCCACGAAATTCACTCATCGTTCTTTATGAGTCCGTTAAGACATTAAACGCAAACAAAGTAGACCGGTAACTGAAGAATCAATGAAAGTATGAGATGATGGATCACAGCTTTTTATTTATTTTTTTTTTTTTTATCAAGATAGTCAAGCTTGCAACTCGACTATTGACTACACAATAAATACCATTAATAAAACCTAATCCGACTCATGCAAATCTAAAATGTAAATAATTTACCCATTAAACAAATTCTAAATTGTCACATTTTTCCCCTTTTTGGTTTTGGCCTTTCTTCAAACAAAAAAATCAAATATTATCCCATTCATGATTCATATGATTAACGCAAATTGGGCAACAGTCAAACATAGGTCAAACACAACCTATTTTGTCTTCTACTTGCTATGGGTTTTTTTATTTTATTTACAAGAGTAGACTCGATTGCACAAACTGATCGATCAAGTAGAAACAAAAAAGAACCTGGAAGGTAAAAGCATATATAAAAAAGATATTAAATTAAAGTAAAACCCAGGACAAGTGTCTTATTCATGGTTTATTGATATACACATACACATAATAAACCTTATTCTATTACCCAGGAACACTTTCTATCAATTGCAAAGTTGCACTGTAAACACTTTAAGATCAACATTCTCTGCAACCTCGCACCACACCACATGCAGCGACCATCACTTTCAGTCCCTCGGAAAATTGAAAGAGGGTGCCCGTGACCTTTAAACGTAAAAATGCCTCCAAACTTTACATTGTGATATTGGTCAACACCTCTGTCAAGAAAGAAAGGGGCCCACGTTGTTGCCTCTTGAAGTATAAACTCAACACAAGGAAGATGAATGGACTGGACGCATTGATCACAATGATAGAACGCAGCATTAGGATTAAACTCCTCCTCGCAAACTTCACAAAAGTAATCACCGTTGTAGTTTTCAACTGGGAAGTACCTTAGGGTCATGGGATGCTTGTCATACTTGTGCCTTATTGTATCAGGCCAAAACAAAGCACACTTTGTATGTAGGTAAAAGTTACAATCCTCACAACTGTAAAAACGTTGAGTCATCTTTGCATCAGACAAACACAAACGACAATACTTTTGGGAACTTGACTTAAAATTTTTACGTAATAGATGATTTGGATGGGATTTATGTGAGATATATTGAGGTGTGACCCCGCAAGAAACGTCAGCTTCCCAGCTAGTTAAATAAAATTTGTCCTCATAACTGTAAACAAATCCATTGCAAGGTGACCGACAACGATGACAATCGAACACACCCACACTAGCAAAAGGGACTAGTTTAAGGGTAAGTATGCCTTTATAAGTTTGAATCTTAACTTCAGTAGGCAGCCGGGTGCACCAAACATGGAGAACAAAGTTGCATCCATCATCAGAAGAAGCTGTACATTTGTAAAATGGCATGTTCGTGATTGGTCTTATGCATGCATTGCATAAAACTTCAAACATTTTCATTGAATCATGACCGGATGATGTTGTTATTCTTGAAGATGTAGGTGTTGTTGTAATATCATTAGAGCATGGTGTATCTACAAGAGTTAATGGGTGTTGATGAAAAGGATGTGTTAGGTTGGTTTCGAAGGCCCTTGATCCACTTTCTCCATAGAACAAGTGTTTCAAGACTTTAGTTTGGCTGGTTTGATCGGGGAATGGGAGATGGAGAAGATTAGGATGCTTATAATCTTCGTAATTTTTTGAAACTGCACTAGTACCTGCAGGACCATATAACATAAGTACAACCACTAAGTTATTAAGGGAAATTACAGAATTACATATACTGACTAACATAGTCATTAGTGACAAATAAAAAAAAAAGTGTCTCTAAAAGTACCAAAAGTGTCGAAGAATTGAGTGAAAGGATATATTTTTTGCCTTTTGAGACACATATTTTCCACAAAAGTATCATTAAATGTCACATTTTTTATTATTTACTCACACTTTTTAAACTAGAAAATTAAATTTATTGACACTTCTTTGTATCACTAAAGCCTCTTAAACTAAAACTCAGTTTTCTTGCGGCGATAATTAAATGCAATATATTAAAAACTTAGATTTAGTGACGGCTTGTACATACCTGCTTTTGATGTAGTTGCGCAATCTGTGTGCACATAATATCGACATTTCTCACATTTATAAATCCATAGATTCTTAACAAATCGCAGATCACATACCTTACACCTTGGATGAAATTTAGCTTTTTGATAATCTATTGGAAATGAATATGCAAGTGTGAGCGGGTGAGTATGAAAGAAACTGGTCCTTCTAAAATTTTGTATTAACAACTTTTTACGGAGGAAAACACAATCTCTATGGGCGAAAAAGCAGAAACAAGTGGTACAGTGATAAAAGTTTCCTTGGTGTTTGTTGCCACACGCATGACAATTTGCCAAAATATCCATAGGGATGGACATTATGGGGTGTTGGTGGCTAGGGTGATAGATAATGTGGTTTCGTACGCCATTTTTGGCACATCCTAAACCAACAAAAATATCACATTGAATACAACGATAATTTAGGTACTCATAGTAATGCTCGCGTGTACAAACTCGACACATACACCATTTATATTTTGACACTTGACAGAGGATAAGAGCATGATCATGATGAGACTCGAGTCTTAGCGTTGTGGGAAGCTCTGCACATAATTTGTGAAGTGAGTAGTCACATTGATCACACGTATAGTAATACCTGTGATAGAAGTTGATTTCTTGACCACAACGTCTACATGGACATCGGAAGTCTTGTTTCATAATCAACTCCTCCTCATCATCGTATACTACTTCGTCGTGTGGATATTTTGGATTGAGATCTATAAGTTTCAATGGATGTGCATGTGGTAACACTTCCATTTCAACGATTTGATTTTAATTTGATGAATTGTTTTTTGATCGAAATGAAATAGAATAGAGCAATGGCTGATAGAAAAGATGATAACCTCGAGGTATAAAGGACATTATATAAGGAAATTTTTGAATGATATATTCCTTTCCCTTTCCTTATTAATCAACAGAGTAAAGCATATACTTTGATATGCATACATTCCGAATGTAGGTTGGCACGTCCATAAAGAAAAGTATATACTTAGATAAACAAAATTGTAATTCTTTATTGAACATTCTTTTCTTCCTTGTGTAGTTTAATTGTAATACAATTTTTAGACCATTTTCCCAAATTGTTATTGTAACAATACTGTTAACTGTAATCATAATTAACCTTCTTTTACATCTTTACCAAGGACCGATATTTTAGCCGTACATTAGTTAAGTAAGCAATGTAAGTGTTTCTGGGTTAACCTGGCCTTTTCATTTTGACCCATTACCTAACCTGATAAACCCGGACAGGTTCTATATGTTGAACTTAATTGATACTTGGTTATCTTAAAAAAAGCGCTATCTAGTCCTACATCAGTTGAATTAGGTAATATAAGTGTTTATGCGTTAACCAAACCGACCCCCATTTCATTATGAACCGTACCGAACCTGCTCGACCCGGATATCGTGTGACTTCTGGCTTTTGCGACTGACTAAATACTTTATTTCGCATAGCCTAAGAATTTCTGTGGAACTGCAGGGAGAATGGAGTCCAGAGGATATAATGGAGCTACTGCAGAGCCCTCCTTTTCGCCAACAAGTTGATTCCTTCACTTATGTGAGGATCTATATCCAATTTCCTTGCTTCTTTGTCTAACTTTTTTACAATTAATATCTTAATTTTGTTTGTATACTGATCAGCAACATGGTCTATGCAGGTGCTGAAAACTGGTCAAATAGACCTGACTCAATTTGGAGTCGACCCAAGTAAATGTAAGCACTGCAAAATTTCTATTCTCTTGGCCAAATCTAGAAAACTATAGGTGCCAAATACTTTTGACCTTTTTAGCATCTTTTTCCTTTTTGATTTCACCCGTTTTAGAAAGTAAAAAAAAAGCCAAACGAGAATCGACCCATTCATAGACTGGGTGGGTATTGTCACGTCAAACATTATTGAAATTGTACTGGTAGAATCTATTTTCTGGTTTTGATTTGATCGGATTGTTTATTGTAACAACTTCTAAAGTACCAATTATTTTTCACTACAGACAAGTTCACGGTCCTATCTTTTCTTGAGGCTCTTGAAGATTCTGTTACAAAATCATCTAACTCTGAGGAGCCAATAGGAGTAGACTCGATTGCACAAACTGATCGAATGTATGAAGACCAATAGCAGTAGACTTGTTGTCAACATTTTGTCTCCATTCACAGTAAGAAATTGCGTCACAGATTCGTGGATGCTTCTAGTGTTATCAATTTATAGTCATGCGTGTGTACACTAAATTTAGTAAAAGTTTCAGCCGGTTCAACCTTTATTATACTTTCAATTAGTCGAAAGAAGGTGCAATTGCAAGATTTTTTTGAAGGGTCCTTGTTTTGATTGTTAAACATCTATTTGTTTTTTTTGTGTAACCATTTTTTCCGACTTTTTGGCTGACTAATACTGTAGTCAGGGGCGGAGGGAATGGGGTATCTAGCAGGTGCTAGGCCCCTCCCAACTAGCCCAAGAAGCCCATTGTTGTATAGCTAAAAGCTCAATTGTTTAAGTGATACCGATATTCGCCCCTCCCAATCCTAATGATATTTTAAATTTTCTTTGTTATTTTCACACGAAAAAGAAGGAGAAAAGTTAGCAAACCAACGTCAATCTCATTCTTTCAATACTGATAAAAAAATTTCAGTTATCTAATAAGGTATTCAATGATTTTTATTATTTAGTTTTCACTAATGATCAAAATTAATGATTTTTGTTTGGAATCTCTGGAATAAATGAGTTGAACGAGGATTGATTTTTTTTCTTGGAACATGAATGATCAATTCTATGCTTATTTGTTCTTAAGAGTAAAGAGTAAAAACAGTCATGGGTAACTGATATGTTTTAGGCCATCCATAATTACCTTTAAATGTAATTGAAGTCCTTAGTCACTAATGTTAAATTTGAATGAATTAGTAGTAGTTGGTATGGTATTATGATCTCTGTTATTGGGCATTTTTTCTTTAACGATAACTATTAGTCTATTAATTACTTCATTGTTAATTTGTTATTATTTTCCTTGTATGCTTATTATTACTTGTCACTTGTTAAGTTTTTCTTTATACTAATTGTCTAAATTCTAACAAAGAACAGTATGTATGCTGACTGTTTGTCAGTTTGAGTGTTGAACATTAACACAGTCAAACTTTGAGTGCTTAAGCTCATTAGAATTCATATGTTAATTGCTTATGTCTTTTGTACAGGTTTGTTTAGTTTTGAGATTTGTTTGGGAATTTTATTATCTATTCGGTTCTTCATTTGTTTTTCTAAATCATCATGTTTCGTTGTTTTTCTTTGAACTATGTCGTGAGCATAAATTTTTTTTTTTGGCCCCCCTTAACTTGAAATCCTGGCTCCGCCCCTGACTGTAGTAAATTGCGTAAATCCCCGCCACACATATTCAAATTTCGTAAATCCCTCCCTTTTCAGGAGGTTGGCGTGACCACTTCAAGATTGTTTGCGCCTAGCAGGAATTGAGCGTGAGACCTCACACATTTTATATAATATGGAAGTTACTTAATCACTGCTATAACAAATTAAAATTGACTTTGTTGATCGGGTCCTCGGTCCATAGGATCAATCTAGTGTCTTGTAATTTAAAATTTATGGAAATTTGGTTTTTCTTTTGAAATAAATGTTACTAAAAACTTTTTATTGAAAACGGTTCATGATTGGATCTTACCTAAGATCGTTTTCGTCTTTGCAAGTTTGTGACTATGATCGTGGTCTTCTCAAAATTGTGAGTGTACGATTGGATAGGGATCATAAGATCCTACTAAAATCCAAATTTTAAATATCTACACAGTTTTCTATATAATAGACGAATCAAAATGGATGGTATCTTAAAAATTAAAGTTTAAATACCGTAGTAATAGAAGATAGATATATTGCAATACATAGGGTTACTTCATGTTTCGGTCTTTAAATAAACGATTTGGGTCTGATCCGATTATTATTCTATGCATATTCAGCTAATCTATATATTTGTTCAAATTAGGTTGGTCAAGCTTCGGGAAGGGTTTACTTGTTGAAGTTTCAGACAGACGACAGGAAGTGTTTCTTCTGGATGCAGGTTAGCGTAATTCATCTTCTACTCGTTTTATAGCTCTATATTGATCTAAAGCTGACTTATATTGCTTAAATGTGTTCCAGGAGCCCAGAGCCGATGGTGATGAAGAATTTTGCAATTCAGTCAACGTGTACCTCAGTCAACCGATAGGTATTTGTTATAACTAATTTCTCTAGATAATGATATAAAAAGCTCAAGATTATATGTGTGCTCCTGAAGGGTACATTTGGGACATGTTTTTATCGTAATCGACTAAAGAATTGGCTAAAGAAGGAACGCATCAAATGGGTGAAAGTGGAAATTAACTCAAATCTATTTTGAAGGGCTTAATTCATGCAACCTTTTAAATTGTCATAAAATCCCCAAACCCCGTTCCGGCAGGATTAGGTATTGTTGTTGCTGGTGTTTCAAATTGTCCAAAATATTTTTAGTCGAAGGTTTAGGTTATCTGTGTGATGTATTGTCTTTTTAATAGTAACTAAGACATTAGTTCATAATAAAAAATGGACAAAAGGCATTCGTTGGTCAACCTGTTTTCGCCCAAACTAGTTCTGTTACGATCCTGAGCAATTATTTGATCATATTCTGTCACTGAATTTGCTCTGAAGTTTGTAAGCATATTTCTTGTTGCTCTTGTGCTGTTTAGCATTCTAGATTTTAGATCTTTTGTTCTCTGAATAGATCACCTACACCCTTTTGTTGCGTATTGCACAAAAGTTAACGCTATTATAGGCATCTATTTTTTTGTTTAAATTCGTCATAGTTTATGCTTGTATGGACTTTTAAATTTGGTCCTTGATATCTTTAAACTTTAGTGAATCCTTCAAAGTTTCAGATTTATATTACTCTAATTGTATGAGTCTTGTAATTACCATTCTTACTACTGAATTATTTACATCAACAATGCAAAGTATTAGAAAGTTTATGCTCAATAACATATTCAACATGTTTATATTTATGTGGCAGATTTCGCAGCTGAAGAAGAAGACTCTCATGGTGAAGATATCTCATCACGGTATGTGAATATATCTAAATAGAAAATAAAATCCATGGGTGCTTTTTTCAAAAAGTTTTTTAAATACAAGCGGTGCACCTTATCACAATTTGCTTTGAAAACATAACACACACCCATCAATTATTTAATTAAGGACTTGAATTTGCTAATCAAACCATGGGCCAATTGATACTTTTTTAGAACTTTTAATTTGTTGCCTACTAGGAAATAAAGTGTAGTTAGATATTTGCCGTTGGCCACGTTCAATCTCGATCTGAAATCTTAAAACCAAAAAACAATGTGCCCTCTGTCCCTCAGTCCACATATATATATTTGGTCTTTGTATGCTCACTCCATCCCTCAATCCACATATTTATCTGCTATACACATATTCTTAAACAGATTGTCAGATATTTGGAGACCTACCTTTTAAACTTAATCTTATAAACTGAAACCCACTCTTGTGGTTGAAGATTGTTCATCTTAGACCCTGTCTTACGAATATGAATCTACTCTCATGGTCAAAGATCAGTCATCTTAGATCTGATCTTTACAACAGATACCTATTCTAGTGACTGATCGATCAAATTCATCTTAAACCTGATGTCCAAATAAAAGACCGTTATATTCTCAATGTGAAGGAATACTGTCAGAACATAAACCACATAAAGGTACTTGTTAGGCCTCAGCATGAACACAAGCTATATCTGAGTCCTAAATATGATATCTGTTGGAATTCTAAGTTGCAGTCTTCTAGAATCACAAGTCATCATTATCATCACTATCCATTCACAATAGATAATGTGCCACTAAGTGAGTTAGTGACCCATTATACCTAACTATAATCACTGACACAGGAGGTGTTATGGTTATAAATAGAGGTTGTTTAGCAAGAGGTTAAACATCAGTTAATGATCACAAACACATACAAGCAATGTATAAACATGTAATAGGTTTTGAGCTATTTTCCTATTATTAATCAAAGAGTTATTTTGATTATCACTATGTTTATACATTCCAATCCTTTAATATCAATAGTACATATATCAACTGTAAGGTTCATAGAAAAGTGTAATTTTTTCATGATGTTCGGAGACAGAATGTGGTAGACCTATATACTTTATTTACCAGAATGAGCTAGTTCTTGGCTGAATGGTATACGCTAAACATGACAGTATTTGTTTACAGGGCTGGAAATTTGGTTGGATCAGGTATGGGTGCAGACGTAATTAGTGATGTGTCCTCCTCAGGACCTGTTAAATTGGCAGATCTTCAGAGAATCTTAAGTAATATCGGACCCTCAGGCATGTCAATAGATTCTGCTACTAAAAATTTTTGTTCGATTTGGTTAATTTTTTGTCATTCTGAACTGATCTCTAACTGGCCTGGATGATATCCAGGTGAGGCAGCAGATCCTGATTGAGGTAATGATTATTGGATTGGACACAGTTAACCAAAATAACTCATTGATTAATAATGGGAAACTCACTCAACCTATTACATCTTATACAATGCTCTGTATATGACTGTGTTGTGTGGTGTTGCTTAACCTCTTGCTAAACACCCCTATTTATAACCTTTAGGATACAGCAACTTCTGGTCTAGTGGTCATAGTTAGGTAAAATGGGTCTAGTGGAACACTAAGTCTTGTAATGGGTCACTAACACTTCCATTAACTGTGAATGGATAGTGATGTCATTGATCTAGAAGAACTTAGGATTCCAACAATGATTTCTACAAATTGATTATGAATTTTCTTTTGGACTGCGGAAATCATTAATTATATGAATTTATACCTAAATTATTAAACACCCCTAAATCTTTAATAAATTTTGAAATAGGAAGTAGATGATCTTCTGTATAAAATTATAAAAACATTTACCTGTCCAAAATTTGTCAGTATGTCAATCCAAGATAAAAGTCTAAGACTGTGTTGGATTTTAATACATTCTCGAGTAATTTGTTTTTTATGCTCAACTATTGATAATGCACCTTAACGAGGATAAGTTATAGAAAAGTTGTGGAGCAAGATCAAAGTTATGAATATGAAGTGATGATTTCTAAATACTAGTGGCCTAAGCAGTAAATTGATAAGTACCAAATAGAAGAGAAAATTTGCATTGATTGTACAGTTTGAGAAGGAAGTTTTGTATATTTTTGGGACGAAAGGAATATACCTTATTTTGCTTTAGTTTTGATATAGCTGTTATTGTGAATTGCTTTTTTTCTTTTTATAGGTTTAGGATTGGGTGATATTCTGAAGCCTGAACTTATCTTGCCATTGATGGAGACATTATCACTGGAACAAGCTGCAACACATTTACCCGAGGTAACATGAGCGCTCCTTGATTTGTAGTAGAGGTGGCAATTTTGACTCATAGACTTACGTATGGGTCAACTTGGTTGTGCTTGATTTCAAACACGTCATGTTAAAAAGCTAAATAATGAAAACCAGAACTGCTTAAAGGGTTTGATAGTCACCAAAGTTTATTTATAATGCACGCAACCACTTTAAGTGTTTTTCTTTTTGCAAATCATTATTCTTTAGTGTGCATCAACCATTTCTTTCCCAATTGAATGTATGAAATTTTAATTTATCATAGTGTGTGTATCATTACGGGTCAAGTTCGATACATTTGAATGAATAATCACTTCAAAATGTAACGAACTTGACCCATTATTCTTTAGTGCATATCATTTTTTCCTTCATATTGACTGTAAAAAGAACTAAAGGACACTAACTATTGATAAGAGGTTATAGGGAATAAACTTCTAATTTATTCTGTTGTGTGTATCATTACGGGTCAAGTTCATTGCATTCGAATGGATAATCATTTAAAAATGTAACAAACCTATAACTCAAAAGTTTAGCCCTACAATAGGATATATTAAAATTAGAAGTTTATACAATTAATAGGAAAGGAAAAAGTTTGATGCATGCTAAAGAATAATGAGTGAAGTTCAATACACTTTTAGACCATTTTCCCAAACTGTTATTGTAACAATACTGTTTTTGTTAACTGTAATCACAATTAACCTTCTTTCATATCTTTACTTTTAGCCCTACATTAGTTAAGTAAGCAATGTAAGTGTTTCTGGGTTAACCTGGCCTTTTCATTTTGACCCATTACCTAACCTGATAAACCCGGACAGGTTCTATATGTTGAACTTAATTGATACTTGGTTATCTTAAAAAAAGCGCTATCTAGTCCTACATCAGTTGAATTTAGTAATATAAGTGTTTATGCGTTAACCAAACCGACCCCCATTTCATTATGAACCGTACCGAACCTGCTCGACCCGGATATCGTGTGACTTCTGTCTTTTGCGGCTGACTAAATACTTTATTTCGCATAGCCTAAGAATTTCTGTGGAACTGCAGGGAGAATGGACTCCTGAGGATATAATGGAGCTGCTGCAAAGCCCTCCTTTTCGCCAACAAGTTGATTCCTTCACTTATGTGAGGATCTATATCCAATTTCCTTGCTTCTTTGTCTAACTTTTTTACAATTAATATCTTAATTTTGTTTGTGTACTGATCAGCAACATGGTCTATGCAGGTGCTGAAAACTAGTCAAATAGACCTGACTCAATTTGGAGTCGACCCAAGTAAATGTAAGCACTGCAAAATTTCTATTCTCTTGGCCAAATCTAGAAAACTATAGGTGCCAAATACTTTTGACCTTTTTAGCATCTTTTTCCTTTTTGATTTCACCCGTTTTAGAAAGTAAAAAAAAAGCCAAACGAGAATCGACCAATTCATAGACTGGGTGGGTATTGTCACGTCAAACATTATTGAAATTGTACTGGTAGAATCTATTTTCTGGTTTTGATTTGATCGGATTGTTTATTGTAACAACTTCTAAAGTACCAATTATTTTTCACTACAGACAAGTTCACTGTCCTATCTTTTCTTGAGGCTCTTGAAGATTCTGTTACAAAATCATCTAACTCTGAGGAGCCCATAGGAGTAGACTCGATTGCACAAACTGATCGAATGGATGAAGACCAATAGCAGTAGACTTGTTGTCAACACCTTGTCTCCATTCACATTAAGAAATTGCGTCACAGATTCGTGGATACTTCTAGTGTTGTTTTCAATTTACAGTCTTACCAGTGTACACTAAATTTGGTAAAATTTTCTGCCAGTTCAACTTTTATTATACTTTCAATTAGTGGAAAGAAGGGTGCAATTGCATGATTTTTTGAAGGGTCCTCATTCTGATTGTTAAACTTCTATGTATATATATATATATATATATTTCCGTAACCATGGTTTCTGATATTTTGGCTGTAATCCATGGGGTTTAAACCGACCGCCACATAGATTCAACCCGGGTAAAACATTCTCTTTTCAGGAAGTTGGTGTGACCACTTCAAGGTTGTTTGCGTCTAGCAAGAATTAAATATGAGACGTCACTCATTGTAGTGGTATTAGTCACAAGGCTTTTATTGCTGGCCACCTTGAGTGGTTAAACTTCTATTTTGTGTTACATCTTCACCATTACAAAACAAAATTGACGCTGTTGATTCGGTCCTTGGTCCATAAGATCAATCTGGTGTTTTGTTATTTAAAATTTCAGACAATTTGGTAATTTCTTTTGAAATCAATGTTACTGAAACTTTTAGTTGAACTAGTGATGTGTTGGTCCTAAGAAACAAGGTTTTCTTGATTGGATCTTACCTAATCTCTTTTTTGTCATCGCAAGATCATGATTGTGATCATGGTCTTCTCAAAATCGTGATTGTACGATGGGACAGGGATCTAGATCATACTAAAATCCAAATTTCAAATAGATAGTTTTAAATATTTCTACACAGTTCTACTTTCTATATGATAGACGAATCGAAACGAATGATATAGGAAAATCAAACTTTAAATATCGTAGTAAGAAGATAGATATGTTGCAATACATAGAGTTACTAAGGGTGGGTGTGTTTAGCTCGAGAAATTTTTTTCTTGTTTTCTATTTCTAGTTTTGTATAAATTTGGAAGGGAAATTTATCTCTACAAAACATTTCAAAATTATTAAAAACGCGTTTAGTTGATGTTTGTATTTTATATTTTGAAGAAAGGGAGGAGGGTTGTGGGGTTAAAAAGGAAAACAAGAAAAACAACTAAAATTTGTTTTGTAATTTTCCTTATTACATTAGGAAATAGGGCATTTTGTGTTTTGCAAAAACATTTTGTTGGAAAGCGCTAATTTGAAAGCGATCTCTGTCTTCCTTGTTTTCCACAACATTTTGTGGAAAGCAAGATTGTTTTCCCCAAACTAAAAATGTTTCAATCGTTAAATAAACGATTTGGGAACAAAAGAAATACGACATACATCGAATTACTTCATGTTGTAATAGTTCATAATGTAATCGGCCAAAAGTAACCCAAAAATGGGCTTAAGTTAGGGAAAAGAAAAAGGTAGACAGGGACTTATAGTTGGATCAGATCGTTTTCGATCCCATAATCTTGTGTGCGATCCTATAACGATTTTGCCCAGATTGCTATCCTACTATGATCCTGATGGCTTATCATACAATTATGATCGCTATCATACCTGTTCAAATTGCTATCCCAGTACGCGTACTGATGGCTTATCTTACAATTAGGATCGTTATCATAACAACTATGCCAACAACCTCTCAGTTTGCTTTCATTGATTATCTTGGACTATTTGTTAATTACAAGATAATGTTTTCATAGGACTAACAAGGTTTTAAGAAGAAAGTTTAGACATAGAAAGTCCGTTGGTTAAAGCTGTTACAAAAGAAAATTCATTTTAATTTGTTGATTGGGTCCTCAGTCCATAAGACTCAACTTTTAGAAGCAAAGGGAGGTATCTGATTGAAATTTTACGACTCAAAAGAGAACCTCGAAGGTAAAGCTTATCATTTATCTTTAGATACATACACAAAATAAACTTTTGCCCTAATTCTGTTTATACAATTGGTTTTTAAGAATAATCAAACTTCTCCACACATTCACTATCAATTGCAAACTTACACTGTGAACACTTTAAGATAAACTTGTCCTACAAATGCTCACTACACTTGGTGCATTCACCATCATTTCAACACCTCGAAAAAATGAAACAACATGCCAGTGACTATTAACCATAAAAATGCGTTCAAACTTTACATGGACCAACGCATTGATCACAATGATAAAACGCAACATTAGGATTAAACTCCTCCTCGCAAACTTCACAAATAGTTATAATCGGGAAGTCCCTTAGGTTCATGGGATGCTTGTCATACTTGTGCCTTATTGTAAAGATACACATACATTTCGAATAAAGAGTAAAGATACACATACCTTGATACACAAAAATGTAATTCTTGGTTGAACATTCTTCTCTTCCTTATGTAGTTTAATTTATCTCTAGCTCTTTATTTTGTGTTTCGAATTTTCAAGACAAGCATATAACAAGTCTTTTACTTTAGCATAAAATAATTAACTTTATTCTTTAATACTCATATTCTACTACCCAAAAGAGAAACGTCACTACAACAATAATTTAATTACCTTGTGTTTATGAATGGAGAGATTAATTTGTTATCACAACCTCTATATAACTTGGCTTCATGGATTAAAACACATAAGCTAGGGTTTTTTTTTTTAATTATTATTATTTTATTTTTTTTTAATTTTTTTAAAATTTAATTTAATTTGTTTTGTTTTTTTCTTTTTTTAATTTTGTATCAAATGATTTAAACATACCATAAATTTTTATGAATAAACGAGGAGTGTGTTGATTAGTACAAAACCACAAACTATTTGAATGGTATAGAATCATTGCTTTTTTACATTATTATTTGTTTAAGGGGCATTTACATACATCCCCACTCAAACTTCAATAATTACATATTTCCCCAAAGCATGCTTTAATAGCATTGTACATCATGCATTAGAAACTTGTGTTTTGGGGAAATATGTAATTTTTGAAGTTTCCTTGGGTATATATGAAATTCCCCCTTTGTTTAAACTACCCAAGAAATGGGAAAACTCACTTCCATGGTATGAACTCTATTTAAGTACAATAAGCTTGTCATTTTTTGCAATGGGTAGGATCCATAGATTCTACAATAGTGATTTGAGTGTTATGTGGAAACATGCATCAATGGTGAAACGGCAATTTATTAGCGCCTGATGTGTTTGCCTTGTTGATGAAAGAAAGACTTGATTATCGTCTATGGAGGTAGGAGTATTCTATAGAGCACCAACTCCATCCTATTTAAGTAATCGTTTATGGGTCAATATAACTTGACATGGTGTTTCCATTTTGACCCATTACCCAACCAGGCTAACGTGGATATAGGAATTGCATATGTTGTCAATAATATATATTCCGTACGTGGTTATTCAAAAAAGAAAAGGTGATATATATATTAGGCTGGTCAACATGTTCTATGCAGGTGCTGAAGGCTGGTCAAATAGACCTATCTCAATCTGGAGTCGACCGAAGTAAATGCAAGCACCGCAAAATCTTTTTCATTTCTCTTGTTCAAGTTTAGAAAATTATTGGTGGCAAAATACTTTTGACCTATTTTGTTCCTTTTCATTTATGATTTTACCCATTTTAGAAATAAAATAAATAAATAATAATAATAATTCCAGAATCGACCAATTCATAGATTGGGTAGGTATTGTAACCCAAACAATAATAAATCTCTACTGGTAGAATCTATTTTCACTGTAGACAAGTTCACGGTTCTATCTTTACTTGAGGCTCTTGAAGATTATGTAACAAAATCATCTAACAATTAGGAACTTGGAAGGTAAAAGCTGTATTTGAGTATAGGGTAAATTATGTTATGTAGTTTTTTTTAAGTGTAGTAACCTTGATAAATTATTCACTCGAGATTTCTTCTACTTTTGCATATTAAAAGGGTCTCCTAATGAATTGGCAGTAAACAATCCCCAAAAACCATTTATATGCTATAATTTATTAGTACAAAAAGAAAAATCGGGTACCAACAAAATTCCACACGTTTAGAACAACAAACTGTCTCGAGTTCGAAACACCTCACAAACTCAAATGAGGATCTAATGATGAAATCTTAACTCGTCACAAAATCAAATAAGAAACTAAAAGCTTCATTGACATTTCATCAAACACTTGGTGCAAATATATTCATATCACAAAGGCATTTCAATTTTAAATTCCAAAACATATCTACTCCTTAGAATTACAAAACGACAAACTAATCTACTAATTTTACCTTCAATACGATTGTCCTTAGTAAAGCGGTTTCAACATATTGAATCTATAAGCACCAAATGTACCATGATACCACAATCCGGGTCGTGCAGTGATTAATCAAATTATCGAATAGATTGTGATTAATCAAGTAGAAACTTTACAACTCAAAGCTTATATAACAAAGATATTAAATTAAAGTAAAACCCAGGGACACATGTCTTATTCATCATTTATTGATATACACATACACATACTAAACCTTATTGTATTTTATACAAACACCTTCTATCAATTGCAAAGTTGCACTGTAAACACTTTAAGATAAAGCTGTTGTTCTGCAACCCACTACCACACATCCTGCAGTCACCATCACTTTCAGTCCCTCGGAAAATTGAAAGAGGGTGTGGGTGACCTTTAAACGTAAAAATGCAAGACTTTACATTCTCAAATTGGTCAACACCTCTGTCAAGATAGAAAGGGGCCCAAGTTGTTGCCTCTTGAAGTATAAACTCAACACAAGGAAGATGAATGGACTGTACACATTGATCACAATGATAGAACGCATCATTAGGATTAAACTCCTCCTCGCAAACTTCACAAAAGTAATCACCGCTATAGTTTTCAACTGGGAAGAACCTTAGGGTCATGGGATGCTTGTCATACTTGTGCCTTATTGTATCAGGCCACAACAAAGCACACTTTGGATGTAGGTAGAACTTACAATCCTTACAACCGTAAAAAAGTTGAGTCTTTGCATCAGACAAACACAAACGGCAATACTCTTCGGAACTTGGCATACGTTTACGAAGTAGATGATTTGGATGGGATTTATGTGTGATAAATTCAGGTGTGACCCAAAAACGTCCTTCCGGCTAGTTCCATAAAATTTGTCCTCATCGTAAACAAATCCATTGCAAGGTAACCAACAATAATAACAAAAGAACAGACCCGCACTAGCAAAAGGGACTGGTGGAAATAGTTTAAGGGTTCCATAAGTTTGAATCTTAACTTCAGTAGGCAGCCGGGTGCACAAACATGGAGAACAAAGGTGCATCCATCATCAGAAGATGTACATGATTGGTCTTATGCATGCATTGCATAAAACTTCAACCATTTGGATTGAATCATGACTGGATGACGTTGTTATTCTTGAAGAGATAGGTGTTGCTGTAATATCATTACAGCATGGTGTATCTACAAGAGTTAATGGGTGTTGATGAAAAGGATGTGTTAGGTTGGTTTCGAAGGCCGTTGATCCACTTTCTCCATAAAAGTGTTTAAACGCAGCAGTTTGTGTTGGATCATAAACTTGATTTGATCGAAATTTGTAATTGGGCTACCCTAATAAAATAGTTAGGCCCAAACCATAAGTAAAAAAATATCTAGATGTAATATAGAAATATCTAGTGGAATAATCTAGAAATATTTTGTAATATCTAGATATTAATATGAGAAATATCTAGATATTAGTATGAAATGAAATATCTAGATGTTAGATATTTACATATCCATGGAAATATCTAGTGTAGAAACTTCCATGGAGTAGTATAAATATGTAAGATTGTAACCATTTGTGTACTAAGCAAATCAAGCAAAGCTTAAGCAATCAATAATATTCCTCTCTTCCTAAATTTCACTTACAACCTCTTCATCAAATATAAGCCTAAAAGGCCTTCGAGTTTCTAACAAATTGGTATCAGAGCTAGAAGATCACGATGTCAAGCATGATGAACTTGTTCCAATATCCTCGTCTTACCAAAGACAACTATGGTAGTTGGTGCATTCGAATGAAGGCGTTACTCGGTTCACATGATGTATGGGAGATTGTAGAGAAAGGTGTTGAGAAAGTAGATGATGAAAGTTCCATGAATGCCGCCCAAAGGGTGGAGTTGCAAAAGGCAAGAAAGAAGGATCAAAGTGCTCTTACACTCATCTATCAATGTCTTGATGATGCGATGTTTGAGAAAGTTGCAAACGAAACTACTTCCAAGGAAGCGTGGGAGATCCTTCAAAATGCTTTCAAAGGAATCGACAAGGTGAAAAAGGTACGTCTTCAAACTCTTAGAGGAGAGTTCGAAAAACTCCAAATGGAGGAATCCGAAACCATTTCGGATTATTTCACTCGTTTCTTGACCATTTCAAATAAAATGAAGAGAAATGGTGAAAGCTTGAGTGACACAAGGGTGATAGAAAAGATTCTTCGCTCTTTGCCCCCAAGCTTTGATTACATTGTCGTGGCCATAGAGGAGTCAAAAGACATAGACTCAATGACCATTGATCAACTCATGGGATCTTTACAAGCCCATGAAGAGAAGTTGAAGAAAAGAAGGGGGAAAGAACCCTTGGAGCAAGCTTTATACTCAAAGGTCTCTTTCAAAGAAAGGGAAAAGAACTTTCTACATGGAAAGGAGCAAGGACGAGGACGCGGTATTTTTCGAGGTCGTGGTGGTTTCCAAGGCCGAGGACGAGGAAGAGGAAGAGAAGATGTCAACAAAGAAGATGAAAACCAATGGTCTTCATATCGAAGAGGTCGTGGGAGAGGCTTTCAATCTCAAAGAGGAGGTAAGCCCCAAATACAATGTTACAACTGTCGTAAATATGGTCATTATGCCAATGAGTGTACTAGCTCAAGACAAGTGGAAGAAAAAGCTAATCTTGTGGAGGTAGAAGACGGAGACGAGCTTACCTTGCTAATGGCAATACATGACGAACAAGAAGAGAGGATAGAGCCATGGCATATAGATTCCGCTGCAAGTAACCATATGACGGGTGAAGAAGACTTGTTCGTGGAGATGGAGAAAAGTAAAGGTAACGTCACCTTTGGAGACGAATCAAAGGCACCGGTGAAAGGAAAAGGTAAGATACTTATCCGAGCTAAAGATGGCAGTCACCAATATATTTCGGACGTATACAATGTGCCCAATCTTAAAAGTAGTATTTTAAGCGTGGGACAACTTTTAGAGAAAAATTACGATATTCATTTCAAGGATCGTAGTGCTACAATAAGGAGTCCCGAAGGAAAGGTCATAGCAAAAGTGCCTATGACCCAAAATCGAATGTTCCTTCTAAACATTCAACATGATGAAGCTAAGTGCTTAAAGAGTTGTTTGAAGGATCATTCGTGGCTTTGGCACATGAGATACGGGCACTTAAACTTTGGTGACTTAAAGTTATTATCCTCAAAGGGAATGGTGAAAGGGTTAGATCAAATTGATCATCCCAATCAACTGTGTGAAGGATGCCTTCTTGGGAAGCATGCTAGGAGTTCGTTCCCGAAAGAAGCGACATCAAAAGCTAAGGAGCCTTTACATCTAATTCACACGGATTTGTGTGGTCCCATTACTCCACCCTCTTATAGTAAGAATCTTTACTTTATGCTCTTTATTGATGACTTTTCAAGAAAAAATTGGGTTTATTTTCTAAAAGAAAAATCCCAAGCTTTTGAAACTTTTAAAACATTTAAAACTATGGTTGAAAAGGAGAAAGGTTTAAAAATTAAATCTATGAGATCCGATAGAGGTGGAGAATTTTTATCAAAAGAATTTAACAAATTTTGTGAGGATAATGGGATCCGGAGATTTCTAACGGCTCCTTATTCCCCACAACAAAATGGAGTGGTGGAGAGAAAGAATAGAACCATTCTCAATATGGTCCGAAGCATGTTGAAAAGTAAGAAGATGCCAAAGGAGTTTTGGGCCAAGGCGGTTGATTGTGCAGTATATCTATTGAACCGGTGTCCGTCAAAGAGTTTAGATAACAAGACTCCACAAGAAGCATGGAATGGGATGAAGCCTACCGTCTCTCACCTAAGAGTATTCGGAAGCATAGCATATGTCCACGTTCCCAGCCAAAGGCGATTAAAGCTTGATGATAGAAGTGAGAAGCATGTGTTTGTTGGCTACGACAAGCAATCGAAAGGTTATAAGCTCTATAATCCAATCACAAGGAAGGTGGTAGTGAGTAGAGACGTGGATTTCGATGAAGAAGAGACATGGGATTGGAGTATTAAGGAAAATGAAAGGTATGACTTTCTTCCTATGACTGACGAAGAAGAGACGGGTGAATCAAGTGAGGAAGTCCAACAACCTCAAAGTCCAACTCCAACCCAAGAATCACCTTCAAGTTCAAGTGAAGGAGAACCGAAGACAAGAAGTTTGCAGGAGCTCTACGAGGTAACTGACGAGATACCCCTTACTTGTTTATACGCTGATTGTGAACCTTTAGTTTTTGAGGAGGCAATGAAAAGCAAGAAATGGATACAAGCCATGGACGAGGAGATAAAGTCAATAGTGAAAAATGATACGTGGGAGTTGACGACCCTTCCGAAAGGCCAAAAGGCTATTGGAGTCAAGTGGGTATACAAGACCAAGGAAAACGCCAAAGGCGAAGTGGAAAAGTACAAGGCAAGACTTGTGGCAAAAGGTTACAAGAAGAAGCATGGTATCGACTACGAAGAGGTATTTGCTCTGTTGCTCGCTTAGAAACTATTAGAATGATTATTGCTATTGCTCGCCA
Organism: Chrysanthemum makinoi; assembly: GCA_910596185.1. Taxonomy (NCBI): domain Eukaryota; kingdom Viridiplantae; phylum Streptophyta; class Magnoliopsida; order Asterales; family Asteraceae; genus Chrysanthemum; species Chrysanthemum makinoi. Next base: position 274,133,916 of record OU343221.1, read on the forward strand.
ATATAGGTGGAAAATCCATCAAATGGATGTAAAGTCTGCATTTCTAAATGGACTTCTTAAAGAAGAAGTTTATGTGGAGCAACCAGAGGGATATGTTGCCAAAGGGCAAGAAGGTAATGTGCTAAGGTTAAAGAAGGCCTTATATGGTCTAAAGCAGGCACCACGTGCTTGGAATACTAGAATTGACAAGTATTTCCAAGAACATGGTTTTACTAAATGCCTAAGTGAATATGCACTTTACGTGAAATTTGGAAATGGAAGTATACTTGCTTATGCTTGTCGTGGATGATTTGATCTTTACAGGAAACTCTCAGAGTATGATTGATGAGCTCAAGAAGTCAATGACGAAAGAGTTCAAGATGACAGACATAGGACTTATGTCTTATTATCTTGGCATTGAGGTAAAGCAGACGGATGATGGAATTTTCATAAGTCAAGAAGGATATGCCAAGGAGATATTAAAGAAGTTTGGCATGGATAAGTGCAATCCAGTTGGCACCCCCATAGAACATAAGGCAAAGCCTTCTAAGCATGACGGAGGAGAAGCGGTAGACTCAACTCAATTCAAGAGTCTCGTTGGAAGTCTACGCTATTTGACATGTACAAGACCTGACATACTCTTTGCGGTTGGTTTAATTAGTCATTTCATGGAAGAGCCTACGACAAAGCATTTGGAGATTGCAAAGAGGATTCTCCGTTATATCAAAGGTACCGTAGACTACGGCATGTTTTATTCAACAAGTGAAGACTTCAAGCTGGTTGGATATAGCGACATGTGATCGGCTGGAAACAAAGACGATGGAAGAAGTACAACAGATTCGTATTCTTCCCTGGGTAACAATGCTTTTACATGGTCTTCAAAGAAGCAACCTATCGTTACCTTGTCCAGTTGTGAAGCGAGCGTAGTCGCAACATCGTGTGTATGTCACGCAATTTGGCTTAGAAGTATGCTAAAGGAGCTACACATGGAACAAGAAGATGCGACTGAGATCTACGTGGATAACTAGTTGGCCATTGACTTAGCAAAAAATCCAAAGATACCATGATCGAAGTAAGCATATTAACACTCGTTATCACTTTATTCGAGAGTGCATTGCAAGGAAAGATGTCCAAGTGATACATACGAGGTCCGAAAACCAAGTTGCAGATATCCTCACCAAGCCGATCAACGAGAAAGATTTTTCAAGACAACGAATGATGCTTGGAGTCGGTAAATCAAGTTTAAAGGGGGGTCTTGGATCATAAACTTGATTTGATCCAAATTTGTAATTGGGCTACCCTAATAAAATAGTTAGGCCCAAACCATAAGTAAAAAAATATCTAGATATAATATAGAAATATCTAGTGGAATAATCTAGAAATATTTTGTAATATCTAGATATTAATATGAGAAATATCTAGATATTAGTATGAAATGAAATATCTAGATGTTAGATATTTACATATCCATGGAAATATCTAGTGTGTAGAAACTTCCATGGAGTAGTATAAATATGTAAGGTTGTAACCATTTGTGTACTAAGCAAATCAAGCAAAGCTTAAGCAATCAATAATATTCCTCTCTTCCTAAATTTCACTTACAACCTCTTCATCAAATATAAGCCTAAAAGGCCTTCGAGTTTCTAATAGTTTGATCATGGAATGGGAGATGGAGAAGATTAGGAGAATCTTTGTAATTTTTAGAAAATGCACTAGCACCTGCATGACCATATATTAGAATCTTTGTAATTGTAATTTTTATAGGTTTGCTAGTACAGTAGTACCTGCAGGACCTTATGTCTCGCATACAATCACTAAGTTATTAAGGGGCAATTACATAATTACATATACCCACTAACATAGTCATAGTGACAAATAAACAAAAGTGTTTAAAAGTACCAAAAGTGTCAAAGTATTGATTGTAAGGATATATTTTTTTGTCTTTTGAGACACATATTTTCCACAAAAGTGTCATTAAATATCACATTTTTAATTTTTGACTCACACTTTTTAAAAGTGTTACTAGAAAGATTATTGACACTTTTTTGTATCATTAAATCCTCTGTAACTAAAACTCAATTTACTTGTGGTGATAATTAAATGCAATATATTGCAAACTTAGATTTAATGACTGCTTGTGCGTACCTAGATTCAATTGGATGGCATTCATTGATGCCTTTTTGATGTAGTTGCACAATCTGTGTGTACATAAAATCGACATTTCTCACATTTATAAATCCAAATATTTTCATCAAATCGATGTTCACATACGTTACATCTTGGATAAAATTTAGCCAGTAGGGCCGGCGTGGTGCTCATGCCCCCAACTAGCAACTTGGTTTCCGGCCAACATTTTATAAAATCTTCAATCTTGCCCCTGCCAATAGCCTAGATCTAAACGCACCCATGTTATATATTACGTTCTTAGATTGGTAATTGTTGAAAATAAAGAGTGAAGAAGATAGATGCAGGTATTGTGAGAGAAGGAAGAATGGTTGGGAAGAAGAAAGGTTGGAAAAAAAGTACTACGTAGTAATATAATACAATAATAAACATATTTGTTTGTGTAATAGTACCCTTTCAACATTACCCACACAACTTTTGGTCAGATTGCCTAGGGAAATAGGAAATCCATTATTCAATTTTTGCTTCTAATAAATTGTGAAATTTTTTATTTTAGTTTACATTGCTTTTAGATGTTGAAGTAATTAAAAAAAAATAGCAAAGCTGATACCTACGTTATTTTGAGATTGTAAAATTTGTTTATTGGACAACATGTTAGTATTTATTGATGTTTTAAAGTCATTTTTAATGACTAAGAGACTTAACCATATATGTGTTGGAGACTTCGAGATATGTTGAAATGATTGAACCGGTGAGGTAACCAATCTAACCCGCACATTGTTATACAAATTATTTTCGGCCCCCCTTAATATAAATTCCTAGCTCCGTCTCTGTTTTTGATCACCTCTTGGAAATGAGTATGCAAGTGTGAGCGGGTGAGCATGAAAGAAATTGTCCTTTCTAAAATTTTGAATTAACAACTTTTTACGGAGGAAAACACAATCTCTATGGGCGAAAAAATGGAAACAAGTGGTACAGTGATAAAAGTTTCCGTGGTGATTGTTGCCACACGCATGACAATTTGCAAAAATATATATAGGGATGGACACTATTGGGTATTGGTGGCTAGGGTGATAGATAATGTAGTTTTGTACGTCATTTTTGGCACATCCTAAACCAATAAAAATATCACATTGAACACAACGATATTTTAGGTACTCGTAGTCATGCTTGCGTGTGCAAACTTGACAGATGCACCATTTATCTTCCGGCACTTGACAAAGGATAAGAGCATGATCACGATGAGATTCGTGTCTTAGCGTTGTGGAAAGCTCTGCACATAATTAGTGAAGTGAGTAGTCACATTGATCACATGTATAGTAATACCTGTGATAGAAGTTGATTTCTTGACCACAACGTCCACAAGGACATCGGAAGTCTTGTTTCATGATCAACTCCTCCTCATCGTCGTATACTACTTCATCGCGTGGATACTCTGGATTTAGATCTATAAGTGTCAATGGATGTTCATGTTGTAACACTTCCATTTCAAAATTTTGATTTTAAATTGAGGATTCTTTTTTTGAATAATAGCCAACAGTAAAGATGATAACCTGAAATCGAGATGTAAGTACATTATATAAGGACTTTTTAATGATATATTCTTTTCCTTTTCTTTAAGAATCCATAGAGTAAAAGATACGCATGTATTTCTATTTTCTAATATAGATTGGCGGATTGACATGTTCATAAAGAAAAAGATGTACCTGATAAAGAAAAATGTAATTCTTCTTTGAACATTCTTTTCTTTCTTATGCATTTTATCTCTTTCTCTTTATTTTGTGCTTATAATTTTCAAGGCAAGTATAGCATGTCCTTTACTTTAGCATCAATTAATTTACTTTATTCTATAACATTCATATTCCGCAATAAGAGAAACACTGCAACAAATTAATATTCGCGTGCGTGTACTTTTTATATATGATTAAGTAGATAATTAACCTTGTGTTTACGATTGCAGAGATCAATTTCTTACACCGTGGACACTGTTTCGTAGTTATACTAAACAAGGTGGCTGCACCCGTGCGTTGCGGCGGTTTTTTGCTTCTAGTTTTTATGTTGTCTGAGTTTGGTCATATGTTTGGTGCCTAAATTGTGTGCAGAAATCCTTTTCTATTTAAGAAATCCTTTTACTGGTTTTAGGTTCTTGTCTTGTGTGCAGCGGCAAGCGTGAACGGGCCCAAACACAAATTCCTTTGAGTTGCGTTTAGGCAGATGCAACATAGTAATGTTTTCATCATATTCGAACTTCACGTTGCCAATATTTCTATGCATTGCCACATTTAGGCCTTTTGAACTTTAGTCTGAAGAAGATTGTGTACTTTGCAATATGTGTTCCAAAAGCTTTCCTTTTTAAGTTGCTTGTATCTAAAGCTAGTGATTTAACATTTGTAAACCCTCTTTGTCTCTTTGAAATTGTCTTGATCTGTGAGACACGACCAGTGGTGTTTGTCCTTCTGTTTTAAAAACCAATGATGGTAAATACATCAATGTTGAATATAAGTAAATGCCAAAAATATATTCTTGAGTAGGAACTTTTTTAAATATATTTTTCGGCAAGGCATCATTATGATGACTATTGGCACTTAAATATATCGTTCTCAACCATCTGAACGTTGGTTTCCCATTCTCAGGATTGTTAGGAAATTTAGATCACAGTAATCTGAGAGTCGTGTAAACACTTTCAGATTGAAGTATTTCGGTGGTTCTACCGAAATCTCAAATCGGATAAAACTCAGATTTTGAAACGTGAATCTGTTTTTGTATGTTATGAATAGAACCAGAATACCATTATATGACCAAAAACTGATGGTCGGTTATAACTACTATAGCAGTTATATTAACCGCCAAATCAGTTAAATTTTAAGGTTAAATTGCCGGAAATTTTAGTTTCTAGTGCTACCCAGGGGCGCTGCCCCCGGACCCCCGTCATTCTAATAACATATCAAACCAATAACATATGGGGCGAATACAAATGTTTAGTGAGAGAAAGTTCTAGAGATAGAAAGGGAAGAGAGTTGGGAACTATGTGAAACAAAGAAAAATAGTATTGAAGCTCCAACCCTCTACCTTGGAAGGTAGAGGGTATTTATAGTTTTCTTACAAGACTCGCCTCCTACGGGCTGTGGATCAGGAATACAGTGGGTAAAGACCTGTCCGTCCTCCACGGTATTACGTAACTAAATACTAACTAATATTAAATGACTACGACTACGAGCTTTCTAACGATTACATATACTTGAGATGATCGACACTTTAATGACTAGATCTTCTAAATCCTAACAATCTCCCCCTAAGGGAGGTCACCTCAATTTACACATAATACAAACAGATATTACATTAAGATTGTTCTTGGATTCTTGTTTAAGTTCATTGCTCTGTAGCTCGTAGTCATTGATTCTTCATGTTCTGCATGATTAGATAATTCAAGTGGAGGTCTTTAACTGATCTACGTGATGATGAGTTTTGAGCCAGCTTTGAGATCATTACCTTGCATAAATCTCTGACTCTTCCATTTTGGTGTTGACATTATGTGACGTTGTGACAGTGGACCGACATGCTCACATTCTGGATCATGATTTCTTTTCATCATAGTAGCGGAAGCTTTAGTTGATTCATGATATTTGCAGCAGCGTAGCAGAAGCATTGAGTGAGTATATCAGAGTCATTGATGCACTAATCATGATTTCTTTTGAAATGAATGTGATGTGTGAGCATGCGGCTATGGATTGACCTCTCCATTCTGATCAGCTGCAAATGTTGGGTGTACCTGCATACAACAGTTAGCAATAAAGCGCACGAAAGTGTCTTTGATCACTTTCGTTGAATTGAGGTACACGGCCCACGGTTCCCCGTTGATCCGTACAAGTACTGCCTGTGATCAGGTATAATTCCGAAGATTCTCCTTGACAGGGTTTCGCAGTTGCTCTAGCCATTCTCAAACCGGAGCGTCTCAAAGAAGACAACACGGAGTGAGTGAACCAGCGAATTGAGATTCACTGATTGATGAAAAGATATTTGAAAAAAAACAATCGTGTACTGCTCAAAATAAAGTGTTTTTGCAATACACCGAAGGTTTTAAAGAAAATCAATTATCAATCATAAACACATTTTATTTTTGAAATATTAATAAACAGTCGATGTGCTAGAGAAAAGAGTTTTAAGCACAGCGACCGGTTTTTCAAAGGTATCCGTCAATCCATAACCTGAACCAGGATTGATTCAAAATTTGAATCGCCCCATTGTTTTCGTTCAGTTGTCACATGGTTGATCTATTGGATAGATCTCACATGCCACCTACCAAGAGCTTGTTTGATGTTGGCTCTAGAAGGCTTTCTATCTTCATTGTGAATATGTTTGCATATCACTCAGATGTTCTGGCAATACCACAAGGATAATGCGTAGGACTCTTAAAATATATTCTCTCTTTCCACATTGTGTGAAACATAGAGTCTTCATTGAATGTGTCATTAATGAGATTTATTGATGATCTCGTGGCTCTAGACTCAATTGTGCACATTTGGTTCCTATGCCGGAGACTAGGGAGAGGGTCTCCTTCTTCAATATCAACCATCTCTAAAAGAAAGTCGATAGATAATGTAGGTTCCCCGTGAGAATGAAACAAGTCATTTTAAGAGGAACTTGAGTAGTTTGGGAAGATGTAGTGCAGTGCGTCACTGGGTCCATGATGTCTTGTCTTCAATACCAGTGTTACCTTAGTAAACACCAGTAGCATATGTATTGAACCTGGTTTCTGCCCTAAGGTTGAATTAATGGAGGGCTATTTGTTTTCACCCTTTTCGCATTTATTTATTTTTTTCATTCTTCAACCCCTTCAGTGCTTACCGAGACTTCATTACTAGAACCTTGTTGGGTTTATTCTAGTTCTAGCTCTATCTCAGTCCGCACTCTTCCCATATCTCACTTTTCTTCTTTTTTCATCATACCTAAGGACTCTACACTATCTACTGGATTGTCCCTGGGTACATCCCTCCGGCTCTGGCGGGATCGTGGGAACGAATACCTAACCTAACCATCCTTATATCACCATACATAAAGTAAATTTGGTCGGTCTTTTTGGTATAGTTTATCATCCATTAGAACCAATTGAAAACCATTTGAAAATCAATCCAGGTACTTGTGATATATTATCAAAGCATTTTGTACCTGAATCGTTTTTGATATTTTAGAAAACGGCTCCCCCTCAACATGTGCATTGTATATTTGAAATCAGTTTGACACATGGAGGCAAGAGGAAGAATTCACTTCTTTGATAAATTATTTTCTAAAAATATCGACATTACTTTCCTGATGAAAATCAGTGTTTCACATACAGTTAAAGACATTTTCGGGAAAGAATGTGGTTTTCAAAAATTTGCTCCCCCTCAATATGTGCTTCTGATTTTGAAATTGTTTAGCACATATTAGGGAAAAACTGCACTTAGAGATAAATCAATCACGTTTTAATCCATTTTGGTTTGATGTAGATGCTCCCCCTTAACATGTGCATGGAAAATTTGAAATCGTTTGGCACATGTAGGGAAGGGAGCATGTAACATGTCTTTTACTTGAGAATAAAGTAATTTACTTTATTCTTTAATAATCATATTCTCCTGCACAAAAGAGTAAATTAGCTTATGTTTATGACTGGAGAGATTTATTTCTTACACCCTCAACAATAATTCTAGTTAAATATGACGATCACAACCTCTATATAACTTGAGTTTAATTTGCATTTTCATGGATTAAAACACATAAGCTAGCTTTGCTATTTTTTTTTATTTATGTTTTTTTACATTTATATCAAATGATTCAAGCATATCATAAATTCTTATGAATAAATGAGTGTGTTTATTGATACAAAGCAACAAACAATTTGATTTCTTTTGAATAATTGCATTTATACATGAGTGTTATCCATGGTATGAACTCTAGTTAAGTACAATAAGCTTGTCATTTTCTATAATGGGTAGGATCCTTAGATTCAACAATAGTGACTTGAGTGTTATGTGGAATTGTGGAAACATGCATAGATGGTGAAACGACAATTTTGCCATTACATCTTATGTATTTGTATGTGCGGGTGCAATGATAGAAACACCAATGCGATGAACTCGTAAAACTGATATTTGAGATGAGCACATATAACTCGCCTGAAAAAATTGTCACAATGAGAATCGCATAAACTTGAAGGAAATAATACAACAAAAAATGTAGTTTGCAAAACATATAAAGTAATTATCATTCGGATCGGCATATGGAGTGTCCTCTTCAGCCATTTTAGGAGGTAGCAGTTTAGTAACCGTTTAACACTTGCAACCAAACACCATCATCAATAATTTAAGAACTCGAAAACCAAAAGAAGAGAACTGAATTTACAGACCTAAAGACAACATATATTATAATCCCTTCTGATAGCATATAATACTAGTCCTTTCACATCTTTTTTCACACCCCATTCAAGTGGAAACTTGGTCTCATAAGATTTTAATCAACGCAATGCAAAATCTCGGGAAGAGTTTCATGAGATTTTAGTCTCACAAAGTTGAAGTTAGCTGTAGGTTCAAGATATTATTGACATACCTGTGGAGTAAACATGTAAGCTAATTCCCAACGTTAACGCCTTTATCGTATTTGACCTTCTGCTGCTAGTCCAACCATTGCTACAACTGTCAACCTAAGATTAAAGTTTAGTAGCCAAGCTGCTAAGGTTACTTATACACCTAGTTAGCTAATACATGCTTGCAAGAACTACCACGCTAACGGTTGGCTAATTGTCATAAACTACAAAGTTGAGGGAAAGAGGTGAGAACATTGACCCATTTGCATCCGGATGGGTTTTTTAGTTAAGTTTAATTTCTAACGGACCTATCGCAAATTTCAAGTGAGTTACCGAATTTGTTTTTGCCACCAATACTCAGATCAATCTCCAACCCTTTACGCATTGAAACGTTCAAATACTCAGCTTACAGTATTAAACACTAGCCGGGACATCGAGTCTCTCGCCAACCCCAACACATGTGAACGGCTACGATAAAGGCCGGTTTACTAATTTAGTAGTCTGACAGCATTACAGACTGTTTCAGTCCTGATTTAACAGATCTATGTTGATTTAAGAGGCCCGGTTTACTAATTTAATATACTGGCAGCATTACAGACCCATCACAAGTTCTCATCCAACAGACCTACCTATCCTGAGCCACACTCTTCAGTTCCATTCGCGATTCCAACCATTACTACTTAATCCTTAGTTCAGCAGACTATTTTTAACTTCTCGATCTCTTTTAAAAACACGTTTGCATATCTAAAATCAATATACCTCAAAATAAGAACTGCCTACTCAAAGCCAATTTTAATTACCTAAGCCTCTTTTAGGCCACCACCCCCATCGAAATCATTCAACCAGACTCAAAAATATAATTCTCTAACGCATCGATTAAAGTAGAATATAGGACCACCAATCTTTTGAAGAACCAAGCCTCATTTAATGCTTTTGGAAAACTCTTACCTTATCCGTCAAGTCGATAACAATAGTATCTCTGTATCTTTGAAAGTGGCGTTTCTTAATACAGCAATAGGATCATGAAAGTGGCGTTTCACAACCATGGGGCAGGCATCAACCAAACTCGTGGTTATAATTATGTAGCTCATACATAAATCATAATATAGTTCATAGCAATCCATTTATATCACTATCATACAAAAAAACTATTATAAGCAACAAATTGTTTCATGATCAACGTCCATACCGTATCCTCATGATCAACGTCCATACCGTTTCATGATCAACGGTTTATAGCTCAAATCAACAATTTGTTCCTACAAGAGTGGAATTGAACCCCGGACTTGAAATAAAAAATTCACTGATCAAATATTTGGAAGGTAAATACTTTATTGGTCCGTTCAAACAAATGTGAATTGTGAATTAAATATAGCTGCAGTGACACTTCTTTCAATATGTAACAGTTGACCTACAAAAATGATGCCATTTTGGGAGAACTAAGATGAAGGTTTCTTATAGTGCGAACTAACTTTGTATGTTGCTTATTGTCTATGACATGGTTAGGCATCCCTGAACCATAATCATTAACAAATGTCTAGTGTCCGCACCACTGCACAAAAACACACAAACCAAACTCATTAACACATTATCACAAACACTTGGTGTGCTCATGTAATCGAGGCAATATTCACGTCATATGAATTAAATTTAACAAACACATGTATTATAAGAATCAAGATTTAACTTTATATTGTCGTGAAATTCACTCATCGTTCTTTATGAGTCCGTTAAGACATTAAACGCAAAACAAAGTAGAAAGGAAGAATCAATGAAAGTATGAGATGATGGAACACAGCTTTTTTTTTTATCAAGATAGTCAAGCTTGCAACTCGACTATTGAATACACAATAAATACCATTAATAAAACCTAATCCGACTCATGCAAATCTAAAATGTAAATAATTTACCCATTAAACAAATTCTAAATTGTCACATTTTCCCCCTTTTGGTTTTGGGTAAAAGGCGGCTTCCCGGTAAATTCAACACCAAAAACACCAATTTTGAAGGAAAGGATGAGGGTGAATCCCCCATCTCTACCCGATCAGGGCGACAAAAATGCACACACACGTGCAACTTACAATCAGAACAAGCTAAACAAAGCGACTAACAATTACATTTAAAACAATTCAAATGTAAAACAACAAGGTTCCAAGAACCACATCCATAGTGAGCAACTCCATCTTCAATAATCGTCAATACATTGCCAACCAGTGCACCACCAACAAGCGACTACGCCCCCGAGATAATATCCCCAACGCATCAAGGAAACACCCAAGGCTCAAGTCATGACCAAACACACGACCAAGACTATCACATACCACAATCCAAGATCTGCAAAAAATTAATGCAGATCGGAACATAAGTAAACGAACAATAGGGTTCAACAAAGCAACCCTATCATCTCAAACAACCAATTTATCAGATCCACTAAATCAGAATGACGACCAGAGGTACAGATCTGAGAACTAAACGATCTATGGTTTTTGAACAAGAACCCTAAGAAACTTGACTTCCAACTCTCCAGCACCGGCTGAATTACTAACAAACTTCACCCTTGAAACAAACATATTCACAGCCGCCATCTCTCATGAAAAAAAAAAGGAACTCACAGCCCCGTATTGCATACCAACAAACGAAAAAAGGATCGTTAGATGGTAGAGAGGACGAGGATGGGAGGTTTAATGGCCGGAGATTATAGGAGAGAGGTGGCCGGAAATCTCCATGGGAGAAAGATATTATAAGACTAAGGTTTGTAGGGACGATTTTGGATAATAATAGGAGATAAAACAGCACACCACTTCAAATAATACACAACCTACAGATCCGATTGCATACCAAGAGGTAGAGATACGAATTAGTAGGGTGGTAATGGCCTGAAAAAGTATGGAAGTGGTGGCCAAAAATCGCCCCTAGTGGGGAGAGAATATTTGCTTTTTAGGTGTGCCTTTTGGTTTTGGCCTTTCTTCAAACAAAAAAATCAAATATTATCCCATTCATGATTCATATGATTAACGCAAATTGGGCAACAGTCAAACATAGGTCAAACACAACCTATTTTGTCTTCTACTACGTACTTGCTATGGGTTTTTTTATTTTATTTACAAGAGTAGACTCGATTGCACAAACTGATCGATCAAGTAGAAACAAAAAAGAACCTGGAAGGTAAAAGCATATATAAAAAAGATATTAAATTAAAGTAAAACCCAGGACAAGTGTCTTATTCATGGTTTATTGATATACAAATACACATAATAAACCTTATTCTATTACCCAGGAACACTTTCTATCAATTGCAAAGTTGCACTGTAAACACTTTAAGATCAACATTCTCTGCAACCTCGCACCACACCACATGCAGCGACCATCACTTTCAGTCCCTCGGAAAATTGAAAGAGGGTGCCCGTGACCTTTAAACGTAAAAATGCCTCCAAACTTTACATTGTGATATTGGTCAACACCTCTGTCAAGAAAGAAAGGGGCCCACGTTGTTGCCTCTTGAAGTATAAACTCAACACAAGGAAGATGAATGGACTGGACGCATTGATCACAATGATAGAACGCAGCATTAGGATTAAACTCCTCCTCGCAAACTTCACAAAAGTAATCACCGTTGTAGTTTTCAACTGGGAAGTACCTTAGGGTCATGGGATGCTTGTCATACTTGTGCCTTATTGTATCAGGCCAAAACAAAGCACACTTTGTATGTAGGTAAAAGTTACAATCCTCACAACTGTAAAAACGTTGAGTCATCTTTGCATCAGACAAACACAAACGACAATACTTTTGGGAACTTGACTTAAAATTTTTACGTAATAGATGATTTGGATGGGATTTATGTGAGATATATTGAGGTGTGACCCTGCAAGAAACGTCAGCTTCCCAGCTAGTTAAATAAAATTTGTCCTCATAACTGTAAACAAATCCATTGCAAGGTGACCGACAATGATGACAATCGAACACACCCACACTAGCAAAAGGGACTAGTTTAAGGGTAAGTATGCCTTTATAAGTTTGAATCTTAACTTCAGTAGGCAGCCGGGTGCACCAAACATGGAGAACAAAGTTGCATCCATCATCAGAAGAAGCTGTACATTTGTAAAATGGCATGTTCGTGATTGGTCTTATGCATGCATTGCATAAAACTTCAAACATTTTCATTGAATCATGACCGGATGATGTTGTTATTCTTGAAGATGTAGGTGTTGTTGTAATATCATTAGAGCATGGTGTATCTACAAGAGTTAATGGGTGTTGATGAAAAGGATGTGTTAGGTTGGTTTCGAAGGCCCTTGATCCACTTTCTCCATAGAACAAGTGTTTCAAGACTTTAGTTTGGCTGGTTTGATCGGGGAATGGGAGATGGAGAAGATTAGGATGCTTATAATCTTCGTAATTTTTTGAAACTGCACTAATACCTGCAGGACCATATAACACAAGTACAACCACTAAGTTATTAAGGGAAATTACAGAATTACATATACTCACTAACATAGTCATTAGTGACAAATAAAAAAAAAGTGTCTCTAAAAGTACCAAAAGTGTCGAAGTATTGAGTGAAAGGATATATTTTTTGCATTTTGAGACACATATTTTCCACAAAAGTATCATTAAATGTCACATTTTTTATTATTTACTCACACTTTTTAAACTAGAAAGTTAAATTTATTGACACTTCTTTGTATCACTAAAGCCTCTTAAACTAAAACTCAGTTTTCTTGCGGCGATAATTAAATGCAATATATTAAAAACTTAGATTTAGTGACGGCTTGTACATACCTGCTTTTGATGTAGTTGTTGCATCGTGCATAATATCGACATTTCTCACATTTATAAATCCATAGATTCTCAACAAATCGCAGATCACATACCTTACACCTTGGATGAAATTTAGCTTTTGATAATAATCTATTGGAAATGAATATGCAAGTGTGGCGGGTGAGTATGAAAAGCGGTCCTTCTAAAATTTTGTATTAACAACTTTTACGGAGGAAAACACAATCTCTATGAAGCGAGAAACAAGTGGTACAGTGATAAAAGTTTCCTTGGTGTTTGTTGCCACACGCATGACAATTTGCCAAAATATCCATAGGGATGGACATTATGGGGTGTTGGTGGCTAGGGTGATAGATAATGTGGTTTCGTACGCCATTTTTGGCACATCCTAAACCAACAAAAATATCACATTGAATACAACGATAATTTAGGTACTCAAATAGACCTGACTCAATTTGGAGTCGACCCAAGTAAATGTAAGCACTGCAAAATTTCTGTTCTCTTGGCCAAATCTAGAAAACTATAGGTGCCAAATACTTTTGACCTTTTTAGCATCTTTTTCCTTTTTGATTTCACCCGTTTTAGAAAGTAAAAAAAAAGCCAAACGAGAATCGACCCATTCATAGACGGGTGGGTATTGTCCGTCAAACATTATTGAAATTGTCTTGGTAGAATCTATTTTTCGGTTTTGATTTGATCGGATTGTTTATTGTAACAACTTCTAAAGTACCAATTATTTTTCACTCTGAGACAAGTTCACGGTCCTATCTTTTCTTGAGGCTCTTGAAGATTCTGTTACAAAATCATCTAACTCTGAGGAGCCAATAGGAGTAGACTCGATTGCACAAACTAATCGAATGGATGAAGACCAATAGCAGTAGACTTGTTGTCAACATTTTGTCTCCATTCACAGTAAGAAATTGCGTCACAGATTCGTGGATGCTTCTAGTGTTATCAATTTATAGTCATGCGCGTGTACACTAAATTTAGTAAAAGTTTCAGCCGGTTCAACCTTTATTATACTTTCAATTAGTCGAAAGAAGGTGCAATTGCAAGATTTTTTTGAAGGGTCCTTGTTTTGATTGTTAAACATCTATTTGTTTTTTTTGTGTAACCATTTTTTCCGACTTTTTGGCTGACTAATACTGTAGTAAATTGCGTAAATCCCCGCCACACATATTCAAATTTCGTAAATCCCTCCCTTTTCAGGAGGTTGGCGTGACCACTTCAATTGTTTGCTGCTTGAGGAATTGGCGTGAGACCCACACATTTTATATAATATGGAAGTTACTTAATCACTGCTATAACAAATTAAAATTGACTTTGTTGATCGGGTCCTCGGTCCATAGGATCAATCTAGTGTCTTGTAATTTAAAATTTATGGAAATTTGGTTTTTCTTTTGAAATAAATGTTACTAAAAACTTTTTATTGAAGCGGTTCATGATTGGATCTTACCTAAGATCGTTTTCGTCTTTGCAAGTTTGTGACTATGATCGTGGTCTTCTCAAAATTGTGAGTGTACGATTGGATAGGGATCATAAGATCCTACTAAAATCCAAATTTTAAATATCTACACAGTTTTCTATATAATAGACGAATCAAAATGGATGGTATCTTAAAAATTAAAGTTTAAATACCGTAGTAATAGAAGATAGATATATTGCAATACATAGGGTTACTTCATGTTTCGGTCTTTAAATAAACGATTTGGGTCTGATCCGATTATTATTCTATGCATATTCAGCTAATCTATATATTTGTTCAAATTAGGTTGGTCAAGCTTCGGGAAGGGTTTACTTGTTGAAGTTTCAGACAGACGACAGGAAGTGTTTCTTCTGGATGCAGGTTAGCGTAATTCATCTTCTACTCGTTTTATAGCTCTATATTGATCTAAAGCTGACTTATATTGCTTAAATGTGTTCCAGGAGCCCAGAGCCGATGGTGATGAAGAATTGTGCAATTCAGTCAACGTGTACCTCAATCAACTGATAGGTATTAGTTATAACTAATTTCTCTAGATAATGATATAAAAAGCTCAAGATTATATGTGTGCTCCTGAAGGGTACATTTGGGACATGTTTTTATCGTGTCGACTAAAGAATTGGCTAAAGAAGAAAGGCATCAAATGGGTGAAAGTGGAAATTAACTCAAATCTATTTTGAAGGGCTTAATTCATGCAACCTTTTAAATTGTCATAAAATCCCCAAACCCCGTTCCGGCAGGATTAGGTATTGTTGTTGCTGGTGTTTCAAATTGTCCAAAATATTTTTAGTCGAAGGTTTAGGTTATCTGTGTGATGTATTGTCTTTTTAATAGTAACTAAGACATTAGTTCATAATAAAAAATGGACAAAAGGCATTCGTTGGTCAACCTGTTTTCGCCCAAACTAGTTCTGTTACGATCCTGAGCAATTATTTGATCATATTCTGTCACTGAATTTGCTCTGAAGTTTGTAAGCATATTTCTTGTTGCTCTTGTGCTGTTTAGCATTCTAGATTTTAGATCTTTTGTTCTCTGAATAGATCACCTACACCCTTTTGTTGCGTATTGCACAAAAGTTAACGCTATTATAGGCATCTATTTTTTTGTTTAAATTCGTCATAGTTTATGCTTGTATGGACTTTTAAATTTGGTCCTTGATATCTTTAAACTTTAGTGAATCCTTCAAAGTTTCAGATTTATATTACTCTAATTGCATGAGTCTTGTAATTACCATTCTTACTACTGAATTATTTACATCGACAATGCAAAGTATTAGAAAGTTTATGCTCAATAACATATTCAACATGTTTATATTTATGTGGCAGATTTCGCAGCTGAAGAAGAAGACTCTCATGGTGAAGATATCTCATCACGGTATGTGTGAATATATCTAAATAGAAATTAAAATCCATGGGTGCTTTTTTCAAAAGGTTTTTTAAATACAAGCGGTGCACCTTATCACAATTTGCTTTGAAAACATAACACACACCCATCAATGATTTAAATAAGGACTTGAATTTGCTAATCAAACCATGGGCCAATTGATACTTTTTTAGAACTTTTAATTTGTTGCCTACTAGGAAATAAAGTGTAGTTAGATATTTGCCGTTGGCCACGTTCAATCTCGATCTGAAATCTTAAAACCAAAAAACAATGTGCCCTCTGTCCCTCAGTCCACATATATATATTTGGTCTTTGTATGCTCACTCCATCCCTCAATCCACATATTTATCTGCTATACACATATTCTTAAACAGATTGTCAGATATTTGGAGACCTACCATTTCAAACTTGATCTTATAAACTGAAACCCACTCTTGTGGTTGAAGAATGCTCATCTTAGACCCTGTCTTAAGAATATGAATCTACTCTCATGGTCAAAGATCAGTCATCTTAGATCTGATCTTTACAACAGATACCTATTCTAGTGACTGATCGATCAAATTCATCTTAAACCTAATGTCCAAATAAAAGACCGTTTTATTCTCAATGTGAAGGAATACTGTCAGAACATAAACCACATGAAGGTACTTGTTAGGCCTCAGCATGAACACAAGCTATATCTGAGTCCTAAATATGATATCAATAGTACATATATCAACTGTAAGGTTCATAGAAAAGTGTAATTTTTTCATGACGTTTGGAGACAGAATGTGGTAGACCTATATACTTTATTTACCACAATGAGCTAGTTCTTGGCTGAATGGTATACGCTAAACATGACAGTATTTGTTTACAGGGCTGGAAATTTGGTTGGATCAGGTATGGGTGCAGACGTAATTAGTGATGTGTCCTCCTCAGGACCTGTTAAATTGGCAGATCTTCAGAGAATCTTAAGTAATATCGGACCCTCAGGCATGTCAATAGATTCTGCTACTAAAATTTTTTGTTCGATTTGGTTAATTTTTTGTCATTCTGAGCTGATCTCTAACTGGCCTGGATGATATCCAGGTGAGGCAGCAGATCCTGATGGAGGTAATGATTTCTACAAATTGATTATGAATTTTCTTTTGGACTGCGGAAATCATTAATTATATGAATTTATACCTAAATTATTAAACACCCCTAAATCTTTAATAAATTTTGAAATAGGAAGTAGATGATCTTCTGTATAAAATTATAAAAACATTTACCTGTCCAAAATTTGTCAGTATGTCAATCCAAGATAAAAGTCTAAGACTGTGTTGGATTTTAATACATTCTCGAGTAATTTGTTTTTTATGCTCAACTATTGATAATGCACCTTAACGAGGATAAGTTATAGAAAATTTGTGGAGCAAGATCAAAGTTATGAATATGAAGTGATGATTTCTAAATACTAGTGGCCTAAGCAGTAAATTGATAAGTACCAAATAGAAGAGAAAAATTGCATTGATTGTACAGTTTGAGAAGGAAGTTTTGTATATTTTTGGGACGAAAGGAATATACCTTATTTTGCTTTAGTTTTGATATAGTTGTTATTGTGAATTGCTTTTTTTCTTTTTATAGGTTTAGGATTGGGTGATATTCTGAAGACTGAACTTATCTTGCCATTGATGGAGACATTATTATTAATAGGAGTCTCACCAACGTTACTCGTTCTAAGTAAAGATTTCATGGTTTTGATTTGGAGGTTTGCGTATGGGGTGTTTGGAAAAACTGTAAACGGGTAAAACAACAATTTCGTATACTAACAATGATACATAGAAACAGATAATTATTAATGGTTGATGTTGTGATTTCCACAGTTTGGAAACTCACGTTTATATAGGATGTGAAACGGTACTATGAATTCTCTCCAAACGTTGTGATGCTTGGGAGAATAACCGCTTCTACCTTTACAGAAATATGAATGGGCCTGTTTGGGTTTGTGCAGTATTCGACCCATCACAGTTAGTTTTGACCCAAACATTAACTACATAATTTACATACAATACATAATATACTAAAGTCTTTAAACATGCGTAAATAAATACTAACGTTTGATCTAATACATTATAAGGGCTAACAATTTCCCCCCTAATGTTTTAGACTCAAACTCCTTGAACTTCTGCTTGTCTTTTCTTCAAGTAATGATCTGGAAATCATTACTTCCTCCACTGCTATCACGATCTTCATCATTTTCTTCAAGCCTCACACCGAAATGGTCTTGACTGGATTCTATTGCTCCATCCTTCACCCTCTTGTCCTTCTGGTCTTGTAGGTCCATGGCCAAGTCGACTTTGCTTGCGTCTCCTACATTCTTTGACGTTTCACCCCAAGGCACACTAGCGGTTTCATGGTAGACTACAACTAGATCCAAATACTTCTTATAACAACTCTTGATCGCTTCTCCATCTTCAATGTTAAGGCCTTGTAACTGGGCTATGATTCCCCATTTATCACTCATGGTGACGGGAAAATAGCCACCCAAACTTTCAACACTTTTCATTAGACATAGCAGGTTCACTTCGACATCTTTGACAACAGGTGGTATTACAACGAGTGCATCGTAATTCAAGTGCACTAAGTAAAACCATCTTATCATATCTACAAATCTCTTGTTGAGGACTTCCCAATTCTTATATAATATACTATCCTTTTTCAACAAGTTCATGAATGAGAGAAATCTCGAGAATGAATTAACCTTGAGAGCGTATAATGTTCCATTGGCCGAAATCTTCGTCTATGTAATCTTGGGTTACATCTTTGTTCCAATCTGAATCTTCTATTCCTCTAACTAATGAACATTCGTCTCCTGGGTCAATTGCTTCAAAATACTTTTGCAGATACTCATTATGTTCTTGCACCACTTCTTTCGGTCCAACTTTTTCTTTTCCATATTCACGTGGCACATCCGAGTCTGTTTCCTCATCATAATACATATGGTATATGCTACATCTATCATCCTTAATTTTCACAGAAAATCCTTGCTTTTCTAACAATTCTAGACTAAGGATATTATGCGAAACTTCGGGAGTATACTGTATTTGCCTCACAACTAAATTACCCAACTCTGTTTTGATAGTGGTAGTGCCAATTCCATATGAGAATATAAATTTGCAATCATGTTCATCTTTCCCTACAAACTTAAACTTATAATTCACATCATCGAACATAATTCTCCTAGGGCACATATGAACTTTATAATGCTTACTCACGTACCAAATATCGTTCCAACCGTCGTCATCCGTTCCATTCAAAGTGTAGTCGCCATATATGTAAACCTTTTCGGGATACATTCTTTCTTGATCAATTATCGGTTCGTTAGGTGCCTCTTGTTCCAATTCAACGCCGGCTAGTTTCTTTCTTCGTTCACACGCCCAAAAAGGGTGTCCCTTTCTCGGCATATGTAACACTTTGCTTTATTTGCTTTTTCTTAGGGGTCTTCTTCTTCTTCTTCACAGCCTTGTCGTTGGTTTTGGTATTTGCGTTGAATGCTTCGTTGTCGAGGACCGTTTGAACCAATAACTGTTTTCCTTTTGGTGAAATCGACTTCCTTCTCACGTTCCATTGAAACATGCGTTTGGGAGTTTCCCTCAAAAGGTAGCGTCCACTTTGAAATCCTGAGTGCTTGAACGTTGGTGTTTCCCAAGGTCTTGAACCGAAGCTCTGATGCCATTTATTAACAGGAGTCTCACCAACGTTACTCGTTCTAAGTAAAGATTTCATGGTTTTGATTTGGAGGTTTGCGTATGGGGTGTTTGGAAAAACTGTAAACGGGTAAAACAACAATTTCGTATACTAACAATGATACCTAGAAACAGACAATTATTAATGGTTGATGTTGTGATTTCCACAGTTTGGAAACTCACGTTTATATAGGATGTGAAACGGTACTATGAATTCTCTCCAAACGTTGTGATGCTTGGGAGAATAACCGCTTCTACCTTTACAGAAATATGAATGGGCCTGTTTGGGTTTGTGCAGTATTCGACCCATCACAGTTAGTTTTGACCCAAACATTAACTACAGAATTTACATACAATACATAATTTACTAAAGTCTTTAAACATGCGTAAATAAATACTAACGTTTGATCTAATACATTATAAGGGCTAACAATTATCACTGGAACAAGTTGCAACACATTTACCCGAGGTAACATGAGCGCTCCTTGATTTGTAGTAGAGGTGGCAATTTTGACTCATAGACTTACGTATGGGTCAACTTGGTTGTGCTTGATTTCAAACACGTCATGTTAAAAAGCTAAATAATGAAAACCAGAACTGCTTAAAGGGTTTGATAGTCACCAAAGTTTATTTATAATGCACGCAACCACTTCAAGTGTTTTTTCTTTTTGCAAATCATTATTCTTTAGTGTGCATCAACCGTTTCTTTCCCAATTGAATGTATGAAATTTTAATTTATCATAGTGTGTGTATCATTACGGGTCAAGTTCGATACATTTGAATGAATAATCACTTCAAAATGTAACGAACTTGACCCATTATTCTTTAGTGCATATCATTTTTTCCTTCATATTGACTGTAAAAAGAACTAAAGGACACTAACTATTGATAAGAGGTTATAGGGAATAAACTTCTAATTTATTCTTTTGTGTGTATCATTACGGGTCAAGTTCATTGCATTCGAATGGATAATCATTTAAAAATGTAACAAACCTATAACTCAAAAGTTTAGCCCTACAATAGGATATATTAAAATTAGAAGTTTATACAATTAATAGGAAAGGAAAAAGTTTGATGCATGCTAAAGAATAATGAGTGAAGTTCAATACACTTTTAGACCATTTTCCCAAACTGTTATTGTAACAACACTGTTTTTGTTAACTGTAATCACAATTAACCTTCTTTCATATCTTTACTTTTAGCCCTACATTAGTTAAGTAAGCAATGTAAGTGTTTCTGGGTTAACCTGGCCTTTTCATTTTGACCCATTACCTAACCTGATAAACCCGGACAGGTTCTATATGTTGAACTTAATTGATACTTGGTTATCTTAAAAAAAGCGCTATCTAGTCCTACATCAGTTGAATTTAGTAATATAAGTGTTTATGCGTTAACCAAACCGACCCCCATTTCATTATGAACCGTACCGAACCTGCTCGACCCGGATATCGTGTGACTTCTGTCTTTTGCGGCTGACTAAATACTTTATTTCGCATAGCCTAAGAATTTCTGTGGAACTGCAGGGAGAATGGACTCCTGAGGATATAATGGAGCTGCTGCAGAGCCCTCCTTTTAGCCAACAAGTTGATTCCTTCACTTATGTGAGGATCTATATCCAATTTCCTTGCTTCTTTGTCTAACTTTTTTACAATTAATATCTTAATTTTATTTGTGTACTGATCAGCAACATGGTCTATGCAGGTGCTGAAAACTGGTCAAATAGACCTGACTCAATTTGGAGTCGACCCAAGTAAATGTAAGCACTGCAAAATTTCTATTCTCTTGGCCAAATCTAGAAAACTATAGGTGCCAAATACTTTTGACCTTTTTAGCATCTTTTTCCTTTTTGATTTCACCCGTTTTAGAAATTAAAAAAAAAAGCCAAACGAGAATCGACCAATTCATAGACTGGGTGGGTATTGTCACGTCAAACATTATTGAAATTGTACTGGTAGAATCTATTTTCTGGTTTTGATTTGATCGGATTGTTTATTGTAACAACTTCTAAAGTACCAATTATTTTTCACTACAGACAAGTTCACTGTCCTATCTTTTCTTGACGCTCTTGAAGATTCTGTTACAAAATCATCTAACTCTGAGGAGCCAATAGGAGTAGACTCAATTGCACAAACTGATCGAATGGATGAAGACCAATAGCAGTAGACTTGTTGTCAACACTTTGTCTCCATTCACATTAAGAAATTGCGTCACAGATTCGTGGATACTTCTAGTGTTGTTTTCAATTTACAGTCTTACCCGTGTACACTAAATTTGGTAAAATTTTCTGCCAGTTCAACATTTATTATACTTTCAATTAGTGGAAAGAAGGGTGCAATTGCATGATTTTTTGAAGGGTCCTCATTCTGATTGTTAAACTTCTATGTATATATATATATATTTCTGTAACCATGGTTTATGATATTTTGGCTGAGTAATCCATGGGGTTTAAACCGACCGCCACATAGATTCAACTTGGGTAAAACATTCTCTTTTCAGGAAGGCTTGACCACCTCAAGGTTGTTTGCGTCTAGCAGGAATTAAATATGAGACGTCACTCATTGTAGTGGTATTAGTCACAAGGCTTTTATTGCTGGCCACCTTGAGTGGTTAAACTTCTATTTTGTGTTACATCTTCACTGCCATTACAAAACAAAATAGACACTGTTGATTTGGTCCTTGGTCCATAAGATCAATCTGGTGTTTTGTTATTTAAAATTTCAGACAATTTGGTAATTTCTTTTGAAATCAATGTTACTGAAACTTTTAGTTGAACTAGTGATGTGTTGGTCCTAAGAAACAAGGTTTTCTTGATTGGATCTTACCTAATCTCTTTTTTGTCATCGCAAGATCATGATTGTGATCATGGTCTTCTCAAAATCGTGATTGTACGATGGGACAGGGATCTAGATCATACTAAAATCCAAATTTCAAATAGATAGTTTTAAATATTTCTACACAGTTCTACTTTCTATATGATAGACGAATCGAAACGAATGATATAGGAAAATCAAACTTTAAATATCGTAGTAAGAAGATAGATATGTTGCAATACATAGAGTTACTAAGGGTGGGTGTGTTTAGCTCGAGAAATTTTTTTCTTGTTTTCTATTTCTAGTTTTGTATAAATTTGGAAGGGAAATTTATCTCTACAAAACATTTCAAAATTATTAAAAACGCGTTTAGTTGATGTTTGTATTTTATATTTTGAAGAAAGGGAGGAGGGTTGTGGGGTTAAAAAGGAAAACAAGAAAAACAACTAAAATTTGTTTTGTAATTTTCCTTATTACATTAGGAAATAGGGCATTTTGTGTTTTGCAAAAACATTTTGTTGGAAAGCGCTAATTTGAAAGCGATCTCTGTCTTCCTTGTTTTCCACAAAACATTTTGTGGAAAGCAAGATTGTTTTCCCCAAACTAAAAATGTTTCAATCGTTAAATAAACGATTTGGGAACAAAAGAAATACGACATACATCGAATTACTTCATGTTGTAATAGTTCATAATGTAATCGGCCAAAAGTAACCCAAAAATGGGCTTAAGTTAGGGAAAAGAAAAAGGTAGACAGGGACTTATAGTTGGATCAGATCGTTTTCGATCCCATAATCTTGTGTGCGATCCTATAACGATTTTGCCCGGTGCTATCCTACTATGATCGATGGCTTATCATACAATTATGATCGCTATCATACCGCTCAAATTGCTATCGATGCAGCGTCTTGATGGCTTATCTTACAATTAGGATCGTTATCATAACAACTATGCCAACAACCTCTCAGTTTGCTTTCATTGATTATCTTGGACTATTTGTTAATTACAAGATAATGTTTTCATAGGACTAACAAGGTTTTAAGAAGAAAGTTTAGACATAGAAAGTCCGTTGGTTAAAGTTGTTACAAAAGAAAATTCATTTTAATTTGTTGATTGGGTCCTCAGTCCATAAGACTCAACTTTGAGAAGCAAAGGGAGGTATGTGATTTAAATTTTATGACTCAAAAGAGAACCTCGAAGGTAAAGCTTATCATTTATCTTTAGATACATACACAAAATAAACTTTTGCCCTAATTCTGTCTATACAATTGGTTTTGAAGAATAATCAAACTTCTCCACACATTCACTATCAGTAGCAAACTTACACTGTGAACACTTTAAGATAAACTTGTCCTGCAAATGCTCACCACACTTGGTGCATTCACCATCATTTCAACACCTCGGCAAAATGAAATAATGTGTCAGTGACTATTAACCATAAAAATGCGTCCAAACTTTACATGGACCGACGCATTGATCACAATGATAAAACGCAACATTAAGATTAAACTCCTCCTCGCAAACTTCACAAATAGTTTTAACTGGGAAGTCCCTTAGGTTCATGGGATGCTTGTCATACTTGTGCCTTATTGTAAAGATACACATACATTTCGAATAAAGAGTAAAGATACACATACCTTGATACACAAAAATGTAATTCTTGGTTGAACATTCTTCTCTTCCTTATGTAGTTTAATTTATCTCTAGCTCTTTATTTTGTGTTTCGAATTTTCAAGACAAGCATATAACAAGTCTTTTACTTTAGCATAAAATAATTAACTTTATTCTTTAATACTCATATTCTACTACCCAAAAGAGAAACGTCACTACAACAATAATTTAATTACCTTGTGTTTATGAATGGAGAGATTAATTTGTTATCACAACCTCTATATAACTTGGCTTCATGGATTAAAACACATAAGCTAGGGTTTTATTATTATTATTTTTTTTTTAATTTTTTTTTAAAATTTAATTTAATTTGTTTTGTTTTTTTCTTTTTTTAATTTTGTATCAAATGATTTAAACATACCATAAATTTTTATGAATAAGCGAGGAGTGTGTTGATTAGTACAAAACCACAAACTATTTGAATGGTATAGAATCATTGCTTTTTTACATTATTATTTGTTTAAACTACCCAAGAAATGGGAAAACTCACTTCCATGGTATGAACTCTATTTAAGTACAATAAGCTTGTCATTTTTTGCAATGGGTAGGATCCATAGATTCTACAATAGTGATTTGAGTGTTATGTGGAAACATGCATCGATGGTGAAACGACAATTTATTAACGTCTGATGTGTTTGCCTTGTTGATGAAAGAAAGACTTGATTATCGTCTATTGGGGTAGCAGTATTCTATAGAGCACCAACTCCATCCTATTTAAGTAATCGTTTATGGGTCAATATAACTTGACACGGTGTTTCCATTTTGACCCATTACCCAACCAGGCTAACGTGGATATAGGAATTGCATATGTTGTCAATAATATATATTCCGTACGTGGTTATTCAAAAAAGAAAAGGTGATATATATATATATATTAGGCTGGTCAACATGGTCTATGCAGGTGCTGAAGGCTGGTCAAATAGACCTATCTCAATCTGGAGTCGACCGAAGTAAATGCAAGCACCGCAAAATCTTTTTCATTTCTCTTGTTCAAGTTTAGAAAATTATTGGTGGCAAAATACTTTTGACCTTTTTTGTTCCTTTTCATTTATGATTTTACCCATTTTAGAAATAAAATAAAATAAATAAATAATAATAATAATTCCAGAATCGACCAATTCATAGATTGGGTAGGTATTGTAACCCAAACAATAATAAATCTCTACTGGTAGAATCTATTTTCACTGTAGACAAGTTCACGGTTCTATCTTTACTTGAGGCTCTTGAAGATTATGTAACAAAATCATCTAACAATTAGGAACTTGGAAGGTAAAAGCTGTATTTGAGTATAGGGTAAATTATGTTAATGTAGTTTTTTTTAAGTGTAGTAACCTTGATAAATTATTCACTCGAGATTTCTTCTACTTTTGCATATTAAAAGGGTCTCCTAATGAATTGGCAGTAAACAATCCCCAAAAACCATTTATATGCTATAATTTATTAGTACAAAAAGAAAAATCGGGTACCAACAAAATTCCACACGTTTAGAACAACAAACTGTCTTGAGTTCGAAACACCTCACAAACTCAAATGAGGATCTAATGATGAAATCTTAACTCGTCACAAACTCAAATAAGAAACTAAAAGCTTCATTGACATTTCATCAAACACTTGGTGCAAATATATTCATATCACAAAGGCATTTCAATTTTAAATTCCAAAACATATCTACTCCTTAGAATTACAAAACGACAAACTAATACTACTAATTTTACCTTCAATACGATTGTCCTTAGTAAAGCGGTTTCAACATATTGAATCTATAAGCACCAAATGTACCATGATACGACAATCCGGGTTGTGTAGTGATTAATCAAATTATCGAATAGATTGTGATTAATCAAGTAGAAACTTTACAACTCAAAGCTTATATAACAAAGATATTAAATTAAAGTAAAACCCAGGGACACATGTCTTATTCATCATTTATTGATATACACATACACATACTAAACCTTATTGTATTTTATACAAACACCTTCTATCAATTGCAAAGTTGCACTGTAAACACTTTAAGATAAAGCTGTTGTACTGCAACCCACTACCACACATCCTGCAGTCACCATCACTTTCAGTCCCTCGGAAAATTGAAAGAGGGTGTGGGTGACCTTTAAACGTAAAAATGCAAGACTTTACATTCTCAAATTGGTCAACACCTCTGTCAAGATAGAAAGGGGCCCAAGTTGTTGCCTCTTGAAGTATAAACTCAACACAAGGAAGATGAATGGACTGTACACATTGATCACAATGATAGAACGCAGCATTAGGATTAAACTCCTCCTCGCAAACTTCACAAAAGTAATCACCGCTATAGTTTTCAACTGGGAAGAACCTTAGGGTCATGGGATGCTTGTCATACTTGTGCCTTATTGTATCAGGCCACAACAAAGCACACTTTGGATGTAGGTAAAACTTACAATCCTTACAACCGTAAAAAAGTTGAGTCTTTGCATCAGACAAACACAAACGGCAATACTCTTCGGAACTTGGCATACGTTTACGAAGTAGATGATTTGGATGGGATTTATGTGTGATAAATTCAGGTGTGACCCCGCAAAAAACGTCAGCTTCCCGGCTAGTTCCAGAAAATTTGTCCTCATTACTGTAAACAAATCCATTGCAAGGTAACCAACAATAATAACAAAAGAACAGACCCGCACTAGCAAAAGGGACTGGTGGAAATAGTTTAAGGGTTCCATAAGTTTGAATCTTAACTTCAGTAGGCAGCCGGGTGCACCAAACATGGAGAACAAAGGTGCATCCATCATCAGAAGATGTACATGATTGGTCTTATGCATGCATTGCATAAAACTTCAACCATTTGCATTGAATCATGACTGGATGACGTTGTTACTCTTGAAGAGATAGGTGTTGCTGTAATATCATTACAGCATGGTGTATCTACAAGAGTTAATGGGTGTTGATGAAAAGGATGTGTTAGGTTGGTTTCGAAGGCCCTTTGATCCACTTTCTCCATAAAAGTGTTTAAACGCAGCAGTTTGATCATGGAATGGGAGATGGAGAAGATCAGGAGAATCTTTGTGATTTTTAGAAAATGCACTAGCACCTGCATGACCATATATTAGAATCTTTGTAATTGTAATTTTTATAGGTTTGCTAGTACAGTAGTACCTGCAGGACCTTATGTCTCGCATACAATCACTAAGTTATTAAGGGGCAATTACATAATTACATATACCCACTAACATAGTCATAGTGACAAATAAACAAAAGTGTCTAAAAGTACCAAAAGTGTCAAAGTATTGATTGTAAGGATATATTTTTTTGTCTTTTGAGACACATATTTTCCACAAAAGTGTCATTAAATATCACATTTTTAATTTTTGACTCACACTTTTTAAAAGTGTTTCTAGAAAGATTATTGACACTTTTTTGTATCATTAAATCCTCTGTAACTAAAACTCAATTTACTTGTGGTGATAATTAAATGCAATATATTGCAAACTTAGATTTAATGACTGCTTGTGCGTACCTGGATTCAATTGGATGGCATTCATTGATGCCTTTTTTGATGTAGTTGCACAATCTGTGTGTACATAAAATCGACATTTCTCACATTTATAAATCCAAATATTTTCATCAAATCGATGTTCACATACGTTACATCTTGGATGAAATTTAGCTTTTTGATCATCTCTTGGAAATGAGTATGCAAGTGTGAGCGGGTGAGCATGAAAGAAATTGTCCTTTCTAAAATTTTGAATTAACAACTTTTTACGGAGGAAAACACAATCTCTATGGGCGAAAAAATGGAAACAAGTGGTACAGTGATAAAAGTTTCCGTGGTGATTGTTGCCACACGCATGACAATTTGCAAAAATATATATAGGGATGGACACTATGGGGTATTGGTGGCTAGGGTGATAGATAGTGTAGTTTTGTAGGTCATTTTTGGCACATCCTAAACCAATAAAAATATCACATTGAACACAACGATATTTTAGGTACTCGAAGTCATGCTTGCGTGTGCAAACTTGACAGATGCACCATTTATCTTCCGGCACTTGACAAAGGATAAGAGCATGATCACGATGAGATTCGTGTCTTAGCGTTGTGGAAAGCTCTGCACATAATTTGTGAAGTGAGTAGTCACATTGATCACATGTATAGTAATACCTGTGATAGAAGTTGATTTCTTGACCACAACGTCCACACGGACATCGGAAGTCTTGTTTCATGATCAACTCCTCCTCATCGTCGTATACTACTTCATCGCGTGGATACTCTGGATTTAGATCTATAAGTGTCAATGGATGTTCATGTTGTAACACTTCCATTTCAAAATTTTGATTTTAAATTGAGGATTCTTTTTTTGAATAATAGCCAACAGTAAAGATGATAACCTGAAATCGAGATGTAAGTACATTATATAAGGACTTTTTAATGATATATTCTTTTCCTTTTCTTTAAGAATCCATAGAGTAAAAGATACGCATGTATTTCTATTTTCTAATATAGATTGGCCGATTGACATGTTCATAAAGAAAAAGATGTACCTGATAAAGAAAAATGTAATTCTTCTTTGAACATTCTTTTCTTTCTTATGCATTTTATCTCTTTCTCTTTATTTTGTGCTTATAATTTTCAAGGCAAGTATAGCATGTCCTTTACTTTAGCATCAATTAATTTACTTTATTCTATAACATTCATATTCCGCAATAAGAGAAACACTGCAACAAATTAATATTCGCGTGCGTGTACTTTTTATATATGATTAAGTAGATAATTAACCTTGTGTTTACGATTGCAGAGATCAATTTCTTACACCGTGGACACTGTTTCGTAGTTATACTAAACAAGGTGGCTGCACCCGTGCGTTGCGGCGGTTTTTTGCTTCTAGTTTTTATGTTGTCTGAGTTTGGTCATATGTTTGGTGCCTAAATTGTGTGCAGAAATCCTTTTCTATTTAAGAAATCCTTTTACTGGTTTTAGGTTCTGTCACATTGTCGTGGCAAGCGTGAACGGGCCCAAACACAAATTCCTTTGAGTTGCGTTTAGGCAGATGCAACATAGTAATGTTTTCATCATATTCGAACTTCACGTTGCCAATATTTCTATGCATTGCCACATTTAGGCCTTTTGAACTTCAGTCTGAAGAAGATTGTGTACTTTGCAATATGTGTTCCAAAAGCTTTCCTTTTTAAGTTGCTTGTATCTAAAGCTAGTGATTTAA
The DNA here is from genome assembly GCA_910596185.1 of Chrysanthemum makinoi. NCBI lineage: Eukaryota > Viridiplantae > Streptophyta > Magnoliopsida > Asterales > Asteraceae > Chrysanthemum > Chrysanthemum makinoi. The sequence continues at coordinate 274,163,599 of OU343221.1, forward strand.
CATTTGTAAACCCTCTTTGTCTCTTTGAAATTGTCTTGATCTGTGAGACACGACCAGTGGTGCTTGTCCTTCTGTTTTAAAAACCAATGATGGTAAATACATCAATGTTGAATATAAGTAAATGCCAAAAATATCTTCTTGAGTAGGAACTTTTTTTAATATCTTTTTCGGCAAGGCATCATTATGATGACTATTGGTACTTAAATATATCGTTCTCAACCATCTGAACGTTGGTTTCCCATTCTCAAGATTGTTAGGAAATTTAGATCACAGTAATCTGAGAGTCGTGTAAATACTTTCAGATTGAAGTATTTTGGTGGTTCTACCGAAATCAGTAATCTGAGAGTCGTGTAAACACTTTCAGATTGAAGTATTTCGGTGGTTCTACCGAAATCTCAAATCGGATAAAACTCAGATTTTGAAACGTGAATATGTTTTTGTATGTTATGAATAGAACCAGAATACCATTATATGACCAAAAACTGATGGTCGGTTATAACTACTATAGCAGTTATATTAACCGCCAAATCAGTTAAATTTTAAGGTTAAATTGCCGGAAATTTTAGTTTCTAGTGCTACCCAGGGCCCCGGGACCCCGTCATTCTAATAACATATCAAACCAATAACATATGGGGCGAATACAAATGTTTAGTGAGAGAAAGTTCTAGAGATAGAAAGGGAAGAGAGTTGGGAACTATGTGAAACAAAGAAAAATAGTATTGAAGCTCCAACCCTCTACCTTGGAAGGTAGAGGGTATTTATAGTTTTCTTACAAGACTCGCCTCCTACGGGCTGTGGATCAGGAATACAGTGGGTAAAGACCTGTCCGTCCTCCACGGTATTACTTAACTAAATACTAACTAATATTAAATGACTACGACTACGAGCTTTCTAACGATTACATATACTTGAGGTGACCGACACTTTAATGACTAGATTTTCTAAATCCTAACAATCTCCCCCTAAGGGAGGTCACCTCAATTTACACAGAATACAAATAGATATTACATTAAGATTGTTCTTGGATTCTTGTTTATGTTCATTGCTCTGTAGCTCGTAGTCATTGATTCTTCATGTTCTGCATGATTAGATAATTCAAGTGGAGGTCTTTAACTGATCCACGTGATGATGAGTTTTGAGCCAGCTTTGAGATCATTAGCTTGCATAAATCTCTGACTCTTCCATTGTGGTGTTGACATTATGTGACGTTGTGACAGTGGACCGACATGCTCACATTCTGGATCATGATTTCTTTTCATCAGAGTAGCGGAAGCTTTAGTTGATTCATGATATTTGCGGCGTAGCGAGAAGCATGGAGTGAGTATATCGAGTCATTGATGCACTAATCATGATTTCTTTTGAAATGAATGTGATGTGTGAGCATGCGGCTATGTATTGACCTCTCCATTCGATCATCACGCAAGCGTTGGGTGTACCTACATACAACCGTTAGCAATAAAGCGCACGAAAGTGTCTTTGATCACTTTCGTTGAATTGAGGTACACGGCCCACGGTTTCCAATTGATCAGTACAAGTCTTTGTGATCAGTATAATTTGAAGATTCTCCTTGACAGGGTTTCATTTGCTCTAGCCGTTCTCAAACGGAGCGTCTCAAAGAAGACAACGGGTGAGTGAACGGCGAATTGAGATTCACGATTGATGAAAAGATATTTGAAAAAACAATCGGTGTCTGCTCAAAATAAAGTGTTTTTGCAATACCACGAAGGTTTTAAAGAAAATCAATTATCAATCATAAACACCTTTTATTTTTGAAATATTAATACACAGTCGATGTGCTAGAGAAAAGATTTTTAAGCACAGCGACCGGTTTTTCAAAGGTATCCGTCAATCCATAACCTGAACCAGGATTGATTCAAAATTATGAATCGCCCCATTGTTTCTGTTCAGTTGTCACATGGTTGATCTATTGGATAGATCTCACATGCCACCTACCAAGAGCTTGTTTGATGTTGGCTCTAGAAGGCTTTCTATCTTCATTGTGAATATGTTTGCATATCACTCAGATGTTCTGGCAATATCACAAGGATAATGCGTAGGACTCTTAAAATATATTCTCTCTTTCCACATTGTGTGAAACATAGAGTCTTTATTGAATGTGTCCTTAATGAGATTTATTGATGATCTCGTGGCTCTAGACTCAATTGTGCACATTTGGTTCCTATGCCGGAGACTAGGGAGAGGGTCTCCTTCTTCAATATCAACCATCTCTAAAAGAAAGTCGATAGATAATGTAGGTTCCCCGTGAGAATGAAACAAGTCATTTTAAGAGGAACTTGAGTAGTTTGGGAATATGTAGTGCAGTGCGTCACTGGGTCCATGATGTCTTGTCTTCAATACCAGTGTTACCTTAGTAAACACCAGTAGCATATGTATTGAACCTGGTTTCTGCCCTAAGGTTGAATTAATGGAGGGCTATTTGTTTTCACCCTTTTCGCATTTATTTATTTTTTTCATTCTTCATCCCCTTCAGTGCTTACCGAGACTTCATTACTAGAACCTTGTTGGGTTTATTCCAGTTCTAGCTCTATCTCAGTCCGCACTCTTCCCATATCTCACTTTTCTCCTTTTTTCATCATACCTAAGGACTCTACACAATCTACTGGATTGTCCCTAGGTACATCCCTCCGGCTCTGGCGGGATAGTGGGAACGAATACCTAACCTAACCATCCTTATATCACCATACATAAAGTAAATTTGGTCAGTCTTTTTGGTATAGTTCATCATCCATTGGAACCAATTGAAAACCATTTGAAAATCAATCCAGGTACTTGTGATATATTATCAAAGCATTTTGTACCTGAATCGTTTTTGATATTTTAGAAAACGGCTCCCCCTCAACATGTGCATTGTATATTTGAAATCAGTTTGACACATGGAGGCAAGAGGAAGAATTCACTTCTTTGATAAATTATTTTCTAAAAATATCGACATTACTTTCCCGATGAAAATCAGTGTTTCACATACAGTTAAAGATATTTTCGGGAAAGAATGTGGTTTTCAAAAATTTGCTCCCCTCAATATGTGCATCTGATTTTGAAATTGTTTAGCACATATTAGGGAAAAACTGCACTTAGAGATAAATCAATCGCGTTTTAATCCATTTTGGTTTGATGTAGATGCTCCCCCTTAACATGTGCATGGAAAATTTGAAATCGTTTGGCACATGTAGGGAAGGGAGCATGTTAATCAAATATTAAACCATTTATCGAATTATCAGTTTAAATCCAATTTAAATCACAAATTCTCCCTCGATCACAATTTTCAAATCCTTTGAGATTTGTGATCTCTATTGATTTAAATTAAATTTTAAAACTTTTGAGGAGAATAGTGATTTGCTTTTGAAAAACATTTTAACTGATAAGGATCGGACTTTGAGACTTTAAACTCCATTGATCAATTATGCATAAATATCTATTGAAAACATAACATTAGCCAAGGTTTTGAATCACTTGTATAAAACATTGTTCATTTTGATTATCCAAAAGTAGACCTTGCTCGTTTAAGTGCCAATTGTTTGAAAAATACTCTTTTTGATTCAATTGAAATCATTCTCCCCCTCAATCAATTACATGAGTTGTTGATTGAGTGTTAGAGAGTTTTGACAACGATAAGCCCGGATGATTTTCAAAAAATAGAGTCCGAGGTATTTTCAAAGCAATTTTGTTTTCATTAGATGACAAATATTTTTCAGAAGAATCATTAGACGAAAAAATATTTGGAAAGAAAACATTTGTCTTTTTGGTGACAAACATTTGTTTTAAGAATTAGAGCATGAGATTTGAAAAATAAGATTAAGCATGGCTCTTTTTATTTTAATTTAAAAAAAAAACGGGTTACTGTCTGAAATGACAATAAAACACCATTTTTCTCCTTTTTTTTTAAAGAAATTTATGTACATTCGAAGAACATCTAAAAACCCGTGACATTCTTTGAATGTCAACACAAAGTCCGTAGATGATATCGAATAAAGAAAAACATGACAAAATAACAATATTTTTGGGATTTTTCAAGATTTTCTAATTTTTATGGATTTTGAGAATTTTATATTTTTCTATTTTCTTTTGTGGGTTTTGAAATTTTGTATTTTGCTTTTTGAAAAAAATATATACAAGAGATAGATGAAGAAAACTATTTACTCCTCGTCTTCCTCTTGAAGACGTTTGAGTGTTTCCGGTTGTAGGCTCTTTAGACCAAGTCGTGGAAGGATAAACTCAAAACGTCCTCACAAAATAGAGTTCTACCACACCTTTTTCCACTTGTTCCCGAATGAAATGTTGTCGAATGTCTATGTGCTTTGCTCTTGAATGTTGAACGTTGTTTCAAGAGAGAGCAATGGCACTTTTGTTATCACAATACAGAGGAATTTTGTTGAATTCAAAGCCATAGTCAGATAATTAGGATCTCATCCATAGGATTTGAGCACAGCAAGATGGCATGGCTATGTATTCAGCCACTGTAGAGGATATAGAAGTACTCATTTGTTTCTTTGAAGACCAGCTCACTAGCTTATCACCCAAAACGAGCACCTCTAGGCGTGCTTTGGCGTGTATCTTTACATCTGCATGGTCGGCATCTGCATAGGCTGTTAGTGACATACCGGTGTCCTTTTGGTACCAAAGTCCCATGTTGATGGTTCCTTGGAGATACCGAAAGACCCGTTTAATTGCTTCAAGGTGCTTTTTGGTAGGCTTAGCACGGTATCTAGCACACATGCATACATCGAACGAATATCAGTCTCTTGGCTAGGAGGTACATCGGGGATCCAATCATACTACGATATTTCGTTTGATCTACCATGATTCCTGAGTGGTCCTCATCCAGTTTGGTACGTTCCACCATGGGAGTGTCAACGGTGTCACAAGTGTCAAATCCAAATTTATTTAAAATTTCATTTGCATATTTAGATTGATTGATAAAATGCCTCCGGGACTTTGTGAAATTTGTAGTCACAAGAAAAATGACATTTGTCCCATCATTGACATTTGAAATTTGTAGCCCATCTCCTTAGAAAAATGGTTACATTCATTGGGGTCAGTCAAGGCAAAAATAATATCATCAACATAGATTTGAACATGAATTAAATGTTTGCCTGACTTTCTGGTGAACAATGTCGGATCAACTGCTCCTTTGCTGAATCCAGTAGATAGAAGAAACTTTGATAGCGTATAATACCATGCCCTTGGAGCTTGCTTAAAGCCATAAAGAGCCTTCTTCAAGCGATAGACATGAGTAGGATGCTCTGGATTCACAAAACCTTCCGGTTGGTTGATGTATACGACTTCTTTAAGATCTCCGTTAAGAAAAGCCGTCTTTACATCCATCTGATAGACTATCATATTCTTACTTGCAGCATTAGCCAGGAAGATTCTGATTGCCTCGATGCGTGCAACTGGAGCAAATTATTCTTCAAAGTCAATACCTTCCTCTTGACGGTATCCTTTTGCAACCAATCTAGCCTTGTTCTTTAATACATCGCCATGCTCATCAAGTTTTACTTTGAAGATCCACTTTAGACCAATGATCATAGCACAGTCAGGAGCATGTTCTAATTCCCATACATCTAGTCGATCAAACTCATGAATTTCTTCTTGCATGACATTGAACCAGCTGTCTTCATTCATGGCAGTTTTAACATCTTTTGGTTCGACCTTGGATAGTACAGAGTTGAAGAAGCACCATAAGATATCAGTTGCAAGTTGTTTACGTGTGGATACTGGAGGAGAGGGATTTCCAATTATGTTGTCCAATGGATGATCATGTGTCCATGTTCTAAGGTGTTCGTGTGGTTGTTGTTGAGGAACTGAAGTAGCAGAGTTGATTTCTCCTGATGAAGATGGTTCTGATGATGATTCAGGAGCAAATATGTTTTCAAATGGAGCATCTTCGGGGGTAGCAAAGGGGTTATCTCCATCATAGGTGTCAGAAATAATTCAATGATGTACACTCGATGATTGAGGATTTGTTGATGTGACAAAGTGATCAGCAACAGGCGCTTCTTGACTTAATGACATAGAAACTGAAGGGTTAACTTCATTGAAAGGGATAGGAGCAGCCTCTGTTGATGGATTTGATAGATCATTAGCAATTGGCTCATAGTGTTCATCAAACATTGGATCAAACAATTTCTTCAAATCATCTTCTGAAGGAGGTACATAAGGAGTTGCTGGTGAGAGATTTTGTACAAGAGTAGAACTGATGGGACTACTTGATGAAGGTTGTGATGCGGGTCCAGAATTGGGTTGTCCTGGAGCCATTTGACCGGTCAGCTCATTGAACGTAACGTGAATTGTTTCCATAATATTTCGGGTTCTTTTTTTGTAGATTCGGTATCCTTTTCTGCTTGGTGCATATCATACAAATACTCCAATGTCCGCTTTAGCTTTAAGTTTGCCTAAGTCTTGGCCCACATTTGTTGGATAACACAATGCACCAAACACACGAAGGAATGAAAGATTAGGTTTTTGATTGTGGACAAGTTCATATGGGGTTTTTCCATGAGAAGTGTGAATTAGGGATCATTTTGAGTATAGCATGCAGTGGCAATGGCTTCAGCCCAGAGAAACATTGGAACCTTTGAGTAAATCAGCATTTTTCTTGCGGCTTCCACAAGAATTCGATTTCGTCTTTCAACTACACCTTTCTGTTGAGGAGTTCGTGGAACACTTCTTTGATGACTGATTCCAAGACTTTCATAAAACTCACTAAGTTCTTTATTAACAAACTCAGTTCCATTGTCTGTTCGGATGATTCTGACAGTTTTGTTACGTCAAACCTGCAGCTGTTTGATAAGTTTAATGATGATATCTGGAGTTTCATCCTTTGTCCTTAAGAACTTAACCCAAGTAAATCGAGAGTAATTATCAACCACAACTAACACATATTTCTTCTCGTAAATATTTTGCACTCCTCATGGGTCCACATAAATCCATGTGAATGGTATGAAGAACTTCCATAACTGAGTTTGTAGGTCTGGGTTTGTGGGCATACTTCTTGCTTTTTCCCTATTGGCATTGAACAAAGATGATCCTTTTCATACTTTAGTCTAGGTAATCCTATTACTAAGTCCTTTCTGGAAAGATCATTTATGGTGCCGAAGTTCAGGTGATTTAGACGACGATGCCATAACCATGACTTTGTTTTCGAAGCCTTTGACAACAAGCAAATTGGAGAAGACTTCATCATATCTTCGATAGAGATGGTGTATAGGTTTGAACCACGTGTTCCTCTTAAAAGTTCTCTAACATCAAGTTCTCTAATGAAACAAGTATGTTTTCTAAAGGCCACTTCTAGATCAGAATCACAGAATTGACTGACAAAGAATAAGTTATGACCAAGACCTTCAACGTAATACACCCTGGAGATAACACTATCACCAACAACATAGTCTCCATAACCCATAATTGCACCGAAATGATCATTTCCGAATCTAACAGTCCCGATGAATTTACTCACAAAGTTCATGAGCCGTGACCAGTCTCCAGTCATATGCTTGGAACAGCCTGAGTCCAGGTACCACAGAATGATTTGAACAATCTTCAATTGAACACAAACAAGAATGGATAACTGGATAATTGGGATCCCCATGCAAGAATGGGTTCCATTTGGTTAGTAACAGTGATTGGAACACCCACATCAGAAGTAGAAACAATAGAATCATTAGGGATAGATGCAGTGCTAGTGTTCGTATTTGACCTATTCAAAGTATGTTCTCTTCTTAAAGGAGGAGTTCTACCAGTAGGCATCCATTTCCTAATGGGCATTGATCTAGATAATTTTGGACACATCTCATTAAGATTGAATTTGCGGCCAGTAGGTATCCACTGATAACCTATGTTACTAAATTTCCTTCCTGTGGGTTTCCAATGTTTTCTAACCTTCTTCCGCCATTGCTTTCTAGCCTTCTTAGCTTGATTTTTTTCATTAACTATCTTAACAGGGCATTCAACAGCATTAATCAAATCATTCACACAATATTCATGATTAGTAACAGAAACCAAGCAATCATCATTACATGCTTTGCCAAAAGTAGCAGAATTCGAATTAATTACAGTACGCTTATAGCTAATACTAGAATCAACACAATTCGTTTTATTTAACTCAAACTTAATGTTCCTAGGGTGGTCTTCTACTCTTTTCCAATGCACATTTTTAGCTTGCGAGGTCCTATCTTGCTTTGTATTGCCTGAGGCTTTGACTTGCTTGCTTTTGTGTCACTGATTACTCCTGTAGAGGGAATTATGGGAACATTAGTTGGTTGGGCTACCTTGTGCATTACAGGTTTAGAAGTGTTGGGATCTGAGCTACTTGAAGGCACATTAAAATTCACTTTCTTAATGCTAGGCATAGAACAAGGCATCACATCTTTACCTTTCTCACAAAAAGATTTAGGACAGGTTGCTCTTAAATATTCTAACAGCTCCTGAGATCGTTTGGCATGAATGCAAGCAAACCTAATTTCTCTAACAAGTGGCTTATTTATGAAATTCTCTTCTACAATCTCTCAGAGACATTCTAGACTATCTAAAAGGTAAGCAAAATAGTTATGAAACACAAGTTCGTTATTTCTAAGATGAGGAGGAATGTATTTAACAGTCACAGTATATTTAGAGTCTGCAGATGACTTTGATGCAACATTCTCATTAAAGACAAATGGCATTTTCCCTTTTTCATGACTCCTCAGATTCTCAATTTCCTTTTGTAAAGACGTTATTTTTTGGTTGTTGTTGTCACGGGTGACTTTCATTGAATCATATAACTCTTTGACGTGTCGTTTAAATTTTTCATTTTCTGCTAGAAAACTCTCATTTTCCTTTTGTAAAGCATTAACCAAGTTTTGAAGATGAAAAGTTTGAGAACACTGAGAATCTAAAGGAGGAGGCATTTGGGAGCCAGTCACATTGTTCTTTTCACCCTTTAATTATGAAATTTGGGCTTTCAACTTTCTGATCATGTTACAGTGAGCTTGAATCTGTTCGTCAGGTTTGTTTATTTCAAAAAGAGATTCAAACTCTGGAACATTTGAGGATGTCTTGATGTTTGAAGTTTTGACATTTTCTTTGAGATGTTGATATTTTAGTTGCAAATCAAAATGTTCAACTTCTAGTTTAGAAAGATGTTTTACCAAATTATCGTGATCATCCTGATCAATTTTCTCATTTAGTTATGAGTTTTTGTTTTCAAGCTCAATGACACGATCATGGGAAACTTTCAAAGCAACAGTTAATTCATGAAATTGAGAAGCAGTAATAGAATGCTTAGTAACAATATAAAACACATCTTGAGCCACACAACTCATCACTAAGTTCTCATTTAAGATATGCAAATTCTTCCTTTCAATTTCATTATATTTGAGTTCCCGTTCATAATCATTGACTTCAATTATCATTGCATCAAATTCCTTTTCCATTTCTTTAATATATGAGTCTATCCCTTTTTTAATACTCTCAAATTGACCTTTTAATTGTTTAAGGAAGGCATGACCTCAATTAAATAGCATTCTTTAGTTTGCTCAAAACCCCTCTCCCCTTCAGTTATCCTAGTAGGTGTGATCCTTTTCTTACAGGTCTTCTCAAAGTAAACAAATAGTTGATAAACAACATATAGGCTGATTAAGGTCTTGCTCTTAGTGGGAATAGATCTAGGAACTAAGTGCATTGGTGTATTCGTAGGATACACAGTAGCTGAAGGAATTTTCCTAAGGGGGGATGTTTGTCACAACAAGATTATCTGCTTTTTGCTTATCTAAATCCTTTTTCCAGAACACTTGTTCAGGTGTTAACAGAGTTTGAGGTCTAAACTTGTTCAGGGAAATCCAATTTTCCTTTTTGTAATCATGGGGTTTTACTGTTATGTTCTGCTTTTTACACTCAGGATCATTTAACTTCTCATCCATTTTCTTCCTAGAGGCATCTTCTAATTGAATGTCTTCCTCTGTGCACTCAACACAACTAGGTTTCTGTCTAGGTTTAAGAATCTCATTTCCATCATAGATTATGTTTTGAGCAGCTTTTGCTTTCTTACCATACTCAGGATTGGGTTCCTTTACAATGGGAATACTATGCTTATCGCTTAAGACTCTATGCTTAGTGACCATGTGAGCAGTCTGAATGGTATTCCCTTGTACGTACAACTTATTTTCAAGCTTGTTTTTCAAAGTTTTTAGATTGGAAAAGTCATTCAAAAGTTTTGATTCCTTAGCATTAAATTCTTGTTTAAGCACTTTAACATTCTCTTGGAGTTCTTGTTTTTGCTTAATAGTTTTAGAAAGTTTTTCTTGTAAGGAGTTTAACTCTTGTTTTAACACTTCTTCTCTAAAATTACTTTTTCTAATAATTGTACGCATTTGGTCATCCATTTCCTACTCACGGGTAGTTAACTCAAACTTAGCACGTTGTTCATAAATGGCAACTTGTTCTTTATAGGCATTCAGTTCAGAGATAACAGAGTCATCAGGGGTACATGGAGTGAATTCATCAAAAACATAGTCATCATTGACTGCAAAAGATGCATCACTTGGTACAATCTCACTTTCACTTTGTATCACATATTGATCATATGGGACAATATTACTATTACTCACTTTATCCATATATGGTTCATTAGTTACATGTGATTGTACTTTGTTATGCATCTCTTGCTCATCAACTTCATCATATAGTTTTAATACCTCTAAGATGATTGAATCTTTGGATGGACCAGCCTGTTGTGGTGATGAGACCTTTGGAGAGACCATAGGTGAGATGCTTGCCATGAAGATTGTCTGGGCCGTAGGTTCATCATCGACATCAGAGTCAAATGCATCACGTCGGCAACTTGAAGGCATTTTGATGATTGTGACCTATTTCTGAATGGTTGCTCATCCACATCGCATCATAGGTTTTGGCATTACCCTCGGCAAGAAACAAAACTCTTTTCATCCAAAACTGCTCCATTGTCCTGAGCTTGCACCAGCAGCATCTTGTCCCTGATGTACTCTGCATTTTGAGGGCGTTTTGGAGATATGCAGTTCCTTGCAATGTGTCCATCACCACCACAATTGTAGCAATTGGTTGGCTTTCCTTGTCCTTGATTGGCATTCCTCCCACGATTCTGATTAGCCACATACCCTCCACCAACTCCACCTCTTCTTTGTTCATTCTGCCTTCTTTGAACTGGTTGCACCATAACTTTTCCATCTCTGACAATAGCATGATTGTGTAGATTGGATGCAGTTCTGATTTCATTGTTAGTGTGAAGACTGTTAGTATGTGGAGTAAGCGTCAAGTTTTGTTTAACCATAAGAGCCAGTTGATTGATGAAGTGTTCCATGACTGCATCAGCATCAGGTTGCTTGAACCTCGGATCGGGAATGAGTTTGTGATTACCGTTTCCAGTAGGTATGACTTGTGAAGCTTTGGTAGTAATCCCTACATTGGTGTAGAAAGCTGTTGAATCATTTGATGAGCTTGCTTCTCCCTGTTTAGATTTGAACTGTTCAAGAATCCTTCGTTCAAACATAGCATGTCTCTCATTCTGAAGAAGGAAGGCATACAGTTGCTCATAGTTGGTGTTCTTTAACCCTTTGGTTAGCTTTACAGAGGTGACAAATTTGTGCCATTCGGGATTCATGTTGTTCACAAACTTTGAGTTCAGCTGAATATTTGGCATGATCATTTTAATATTCCTCATGTCATTCACAAGCTTGTGGAATCTCACATAATATTCATAGACACTTTCTTCTGGTTTCATCTTAAAGTGCTCAAATTCATCATACAGTTGAGATTCTCTATCTTCCTTAGTCAATTCAGAACCTGAGAGAAGCATCTTGACATTATCCCAAAGCGCCTTGGCCGGTGTTGTGATTGATCAACTTGTAGATGTCTTTTGGAAGACCACGAAGTATAATGTTTAAAGCCACGATATCGACATCGTATCTCTTCTTCTCCTTATCACTGAGCTCATCATACGTCTTTGGTCTGTCCAATCCTAAGGTCACTGTACCATCTGCAGCAGTTTCAAGAACATCTCTGGTAGTCTCGATTTGATAAGGTCCTTCATCAATTGACTTGAGAATGTTAACTCCATTATCCTTTCCCAAGCAATACAGCATAATTCGTTGAGCCCATGAGTCATAATCATTTCTGTCAAGCATAGGTGGATGAGTATCTGATCCAACTGCTTGAACGTCCTCAGCTACAGTCGAAACGATAGAAGGAACGTTGTTAGCATGATTACAATTTCTACGGGATTTTAATATTCTTTGATTAAACCGGAAAATTGATTCTTTCACGGGATTTTACTAAACCAAAAGAACAACCGTAAAAAAATGTAGCATGAAGAAGTGACAGGTCTCAATAGACAAGTAGCTAAACAGTCAACTCGCTTTGGTATCAACTCGCTAAACAGTCAACTCGCTTAAAAGACAAGTCGCTTAAAACTCAAGTAGCTTAAAGAAACAACTCGCTTAACACCTAAGTCGCATAAAGAGTCAACTCGCTAAATAGCCAAGTCGCATGCAGAGATAACTCGCTTAACAACCAAGTCGTATAAACCAACTCGCTTACAATAATAAAGCAACCCGCTTCCAAATGACAAAGCAACTCGCTTCGAGGAAACGTTTTACCATGGTTCAACTCGCTTAGTACAATATTCAAAAACAACCACTTTAACAATCAAAAACAGCCCAACCAAGATGATTCAAGCGTTCCAATTCGAAACCTAAGCACATATGATGATCCTAAACAAAAATGTACTATCAAAATTCTAACTTTAACACAAGAAATTGACCAAATGATTCAAACTCTTCTAAACACTTATAACCCCAAAAACCTTATGAAATCCACCAAAACAAAGAGCTTGAAAGAAGAGTGATCAAACCATGGCTCTTGATACCAATTGTAAGATATAGGATTTCACAAACACATCAAACCAATAACATATGGGGCGAATACAAATGTTTAGAGAGAGAAAGTTCTAGAGAGAGAAAGGGACGAGAGTTGGGAACTATGTGAAACAAAGAAAAATGGTATTGAAGCTCCAACCCTCTACCTTGGAAGGTAGAGGGTATTTATAGTTTTCTTACAAGACTCGCCTACTACGGACTGTGGATCAGGCATACAGTGGGTAAAGACCCGTCCGTCCTCCACGATATTACTTAACTAAATACTAACTAATATTAAATGACTACGACTACGAGCTTTCTAATGATTACATATACTTGAGGTGACCGACACTTTAATGACTAGATTTTCTAAATCCTAACACCCGTCATTCGGGGCTTCACCCCCGAATAATAATCATAATAGCGTCATACAAGTGTGCGCTCCGCACAACCCGACTTGTTGAACATTTATCATAATTACACATTGGTCAACTAAGTCAATCCATTACACTTAAATAATATCAGTGATGCAAAATCACCAACAAGGATGACATATCTATAATGTTACTGACCTTCTGTTGCTAGTCCAACCATTGCTACAGCTGTCGACTTGAGATTAAAGTTTAGTAGCCAAGCTGCTAAGGTTACTTATATACCTAATTAGCTAATACATACTTGCTAAGAACTACCACACCAATGGTTGGTTAATTGTAATAAACTACAAAGTTGAGGGAAAGAGGTGAGAATATTGGCTCATTTGCATGCAGATAGGTTTTTTTTGTTAAGTTTTACTTCAAATGGACCCATCTGCAAAATGAAAGTGAGTTACCTGAATCTGGTTTTTGCCACCAATACTCGGACCAATCTCCAACCCTTTACACATTGATACGTTCAAATACTCGGCCTACAATATTAATTAGTAGCCGGGACATCGAGTCTCTCTGCCTCAACCCCTAACACATGCGAATGGCAACATAGAGGCCCGGTTACTAATTTAGTAGTACTGATCTAACAAACCTACGTTGAGCCAAATCTCATTTAAAATATAATAGCTTCCAGATGGCGGTCGCTGGCTGATTGGATCATACACCTTTTCAAAGTCGAGTTGAAAACATGAGCTCACTCTCCTTCAGTTCCAGTCTCCATTCCAAAGTCGAAAAAGCAATTATCAAAGTTATAGTTCACTACAACGCGTTGGTTATCTGACCCAGGTAATAAAGCAGCCTCCCTACTTCTCTAACTCTAAAGGTTATCGGTAATTGAAACTCACTTTTACCTTAGCTTGCGCATGTACATTAGTTGGATACAACCAGAGTCTTTTTATATTTCTTAGCTCCTCCACAGATTCTCTACAAATTAGCATCTGGCCATTGTGTCATCTGCAAACTGCAAGTGAGTTGGCTAAAATTTGATTTTCAACACCAACACTTATCACTAAACAGACCAATATCCATCATTTATGCATTCATACATTTAGACACTGTTAGCTGTATATTACGTAGTTGTTTGTGATTAGCTAGTGATAAGGATGCATTTATGGGTGATTACCAATCTTCCCAAAATAGATAAATATGATAGGCTATATATGTAATGCATATCTCTCTACATTTCAGTCATTCAAAATCAATAAACACATTACTGTGATATCAATCATTCATCTTACATGGTATCAGGCCTAATCGATCCTACCTCAAAACCCTAAACAAAACCACTTTTGCCGCCGCCTCCGACCGTCGGCTACACGCCGGAGGTTTGGAGGGCTCCTTCTAAACATTAACCTCTTTAATCTTTCATTCTTTCTCAACTGTTACAACCGAATGGAATTATAGTTAATAGGGTAAATTTGCTGTGATTCACACTTTTGGTACCTTCGAACTGAATTGCACAAAAGGGATAAAACCTTTTCTTTGTGTGGGTCTTTCTCTTCTGCTTGCTTCGAACCACCAGGGTACAAAAAAAAAGAAACCGAATAGAATATTAAAAAAAGCGAATCTTTATGTTTTCTAGGAAAAACATGCTCCGTTTGTTCGGAAGTTCTTTGGGGTTGAAGTTTTAGAATCAAATTTCGTTTATCATTTTTGTTTTATTTGTAGGGGATACTTTGGGCTATCCCGTTTGGTCAGGATACTTTGGTATATCCTATTTGGTAAGGGATACGTTGGTTTAGCCCATTTGGTCAGGATACTTTGGTTTATCCTGTTTGGTACAGATACTTTGGTTTATCCGGTTTGTTACCTGCTGCTGAAGATGTGCTTCCGCTTGCTGTCGAATGTTTTTTTCAACAATTATCTATTAGTTTTTCTTTATTATCTATTAGCTTTTAATCTCCAGTCCGAGCTTTCGCGATTTCGCCGCTCGGACTGTGGGGGAGTGTTAGCCCGTATGTGTGACGGGCTCAAGCCCGAGTCTAGATCTTTTATATGTCTCTATATATTTGTACCATGTAAATTAATCACACAATCAATCAAATCATTCTCAATTATTACCATTCTCTGAACCTCCTTGCAATCAAATAGTAGCACGAAAGCTCCTCATTCACACATTATCACAAGCACTTGGTGTGCCTCATGTAATCGAAGGAAATATTCACGCCACATGAA
This sequence comes from Chrysanthemum makinoi, assembly GCA_910596185.1. NCBI lineage: Eukaryota > Viridiplantae > Streptophyta > Magnoliopsida > Asterales > Asteraceae > Chrysanthemum > Chrysanthemum makinoi. The sequence continues at coordinate 274,179,080 of OU343221.1, forward strand.
TTAAATTCCAACAAAAAGAAGAGCCGTGTACCAACAAAATTCCACACGTTTAGAACAACAAACTGTCTCGAGTTCGAAACACCTCACAAACTCAAATGAGGATCTAATGATGAAATCCTAACTCATCACGAACTCAAATAAGAAGAAACTGAAAGCTTCATTGACATTTCATCAAACAGTTGGTACGAATAGATTCATATTACAAAGGCATTTCAATTTTAAATTCCAAAACATATCTACTGCTGCGAATTATAAAATGACAAAATAATCTACTAATTTTACCTTCAATACGATTGTCCTTGGTAAAGGTTTCAACATATTGGATCTATAAGTACCAAGTGTACCATGATACCACAATCCGGGTCGTGCAGTGATTAATCAAATTTATCGAATAGATTGTGATTAATCAAGTAGAAACTTTACAACTCAAAGCTTATATAACAAAGATATTAAATCAAAGTAAAACCCATGGACAAGTGTCTTATTCATCATTTATTGACATACACATACACATAATAAACCTTATTTTATTTTAGAGGAACACTTGCTATGAATTGCAAAGTTGCACTGTAAACACTTTAAGATATAGCTGCTGTACCGCAACCCCCAACCACACATCGTGCAGTAACCATCACTTTCAGTCCCTTCTAAAAATAAAAGAGGGTGCGAGTGACCTTTAAACGTAAAATGGCCTCCAAACTTTACATTCTTATATGGGTCAATACCTTTGTCAAGATAGAAAGGGGCCCAAGTTGTTGCCTCTTGAAGTATAAACTCAACACAATGAAGATAAATGGACTGGACACATTGATCACAATGATAGAACACAGCATTAGGATTAAACTCCTCGCAAACTTCTCAAAAGTAATCACCGCTATAATTTTCAACTGGGAAGTACCTTAGGGTCATGGGATGCTTGTCATACTTGTGCCTTATTGTATCAGGCCAAAACAAAGCACACTTTGTATGTAGGTGAAAGTTACAATCCTCACAACTGTAAAAATGTTGAGTCATCTTTGCATCAGACAAACACAAACGACAATACTTTTTGAAACTTATCTTAAAATTTTTACTTAATAGATGATTTTGATGGGATTTATGTGAGATATATTGAGGTGTGACCCCGCAAGAAACGTCAGCTTCCCGGCCAATTCTAGAAAATTTGTCCTCATTACTGTAAACAAATCCATTGCAAGGTAACCAACAGTAATTACAATCAAACAGACCCACACTAGCAAAAGGGACAAGTTTAAGGGTACGTATTCCATAATAGTGCATCTTAACTTCAGTAGGCAGCCGGGGGCACCAAACATGGAGAACAAAGTTGCATCCATCATCAGAAGAAGCTGTACATTTGTAAAATGGCATGTTCGTGATTGGTCTTATGCATGCATTACATAAAACATAAAACATTTTCATTGAATCATGACCGGATGATGTTGTTTATAAGGTTTTAAAAGGTACCATTTTGAGGGGTCGTTTTAGCCCTTATTTGATCACTTTTGTATCCGTTATTGCTTAATATCGTTCCTTTTCACTTTTTAGGTCTCTTGAAGGCAAAATGCTAGAATGACACTTATTTGGACGAAAAGGCGCGAATATACGAAGAAAATGGCCAAAGTCAGAATCGAGACATTCAAAGCTGCTGAAAAAGCAAGCTCTGGCATTCTTTGCTTAACTGTGGCACCGTCGTAGGATTTTGTGACGGGTCAAAAGCCAAAACTTGTATTTTCAAGAGACGGCGTCGGGCTTTAAAAGAGTAGATCGTCGCAACTCAGACGGCCTAGATGCGACCCAGACGACGTTAGAAGCTGAAGAGGACGGCATCACAGGCATAAGGTGACGCCGTCGTAAGGTTAACGTAGCCAAGACGAAACCCTAATGACGGCGACACGACGGCGTCACGAAACATAAGGTGACGTCGTCGCATATGTAATCTTATATATAGAATCCGAATTTTTCAGTTTTAGAGAGAGTGTTTTGGAGTAAAAACCTAAAACCGAACAAAAGGTGTCTTGTACAGTATTTTAGGGTTTCAAACCCTATCTTACATCAAGATAAGTATTTACTTCGTCAATTCAATTATGTCTTTGATTATTTGTGTGTATGCTTGCATGTTCTCCATGTTCGGCTAATTTATTTGTGTGTTTGCTTAGGAAGTATGAAACTTAATTATTGAATATTGATTGGTTGTTTCTTATCTTAGTTGATTAATGATCTAGTAATGCGATAGGTCATTCGTTGTGTACTTAATGCTTGATTCATTTTTGTGAACCTTAGAATATAATTACCTGAGTAGTTGTAGGCTAAACCATCCAAAGAGTGCCTTAGAGTAAGAGTTTATTATCCCTAGTGGGTTTTGTAGACGAGACCCTTTGGTAAGTTCAAAGAGTTAGGGAGAAACGCGTACCCTACAACTTTAGACACACAACGCAACTAAGAATAAGGACGTGACAACTCAACCATCAATAGGAGATTCAAGCCTTCCAATTCGAAACCTAAGCACATATGATGATCCTAAATAAAAAAGTACTATCAAAATTCTAACTTTAACACAAGAAATTGACCAAATGATTCAAACTCTTCTAAACACTTATAACCCCAAAAACCTTATAAAAACCACCAAAACAAAGAGCATGAAAGATGAGTGATCAAACCATGGCTCTTGATACCAATTGTAAGATATAGGATTTCACAAACACATCAAACCAACAACATATGGGGCGAATACAAATTTTTAGAGAGAGAAAGTTCTAGAGAGAGAAAGGGACGAGAGTTGGGAACTATGTAAAACAAAGAAAAATGGTATTGAAGCTCCAACCCTCTACCTTGGAAGGTAGAGGGTATTTATAGTTTTCTTACAAGACTCGCCTCCTACGGACTGTGGATCAGGCATACAGTGGGTAAAGACCCGTCCGTCCTCCACGGTATTACTTAACTAAATACTAACTAATATTAAATGACTACGACTACGAGCTTTCTAACGATTACATATACTTGAGGTGACCGACACTTTAATGACTAGATTTTCTAAATCCTAACACCCGTCATTCGGGGCTTCACCCCCGAATAATAATCATAATAACGTCATACAAGTGTGCACTCCGCACAACCCCGACTTGTTGAACATTTATCATAATTACACATTGGTCAACTAAGTCAATCCATTAAACTTAAATAATATCGGTGATGCAAAATCACCAACAAGGATGACATATCTATAATGTTACTGACCTTCTGTTGCTAGTCCAACCATTGCTACAGTTGTCGACTTGAGATTAAAGTTTAGTAGCCAAGCTGCTAAGGTTACTTATATACCTAATTTGCTAATACATACTTGCTAAGAACTACCACACCAATGGTTGGTTAATTGTAATAAACTACAAAGTTGAGGGAAAGAGGTGAGAATATTGGCTCATTTGCATGCAGATAGGTTTTTTTTGTTAAGTTTTACTTCTAATGGACCCATCTGCAAAATGAAAGTGAGTTACCTGAATCTGATTTTTGCCACCAATACTCGGACCAATCTCTAACCCTTTACACATTGATACATTCAAATACTCGGCCTACAATATTAATTAGTAGCCGAGACATCGAGTCTCTCTGCCTCAACCCCTAACACATGCGAATGGCAACATAGAGGCCCGGTTACTAATTTAGTAGTACTGATCTAACAAACCTACGTTGAGCGAAATCTCATTTAAAATATAATAGCTTCCAGATGGCAGATACGCACAACTGATTGGATCATACACCTTTTCAAAGTCGAGTTGAAAACATGAGCTCACTCTCCTTCAGTTCCAGTCTCCATTCCAAAGTCGAAAAAGCGATTATCAAAGTTATAGTTCACTACAACGTGTTGGTTATCTGACCCAGGTAATAAAGCAGCCTCCCTACTTCTCTAACTCCAAAGGTTATCGGTAATTGAAACTCACTTTTACCTTAGCTTGCGCATGTACATTAGTTGGATACAACCAGAGTCTTTTTATATTTCTTAGCTCCTCCACAGATTCTCTACAAATTAGCATCTGGCCATTGTGTCATCTGCAAACTGCAAGTGAGTTGGCTAAAATTTGATTTTCAACACCAACACTTATCACTAAACAGATCAATATCCGTCATTTATGCATTCATACATTTAGACACTGTTAGCTGTATATTACGTAGTTGTTTGTGATTAGCTAGTGATAAGGATGCATTTATGGGTGATTACCAATCTTCCCAAAATAGATAAATATGATAGGCTATATATGTAATGCATATCTCTCTACATTTCAGTCATTCAAAATCAATAAACACATTACTTTGATATCAATCATTCATCTTACATGGTATCAGGCCTAATCGATCCTACCTCAAAACCCTAAACAAAACCACTTCTGCCGCCGCCTCCGACCGCCGGCTACACGCCGGAGGTTAGGAGGGCTCCTTCTAAACATTAACCTCTTTAATCTTTCATTCTTTCTCAACTGTTACATCCGAATGGAATTATAGTTAATAGGGTAAATTTGCTGTGATTCACACTTTTGGTACCTTCGAACTGAATTGCACAAAAGGGATAAAACCTTTTCTTTGTGTGGGTCTTTCTCTTCTGCTTGCTTCGAACCACCAGGGTACAAAAAAAAAGAAACCGAATAGAATATTAAAAAAAAACGAATCTTTATGTTTTTCTAGGAAAAAACATGCTCCGTTTGTTCGGAAGTTCTTTGGGGGTTGAAGTTTTAGAATCAACTTTCGTTTTATCATTTTTGTTTTTATTTGTAGGGGATACTTTGGGCTATCCCGTTTGGTCAGGATACTTTGGTTTATCCTATTTGGTAAGGGATACGTTTGTTTATCCCATTTGGTCAGGATACTTTGGTTTATCCTGTTTGGTACAGATACTTTGGTTTATCCGGTTTGTTACCTGCTGCTGAAGATGTGCTTCCGCTTGGTGTCGAATGTCTTTTTCAACAATTATCTATTAGTTTTTCTTTATTATCTATTAGCTTTTAATCTCCAGTCCGAGCTTTCGCGATTTCGCCGCTCGGGCTGCAGGGGAGTGTTAGCCCGTATGTGTGACGGGCTCAAGCCCGAGTCTAGATCTTTTATATGTCTCTATATATTTGTACCATGTAAATTAATCACACAATCAATCAAATCATTCTCAATTATTACCATTCTACAGACACTCCTTGCAATCAAATAGTAGCACGAAAGCACCTCATTCACACATTATCACAAACACTTGGTGTGCCTCATGTAATCGAAGGCAATATTCACGCCATATGAATTAAATTCCAACAAAAAGAAGAACCGGGTACCAACAAAATTCCACACGTTTAGAACAACAAACTGTCTCGAGTTCGAAACACCTCACAAACTCAAATGAGGATCTAATGATGAAATCCTAACTCATCACGAACTCAAATAAGAAGAAACTGAAAGCTTCATTGACATTTCATCAAATAGTTGGTACGAATAGATTCATATTACAAAGGCATTTCAATTTTAAATTCCAAAACATATCTACTGCTGCGAATTACAAAATGACAAAATAATCTACTAATTTTACCTTCAATACGATTGTCCTTGGTAAAGGTTTCAACATATTGGATCTATAAGCACCAAGTGTACCATGATACCACAGTCCGGGTCGTGTAGTGAGTAATCAAATTTATCGAATAGATTGTGATTAATCAAGTAGAAACTTTACAACTCAAAGCTTATATAACAAAGATATTAAATCAAAGTAAAACCCAGGGACAAGTGTCTTATTCATCATTTATTGATATACACATACACATAATAAACCTTATTTTATTTTAGAGGAACACTTGCTATGAATTGCAAAGTTGCACTGTAAACACTTTAAGATATAGCTGCTGTACCGCAACCCCCAACCACACATCGTGCAGTAACCATCACTTTCAGTCCCTTCTAAAAATGAAAGAGGGTGCGAGTGACCTTTAAACGTAAAATGGCCTCCAAACTTTACATTCTTATATGGGTCAACACCTTTGTCAAGATAGAAAGGGGCCCAAGTTGTTGCCTCTTGAAGTATAAACTCAACTCAATGAAGATGAATGGACTGGACACATTGATCACAATGATAGAACGCAGCATTAGGATTAAACTCCTCGCAAACTTCTCAAAAGTAATCACCGCTATAATTTTCAACTGGGAGTACCTTAGGGTCATGGGATGCTTGTCATACTTGTGCCTTATTGTATCAGGCCAAAACAAAGCACACTTTGTATGTAGGTGAAAGTTACAATCCTCACAACTGTAAAAACGTTGAGTCATCTTTGCATCAGACAAACAAAAACGACAATACTTTTCGAAACTTGGCTTAAAATTTTTTACTTAATAGATGATTTTGATGGGATTTATGTGAGATATATTGAGGTGTGACCCCGCAAGAAACGTCGACTTCCCGGCCAATTCTAGAAAATTTGTCCTCATTACTGTAAACAAATCCATTGCAAGGTAACCAACACTAATTACAATCAAACAGACCCACACTAGCAAAAGGGACAAGTTTAAGGGTACGTATTCCATAATAGTGCATCCTAACTTCAGTAGGCAGCCGGGTGCACCAAACATGGAGAACAAAGTTGCATCCATCATCAGAAGAAGCTGTACATTTGTAAAATGGCATGTTCGTGATTGGTCTTATGCATGCATTACATAAAACATCAAACATTTTCATTGAATCATGACCGGATGATGTTGTTGATATGGTTTTAAAAGGTACTATTTTGAGGGGTCGTTTTAGCCCTTATTTGATCACTTTTGTATCCGTTATTGCTTAATATCGTTCCTTTTCACTTTTTAGGTCTCTTGAAGGCAAAATGCTGGAATGGCATTTATTTGGATGAAAAGGCGCGAATATACGAAGAAAATGGCCAAAGTCAGAATCGAGACACTCAAAGCTGCGAAACAGAAGGCGACGGCGTCACTGCTTAACTGCGACGCCGTCGTAGGATTTTGTGACGGGTCAAAAGCCAAAACTCGTATTTTCAAGAGACGGCGTCGGGCTTTAAAAGAGTAGACCGTCGCAACTCAGACGGCCTAGATGCGACCCAGACGACGTTAGAAGCTGAAGAGGACGGCGTCACAGGCATAAGGTGACGCCGTCGCAAGGTTAACGTAGCCAAGACGAAACCCTAATGACGGCGACACGACGGCGTCACGAAACATAAGGTGATGTCGTTGCATATATAATCTTATATATAGAATCCGAATTTTTCAGTTTTAGAGAGAGTCTTTTAGAGTAAAAACCTAAAACCGAACAAAAGGTGTCTTGTACAGTATTTTAGGGTTTCAAACCCTATCTTACATCAAGATAAGTATTTACTTCATCAATTCAATTATGTCTTTGATTATTTGTGTGTATGCTTGCATGTTCTCCATGTCCGGCTAATTTATTTGTGTGTTTGCTTAGGAAGTATGAAACTTAATTATTGAATATTGATTGGTTGTTTCTTATCTTAGTTGATTAATGATCTAGTAATGCGATAGGTCATTCGTTGTGTACTTAATGCTTGATTCATCTTTGTGAACCTTAGAATATAATTACCTGAGTAGTTGTAGGCTAAACCATCCAAAGAGTGCCTTAGAGTAAGAGTTTATTATTCCTAGTGGGTTTTGTAGACGAGACCCTTTGGTAAGTTCAAAGAGTTGGGGAGAAACGCATACCCTACAACTGTAGACACACAACGCAACTAAGAATAAGGACGTGACAACTCAACCATCAATAAGAGATTCAAGCCTTCCAATTCGAAACCTAAGCACATATGATGATCCTAAACAAAAAAGTACTATCAAAATTCTAACTTTAACACAAGAAATTGACCAAATGATTCAAACTCTTCTAAACACTTATAACCCCAAAAACCTTATGAAATCCACCGAAACAAAGAGCATGAAAGATGAGTGATCAAACCATGGCTCTTGATACCAATTGTAAGATATAGGATTTCACAAACACATCAAACCAATAACATATGGGGCGAATACAAATTTTTAGAGAGAGAAAGTTCTAGAGAGAGAAAGGGACGAGAGTTGGGAACTATGTAAAACAAAGAAAAATGGTATTGAAGCTCCAACCCTCTACCTTGGAAGGTAGAGGGTATTTATAGTTTTCTTACAAGACTCGCCTCCTACGGACTGTGGATCAGGCATACAGTGGGTAAAGACCCGTCCGTCCTCCACGGTATTACTTAACTAAATACTAACTAATATTAAATGACTACGACTACTAGCTTTCTAACGATTACATATACTTGAGGTGACCGACACTTTAATAACTAGATTTTCTAAATCCTAACACCCGTCATTCGGGGCTTCACCCCCGAATAATAATCATAATAACGTCATACAAGTGTGCACTCCGCACAACCCCGACTTGTTGAACATTTATCATAATTACACATTGGTCAACTAAGTCAATCCATTAAACTTAAATAATATCGGTGATGCAAAATCACCAACAAGGATGACATATCTATAATGTTACTGACCTTCTGTTGCTAGTCCAACCATTGCTACAGCTGTCGACTTGAGATTAAAGTTTAGTAGCCAAGCTACTAAGGTTACTTATATACCTAATTAGCTAATACATACTTGCTAAGAACTACCACACCAATGGTTGGTTAATTGTAATAAACTACAAAGTTGAGGGAAAGAGGTGAGAATATTGGCTCATTTGCATGCATATAGGTTTTTTTTGTTAAGTTTTACTTCTAATGGACCCATCTGCAAAATGAAAGTGAGTTACCTGAATCTGATTTTTGCCGCCAATACTCGGACCGATCTCCAACCCTTTACACATTGATACGTTCAAATACTCAGCCTACAATATTAATTAGTAGCCGGGACATCGAGTCTCTCTGCCTCAACCCCAAACACATGCGAATGGCTACATAGAGGCCCGGTTACTAATTTAGTAGTACTGATCTAACTAACCTACGTTGAGCCAAATCTCATTTAAAATATAATAGCTTCCAGATGGCAGATACGCACACCTGATTGGATCATACACCTTTTCAAAGTCGAGTTGAAAACATGAGCTCACTCTCCTTCAGTTCCAGTCTCCATTCCAAAGTCGAAAAAGCGATTATCAAAGTTATAGTTCACTACAATGTGTTGGTTATCTGACCCAGGTAATAAAGCAGCCTCCCTACTTCTCTAACTCCAAAGGTTATCGGTAATTGAAACTCACTTTTACCTTAGCTTGCGCATGTACATTAGTTGGATACAACCAGAGTCTTTTTATATTTCTTAGCTCCTCCACAGATTCTCTACAAATTAGCATCTGGCCATTGTGTCATCTGCAAACTGCAAGTGAGTTGGCTAAAATTTGATTTTCAACACCAACACTTATCACTAAACAGACCAATATCCATCATTTATGCATTCATACATTTAGACACTGTTAGCTGTATATTACGTAGTTGTTTGTGATTAGCTAGTGATAAGGATGCATTTATGGGTGATTACCAATCTTCCCAAAATAGATAAATATGATAGGCTATATATGTAATGCATATCTCTCTACATTTCAGTCATTCAAAATCAATAAACACATTACTGTGATATCAATCATTCATCTTACATGATATCAGGCTTAATCGATCCTACCTCAAAACCCTAAACAAAACCACTTCTGCCGCCGCCTCCGACCGCCTACACACTGGAGGTTCGGAGGGCTCCCTCTAAACATTAACCTCTTTAATATTTCATTCTTTCTCAACTGTTACAACCGAATGGAATTATAGTTAATAGGGTAAATTTGCTGTGATTCACACTTTTGGTACCTTTGAACTGAATTGCACAAAAGGGATAAAACCTTTTCTTTGTGTGTGTCTTTCTCTTCTGCTTTCTTCGAACCACCAGGGTACAAAAAAAAAGAAACCGATTAGAATATTAAAAAAAAAATGAATCTTTATGTTTTTCTAGGAAAAAAACATGCTCCGTTTGTTCGGAAGTTCTTTGGGGGTTGAAGTTTTAGAATCAAATTTCGTTTTATCATTTTTGTTTTTATTTGTAGGGGATACTTTGGGCTATCCCGTTTGGTCAGGATACTTTGGTTTATCCTATTTGGTAAGGGATACGTTGGTTTATCCCATTTGGTCAGGATACTTTGGTTTATCCTGTTTGGTACGGATACTTTGGTTTATCCGATTTGTTACACTGCTGTGAAGATGTGCTTCCGCTGTCGAATGTTTTTTCAACAATTATCTATTAGTTTTTCTTTATTATCTATTAGCTTTTAATCTCCAGTCCGAGCTTTGGCGATTTCGCCGCTCGGACTGTGGGGGAGTGTTAGCCCGTATGTGTGACGGGCTCAAGCCCGAGTCTAGATCTTTTATATGTCTCTATATATTTGTACCATGTAAATTAATCACATAATCAATCAAATCATTCTCAATTATTACCATTCTACAGACACTCCTTGCAATCAAATAGTAGCACGAAAGCTCCTCATTTATACATTATCACAAACACTTGGTGTGCCTCATGTAATCAAAGGCAATATTCACGCCATATGAATTAAATTCCAACAAAAAGAAGAACCGGGTACCAACAAAATTCCACACGTTTAGAACAACAAACTGTCTCGAGTTCGAAACACCTCACAAACTCAAATGAGGATCTAATGATGAAATCCTAACTCATCACGAACTCAAATAAGAAGAAACTGAAAGCTTCATTGACATTTCATCAAACAGTTAGTGCGAATAGATTCATATTACAAAGGCATTTCAATTTTAAATTCCGAAACATATCTACTGCTGAGAATTACAAAATGACAAAATAATCTACTAATTTTACCTTCAATACGATTGTCCTTGGTAAAGGTTTCAACATATTTGATCTATAAGCACCAAGTGTACCATGATACCACAATCCGGGTCGTGTAGTGATTAATCAAATTTATCGAATAGATTGTGATTAATCAAGTAGAAACTTTACAACTCAAAGCTTATATAACAAAGATATTAAATCAAAGTAAAACCCAGGGACAAGTGTCTTATTCATCATTTATTGATATACACATACACATAATAAACCTTATTTTATTTTAGAGGAATACTTGCTATGAATTGCAAAGTTGCACTGTAAACACTTTAAGATATAGCTGCTGTACCGCAACCCCCAACCACACATCGTGCAGTAACCATCACTTTCAGTCCCTTCTAAAAATGAAAGAGGGTGCGAGTGACCTTTAAACGTAAAATGGCCTCCAAACTTTACATTCTTATATGGGTCAACACCTTTGTCAAGATAGAAAGGGGCCCAAGTTGTTGCCTCTTGAAGTATAAACTCAACACAATGAAGATGAATGGACTGGACACATTGATCACAATGATAGAACGCAGCATTAGGATTAAACTCCTCGCAAACTTCTCAAAAGTAATCACCGCTATAATTTTCAACTGGGAAGTACCTTAAGGTCATGGGATGCTTGTCATACTTGTGCCTTATTATATCAGGCCAAAACAAAGCACACTTTGTATGTAGGTGAAAGTTACAATCCTCACAACTGTAAAAACGTTGAGTCATCTTTGCATCAGACAAACACAAACGACAATACTTTTCGAAACATGGCTTAAAATTTTTACTTAATAGATGATTTTGATGGGATTTATGTGAGATATATTGAGGTGTGACCCCGCAAGAAACGTCAGCTTCCCGGCCAATTCTAGAAAATTTGTCCTCATTACTGTAAACAAATCCATTGCAAGGTAACCAACAATAATTACAATCAAACAGACCCACGCTAGCAAAAGGGACAAGTTTAAGGGTACGTATTCCATAATAGTGCATCTTAACTTCAGTAGGCAGCCGGGTGCACCAAACATGGAGAACAAAGTTGCATCCATCATCAGAAGAAGCTGTACATTTGTAAAATGGCATGTTCGTGATTGGTCTTATGCATGCATTACATAAAACATCAAACATTTTCATTGAATCATGACCGGATGATGTTGTTGATAAGGTTTTAAAAGGTACCATTTTGAGGGGTCGTTTTAGCCCTTATTTGATCACTTTTGTATCCGTTATTGCTTAATATCGTTCCTTTTCACTTTTTAGGTCTCTTGAAGGCAAAATGCTGGAATGGCACTTATTTGGAAGAAAAGGCGCGAATATACGAAGAAAATGGCCAAAGTCAGAATCGAGACACTCAAAGCTGCTGAAAACAGAAGGCGACGGCGTCACTGCTTAACTGCGACGCCGTCGTAGGATTTTGTGACGGGTCAGAAGCCAAAACTCGTATTTTCAAGAGACGGCGTCGGGCTTTAAAAGAGTAGACCGTCGCAACTCAGACGGCCTAGATGCGACCCAGACGACGTCAAAGGCTGAAGAGGACGGCGTCACATGCATAAGGTGACGCCGTCGCAAGGTTAACGTGGCCAAGACGAAACCCTAATGACGGCGACACGACGGCGTCACGAAACATAAGGTGACGCCGTCGCATATGTAATCTTATATATAGAATCCGAATTTTTCAGTTTTAGAGAGAGTCTTTTGGAGTAAAAACCTAAAACCGAACAAAAGGTATCTTGTACAGTATTTTAGGGTTTCAAACCCTATCTTACATCAAGATAAGTATTTACTTCATCAATTCAATTATGTCTTTGATTATTTGTGTGTATGCTTGCATGTTCTCCATGTCCGGCTAATTTATTTGTGTGTTTGCTTAGGAAGTATGAAACTTAATTATTGAATATTGATTGGTTGTTTCTTATCTTAGTTAATTAATGATCTAGTAATGCGATAGGTCATTTGTTGTGTACTTAATGCTTGATTCATCTTTGTGAACCTTAGAATATAATTACCTGAGTAGTTGTAGGCTAAACCATCCAAAGAGTGCCTTAGAGTAGGAGTTTATTATCCCTAGTGGGTTTTGTAGACGAGACCCTTTGGTAAGTTCAAAGAGTTAAGGAGAAACGCATACCCTACAACTTTAGACACACAACGCAACTAAGAATAAGGACGTGACAACTCAACCATCAATAGGAGATAATTAAGGAGTAGTAAAACCTAAGTAAACACATTTTTAAACTATCATACGAGCACACATTAATTAGACATAGACTCCCACCACCTTAGTTTAGATAATTAGATAATAGTAGAGTAATCGGTAGAAATACCAAAACCCCCCAAATCCAATACCCGAGATTCGTACCTTTCAATTTCATAAAATATAAAAATACAAAAATAATCTTCCTCAACCTCAACCTTAGCGTAGTAACTTCTCACTAGCATTCCTATTCCCTAGAGAACGATATCAATACCCGTGGCTTACCCTAATTACTACACTACAACGATTAGGTTCACTGCCTAGGGTGTTATAAAACTTGCTCGAAGAAAAGGAAGTTTCCTTGACCCAGAACGTGCTGCGTAAGCGTATCAAGTTTTTGGCGCCGCTGCCGGGGAATAGAATAGCTAGTTAGTAGTCCACCTCGTTTAGGTTCTTTGCTTGATTCCTATCAAGTAAATTTTTCACATTTTTAGCTTTCTCTTAGTCTGTCCCCCTTCTTCGTGACCTTTGTTCGTAATACCCATCACTTTTCATCATGGAAGGTGATAACCAACCACCACTTGATAACCCAACACCCAATAAGTCAATGTCACTCAAAACCCAAACCAATAACCAACCCAACCGTCGAAGCCGCTATGTGAGTAGAAACACCGACCTTCAGGATTTGCAGAAAATATTCGATAGTACAATTAGGGAAGCTGTTGAGAAAGTAGTCAGCGCCTGTGTAGTTGGCTCTATGATTAGCAGTAATTCGGTAAATGGCATGATAAACAACAACGTGGATGTGGAAAATAGTGCTTACTTCAATCTTTACCCCACTAAGGAAGAAGTTGCATACCATCAATACATAATCAATAATCCACGATCACCTATCATTAGGATATGCCCAAAGATTAAGAGAGGAAATCCCTGGAACCTAAAAATCCCTTGTATGATCGGATATATGAGTGTCGACCACGCTTACATAGATACGGAATCTCCCATTAATGTAATGTCATCTGCTGTCTACAATGACATTATGAATGAGCGACTCAATATTAGGAGAGACCCTAAGTATCCAGGAGGAGTTTGCAACTTTGTGGGAAGAGTCAAGGATGTGCATGTCTTTATAGGAAATTTCACCTACCTAGTTGATTTTATGGTCCTAGAAGATGTAGGATGCGTCATTGACTATAATTTATCCCAAGTAGTGCTAGGGAAACCGTTTGTTGAAACATCTAGAATGAGCCATAACAAGCATGATGGAACAGTTAGGTTTAAGGAAGGAACCAATGAGATCACCTATAGGATGCCTTGGAAAACAAATGAGTATGGCCACTTGTCCATTTATGATCGAGACAACATCAAAGATTTTGAGGACAAAAGCAAGGAAGATGTTGAAAAAGGTTATAAATTCATGTGGGAAAGAAGGAGGCATTATTATAAGGATTGCTTGACCCTAGGGTCTAGGTATAGAGTCGATGAAAATTTTGTCAACATGATAGAATTCTCATTGAGGATGCAAAACGAGGCAACGTAGGAGCATGACTACGAGTCTAGCTACAAGACTCTTAAATAAAGAAAAGCGCTTCGTGGGAGGCAACCCATGCTTAATTGTTTGCTTGTTAGTGTCATATATCTTTTATTAATTGTTTATCCTCATGTTTAAATTTGTAAAAATGCTTTATTTTGTTTTTAACCTCGTCTTAATTGCATATAAAGGTATTTTACATAAGGGATAGGTGTAGGGAGGATTACACACGTTTTCAAAAGAAACGTAAACATGAGAATAACAATTAACTAAAAGATATATATGTTTGTTTGTTCGAGTAAAATGCTTGTATCGAGTCATAATGGATGTTTTTGCAGAAATTTTTCCAGATTCTAAAGATGTAAATTTTCCAGAATTTTTTTTCAGAAAATCGCAGACCAGTTTTTGTCAGGATAACCTGACGGCGTCCGGAAGGAGTAAAAACATCAGATCACTTTCTCTCGTTTTCTGAGCTACTATAAATTTTTGGGATTTTCCAGGTCTTAATTTTCTTAGAAATTCTGTAATCATCCATTCCACAAGCATTATATCCTAGTTTAAATCGAGTCTTATATATATTATTACCGCCGATTTTACGCGAAGGTTTCGTTTGTTTTCTTCAAGTGTGCAGGTTTAGTTTGTCAAGAAGAAGTTACACAAGATTGGAAGGAGCTTTTCACGCAATAATTCTTCTTGAAAAGGATTTAACCACCACTTTACACGGATCCTACCGAGCTAATCAGGGGAGTATTAGTTTCTTTCATTTTTAATTACCTTCCATTATCATAACTTTGATACTTTCGGGGAACATTGGGGACAATGTTCAGTTTAAGTGTAGGGAGGGAAAATAAAACGGGAACTTTGAAACTATGCTTATCCTTGATTATTTGCTTTGTCCAATTGTGATTGTGTAATAAACCATGAGAAAATGTCGGTTAGGGTAATTTTGGCACCATATTTAAAATTTTTCATGACATATAGGAGTGGGCCATTAGTCTTAACAAAAGCATCTCACGGATAGGAAGTTGCATGACTAGCACAAAAACCCTTTACCACCCAAATTCCACCCAAAATGTGAGGATCGCCTTTAGATTAGTAGGAATTAAAAGCATTCATCTTCAATGCTTAGAGTGTGAACCAGTAGCATATTAGATTCTAGAACTTGTTTTGTGATGCATTCCGAGATCGCAAGTGATATTACACTTGTGTAGTTAGGAATAACTAAATGATAAGAGGCATTAGGATAAACCTTGTTTGATACCCGTAATATAATTACTTCTTCCACATCGGTTGAGTAATTCCCCCACACCCTTTGCGTTGTACTCATCTTTAGTACACGATACCCCTAGTTAACCCCTCAGAGCCTATCCTTTTCGCGGTTCTCGTGATGTTTCGGTTTTTCCGGAATATCAATGAAGAGCATTGTTTACACCCCACCCCCAAATATACACCCAAATCGCCTTAGCCTACCCTATATGCACTCACTTTTAGTGCATTATTGTTATCACCCTAAACCCTTAGTTCAATTATCTGGTTGCTTGCATGAGTTGCTAAGTCGAGTCATATCCTTTGTATACAGTTTTGGGACGATTGGGATTCATGGGAAAAGTTAAAGTTTATGAAATAACGGGAAGGGAACGTTAAATTCAAAATTCCATTTGTTTGCGTAATAATGTACCCCAAGTGTTTTGATCTTTTCAATTCGGGTCAAATTAGTGTTAGAGTAATAAAAACTCAAGTGTAGGGATGTGTCTATAAATCCCTATCATTTTGATGTTACCGTAGAGGATGGTAGAGTAAAAGTGTATGAAAAAAAAATCGAAAAAAAAATAGAAAAAGAGAAAAAGAAAAAATAAATAGAGTAAAAAAAATAAATAAAAAAAAATAAAAAAAAATAACATACGGGCTACCATCCTACATTTATCCTTTAAATTTATGTTTGTTTATTTCCGTTACCTAGAGTTTTAGAGTGTCGAGTCTTGGCTTAGCAACGCCATTCTTCGTATGCATTTAACATAGAGATTTTTGACTTTCCACCACTAAATAGCCTATCCCACCAAACCCTTGTTTCCCTACCGTAAGCCTAACATTACAACTCTTTAAAAGACCTCTTTGATAGTCTTTCCTAGGTGCTTACGCCAAAGCGATGGAGGTTTGATCTATTCTCAAGCCTATGGTAATCTATGTACTAGGACCGGTTAATGAGTGTTTATCTTCCATTTCCTATTTGTTATATTTCATATATACACCCGAGAGAGATGTGAGTATCCAAACAGCCCATGTGAGGTGCTAGTATGTAATTTCCGTGCTTGTTATGACTTTTGTGGGGCTTATATGTGTTGTGGACCGTTTTGAATCAATGCTTCATGACCCCTAACTTATAAATTAATTGGCTAAAAGCACATTTGCTTGAGGACAAGCAAATAACAAGTGTAGGGATATTTGATAAGGTTTTAAAAGGTACCATTTTGAGGGGTCGTTTTAGCCCTTATTTGATCACTTTTGTATCCGTTATTGCTTAATATCGTTCCTTTTCACTTTTTAGGTCTCTTGAAGGCAAAATGCTGGAATGGCACTTATTTGGACGAAAAGGCGCGAATATACGAAGAAAATGGCGAAAGTCATAATCGAGACACTCAAAGCTGCTGAAAATAGAAGGCGACGGCGTCACTGCTTAACTGCGACGCCGTCATAGGATTTTGTGACGGGTCAGAAGCCAAAACTCGTATTTTCAAGAGACGGCGTCGAGCTTTAAAAGAGTAGACCGTTGCAACTCAGAAGGCCTAGATGCGACCCAAGACGACGTAGCTGAAGAGGACGGCGTCACAGGCATAAGGTGACGCCGTCGCAAGGTTAACGTGGCCAAGACGAAACCCTAATGACGGCGACACGACGACGTCACGAAACATAAGGTGACGGCGACACGACGGCGTCACGAAACATAAGGTGACGCCGTCGCATATGTAATCTTATATATAGAATCCGAATTTTTCAGTTTTAGAGAGAGTCTTTTGGAGTAAAAACCTAAAACCGAACAAAAGGTGTCTTGTACAGTATTTTAGGGTTTCAAACCCTATCTTACATCAAGATAAGTATTTACTTCATCAATTCAATTATATCTTTGATTATTTGTGTGTATGCTTGCATGTTCTCCATGTCCGGCTAATTTATTTGTGTGTTTGCTTAGGAAGTATGAAACTTAATTATTGAATATTGATTGGTTGTTTCTTATCTTAGTTGATTAATGATCTAGTAATGCGATAGGTCATTCGTTGTGTACTTAATGCTTGATTCATCTTTGTGAACATTAGAATATAATTATCTGAGTAGTTGTAGGCTAAACCATCCAAAGAGTGACTTAGAGTAAGAGTTTATTATCCCTAGTGGGTTTTGTAGACGAGACCCTTTGGTAAGTTCAAAGAGTTAGGGAGAAACGCATACCCTACAACTTTAGAAATACAACGCAACTAAGAATAAGGACATGACAACTTAACCATCAATAGGAGATAATTAAGGAGTAGTAAAACCTAAGTAAACACATCTTTAAACTATCATACGAGCACACATTAATTAGACATAGACTCCCACTACCTTAGTTTAGATAATTAGATAATAGTAGAGTAATCGGTAGAAATACCAAAACCACCCAAATCCAATACCCGAGATTCGTACATTTCAATTTCATAAAACATAAAAATACAAAAAATAATCTTCCTCAACCTCAACCTTAGCATAGTAACTTCTCACTAGCATTCCTATTCCCCTAGAGAACGATATCAATACCCGTGGCTTACCCTAATTACTACACTACAACGATTAGGTTCACTGCCTAGGGTGTTATAAAACTTGCTCGAAGAAAAGGAAGTTTCCTTGACCCCGGACGCGCTGCGTAAGCGTATCAGTTGTAAAATGGCTAGGGTGATAGATAATGTGGTTTCGTACGCCATTTTTGGCACACCCTAAACCAATAAAAATATGACATTGAATACAACGATAACTTAGGTACTCATAGTCATGCTTGCGTGTACAAACTTGACACAAACACCATTTATATTTTGACACTTGACAGAGGATAAGAGCATGATCACGATGAGACTCGTGTCTTAGCATTGTTGGAAGCTCTGCACATAATTTGTGAAGTGAGTAGTCACATTGATCACACATATAGTAATACCTGTGATAGAAGTTGATTTCTTGACCACAACGCCCACATGGACTTTCGAAGTCTTGTTTCATAATCAACTCCTCCTCATCATAGTATACTACTTCGTCGTGTGGATATTCTGGATTGAGATCTATAAGTTTCAATGGATGTGCATGTGGTAACACTTCCATCTCAACAAATTGATTTTAATTTGAGGAGTTGTTTTTTTTGATCGAAATGAAATAGAATAGAATAGTGGCTGATAGAAAAGATGATAACCTCGAGGTATAAAGGTGTTAGTTTGTGGGAGTTCTAAAACACGACAAAGCAACTGAATGTGTATGAACCGATGGGGGCACACGCGATAAACACGAGTATACGTGTTGAACGTAACAAATACTTGAATAAACATTACCCGATATGCATGTTATGACCCGATCAATATGTCTGACCCGTGGGATGTTTTAGCTTACTATTTGGGTCGTTAAATGTGGAAGCCTTGGGCCTTGTGTTTCATAACCGATCTGTTTTCAACTTTTCGACCAAGATAGGTTATCTAGGTTGGTTCTGTTGGTTGTGTAACTCCCAGAACAGGGTTAAGATAATCAATGTCAGCAGAAACAACTATCTAGTCAGCAAAAACAAATACCAATAGGTGGTTACAGGATATCGCTTGGAATCGTGTGATCAATTTCCAAAGTAAACTATTCAACCCTAATGCCTGGGTTACACGAATATCTACTTGGGATAATACCAAATGTTTGTTATTGGATTAGGCACAAATCAATAACCCTTGCGCTTATAAGTGTTAATCATTTTTTGTGTGTGTCTCATGCATAATCAGATCTCCTATTTATAGGAGATTACTCTTAGCTTGTCAAATGGAATTATGAGTACTAATAGGCCCATTAATAGCCTCATAATTATCCCCATTATAGCCGTTAGTGGTTACATGACAAATTAAACATGGTCATTATGCAGTTGTAACTGCCACTTGAATAGGTCAAAGCCCGTTACAAGCAGTACTTTCATCAGTACATTCGTAGCACTAGCAGTGGATACACTACTTCAGTGGAAACACTGCTTCAGTGGAAACACTGCTTCAGTGGAGACCACAAGCAGTACTTTCCACTAGCACTACCAATACAAACCACTATTAGAGTCAGGGTGTTCATGGACCTTATGGGTGTACACTCCGTACCTCCTAAACCATTACAAGGTGTGAACTATTCCCACAAGTGCACTAAATTTTCCAACAATCCTCCCTAAATTTAGTTCACTTACTTTGCATGAAAAACAAACATCAAGCAAAACATGTGCATAAATGAAAATGTTCTGAGGATTGAATTTCCATATTAGTAAATTACACGTTCAAATATTTGAGAATCAGGGTGTTCTAAGAATTGAACCCTTCAACCCATTTGAATACCTGAAGATAAAATACACACAAGTTTTCAAACACTTATCAGCTCCTGACACTATACAAGCCATGTGTCCATATCCAAATTCATAAATGTTGTAAAAGCTAAAAGTCCAAAGCTTCCTGAAGCGGCAAAACTTCAACATTTACATAGGTGGTTCCTCTTTATTCATGCTCCTGCCAAGCACTTTTTCAAAGAAAATTAACCATTAAGAAGTAAAGACTTCATCCTCCTTTCAGCAGGTTCTGAGCACAACCTTAGGATGTATATAAAACATGTGCTCCAGTCCACTGAATGTTCAGCTTTCCACATTGAACTCAGCTCCTAAGTTTCCTCAGGAGGGAGTTGGGTGTCCTAGCATCCAGTGACTAAGTTGGACTTAAACCCATCCATTTAGCAGACTTTATAACCAAGTCTCTAGCTAATCCCTTTGTCAAGTGATCAGCTAAATTTTGTTGAGATCTAACAAACTCTATAGAAACCACCCCATTCATGATAAGCTCACGAATCATGCTATGTCTGACACCTAATTGTCTAGACTTACCATTGTACATTTGGCTATAAGCCTTAGCCAATGTAGCTGCACTATCACAATGGATAGAAATAGGTGCTATAGGTTTAGGCCACAATGGAATCTCAAGAAGCAAGTTTTTCAACCATTCAGCTTCTTTACCAGTAGCAGCTAAGGCTACAAATTCAGATTCCATTGTTGAACTGGTGATGCAAGTTTGCTTCTTGGATGCCCAAGAAATTGCACCTCCACGAAGTAGGAATACCCAGCCACTGGTAGACGAATTGTCTTCATGTTCTGATCCAACTTGCATAAGTGTATCCTTCCAACACTGATGGGTAACCAGTATATGAGAGACTATAATCCATAGTTCTCTTCAAATACTTCAGTACCCTTTGAACTGCTTTCCAGTGATGAGCACTAGGATTACTAGTATACCTGCTCAATTTTCCCAATGCAAAGCCAATATCAGGCCTTGTACAAGTCATGGCATACATCAAGCAGCCAATTACCCTAGAATACTCAAGTTGAGATACAGCCTTGCCATGATTAGGAATTAGCTTCTCACAAGTATCCATAGGTGTACTCACTAGAGTACAATCAAAGTAATTGAATTTCCTCAGCACCTTCTCAATATAATGAGACTAAGAGATAGAAATTCTTTTACTTTCATGGTTAATCCTTATACCAAGGATAACATCAGCTTCCCCCATGTCCTTTATGGAGAACCTTGATGACAAAAATTCCTTTGTCAGGTCAACCTGATTTTGGTCAGTGCCAAAGATCAACATGTCATCAACATATAGACAAATGATGACTCCTTTACCAGATTCATCAAATTTGCTATATACACTTTTGTCAGCTTGGTTAAGAACATAACCACTAGACAAAACCACTTCATCAAATTTTTGATGCCATTGCTTAGGTGCCTGCTTAAGTCCATAAAGAGACTTAATCAGTTTACACACCTTGTTTTCATTGCCTCACAAGATGAAGCCCTGAGGTTGGTTCATGTAAACCTCCTCATCCAATTCACCATTCTAGAAAGCTGTTTTCACATCCATCTGATGAATAATCAGATTGTGAATTGATGCCAAAGCTATCAGCAATCTAATGGTACTGATACGAGCCACAGGGGCATAAGTATCAAAATAGTCAATTCCTGATTTTGTTTAAAGCCTTGAATGACTAGTCTAGCCTTGAACTTTTCAATAGTTCCATCCACCTTCATTTTCTTTTTGAAAATCCATTTGCAACCTAGAGGTTTGCAGCCTGGTGGTAGATCAACCAACACCCAAGTGTTGTTGCCCATGATGGAATCCATCTCATCATTAATTGCTTCTTTCCAGAAAGCAATATCCTGGGACTTTATTGCTTCTTCATACGTCTTGGGATCATCCTCAACAATGAAGAAATAGGAGTATTGGTCAGAGACCTCATCCCTTGTTCCTTCAACTAAGTATAGTTGAAACTCAGGTTCAAATAACTTTGGAGTCCTGACCCTTTTGCTCTTTCTAAGCACAGGTTCAGGTTGTTGAACCACAACCTCATCAGGGACCATTGATGGTTCATCATCAGGGACCTTTGATACACCAGTGTCATGAGTTCCATTAGGAATCCTCTGAATTGGTCTAGGGACTAATGAGAATCTATTCTCATCAAAGTTTGCATCCCTTTATTCAATTATGGAGTTAATTGAAACATATTCATTAGGTTCAATGACATAGAACCTAAAAGCCTTGGAATGCTCAGCATATCCAACAAAGATGCAGTCAATGCCTCTTTCACCCAAAGTTTTCAGCTTTAGATCAGGGAGTCTTACAACAGCCCTACAACCCCATACCTTGAGATAGTTCAGGTTGGGTTTCCTTTTAGTCCAGAGTTCATAAGGGGTAACCTTGTTCCTTTTGTTGGGAACCCTATTTAATAAATAGCAAACTGTTAACATAGCTTCACCCCAGAACCCTTGACTCAGTCCTGAATAGGACAACATGGAATTAACCATCTCCTTCAGCACCCTGTTTTTCCTTTCAGAAATACCATTTTGCTGAGGAGTATGTTATAAACGAAGACCTTGATAGATCTTCTGAGCACTCGTAGATCGTTAGTTATACTTATGTAATCACAAGCACACTAATAGAAAATCTCTATACCTTGTATTCTTTAGCGGAATATAAATACAAGATACAATAACTAAGAACACTTTGATCCTCTATGGATCTTTTATTAACTGAAACTCTGTGTTTCGAACACCTCTCTATTACATATTATTACGTTCCTTTTATAGACAAGGAGCCCTAATTCGTTTCTTGGGAAACGTCTAAGCATGCAACTAAAATATATGTTTAACCCATACAAAGAATAATTATGGGTAAACTCTAAACATGCTCATGCTAACATTGGGCAGTACAAGAATAAGGATGGGTTAGCATGTAAATAATAAAGCGCATGCAGATCCTAGTCAGCTTCCACTCCTTCAGCAGAAACACGGCACAACTTTAACACTTCAGCATAAACTCTTCTTCAGCAGATTCTGCTCTACTTCAGCAGAATCCTTCGGTAGAAATGACAGCAGAATTCCTACTTTGCATAATTCCCAACAATCCTCCCCTAAACTGGAATTTGACTTGGTTAAGTTCCAGTTTCTTGATAGATCTTTTAAAACTTTAGAACTAGAGGATTCTGTTTGAACTTCATCAGCAAAGAACCAGAACGAGAACACCTCTATGATGACCAATCTTTGAAATGCCAGGTCTTTGCAGCAACAAATGACATAGTGTACATCAAAACTCATTAGTTTCATACTATTCTCATCACATCCAGGTGAGTTAACTCATGTGAGAGGTGAATCATTGAAAATAATGGATTTTATGTCTCTTTACCAATAGCCATCACTACTAGAGTAGCCAAGTGTTTAAGTTCGAAAACTATGGTACACTGATAACCATGTGATTTAGTAGCAAATCAGCAACTATATAAACGGATTTGACTTGTCTTTACCTGTAGCCGTTTGCTCAAGACTAGTCAATTCATAGAATTAGTAAACTGATAACCAAATATGGATTCAGTTGCCTTTACCACAAGCCATATACTTGTGGGCTAGTCAATTCTTGGATTCCTAAAACGAATATACCATGGTGAATTGATGACCATACAACCCTCAGCAATTAAGCATGGGTGGTTGCAGACCCTATGATTTTGAGCAAATCATTACAGCTATCAACAGATTTGATGTGTCTTTACCAAAGCTGTACCCTTTGGACTAGCTAACTCTTTGATATACACAAGGTATATCTGGTGAGTTAATGACCATCAACTATATACGACAAACCTGCAAGAAAGGTTAGATAAAAGAAGAATATACATAGTTAGTTAGTATTTTTTTTTAACTAAGAATTTATAACTTGCAAGGAATACAAAAATTACAAATAAAACACATAATGCAAAAGATCATGAAAGATACCATTATGAAGATGAAGAAGTAGCTTGTTCTTGCAGAAGTTGAGTCTTGATCAATCCAACCAGTTGTTCAGCATATACTCTTTCATTTCCCACTGGGTCTGGAGGTATTTCCAACTTCTGTCTAAGCATATTTTCCATAAGTCTCTTTGATAAAGGATAATTCCTTTCATAAACATACAGACTGTGATTCCACCCTTGGTCTCAACCACATGCACACGAGGTAGAGGATAAAATCTCCAGGACTCAACCTGCCACAGATGCGAGTTCTTCCAAATGAAATGTCCTTTACCATTGGGAGATTGAGAGTTAAACAGAACATGAAGATCTCACAATAAGAACATCCCAGAACCCTGTGGTGCATTATTGCAGTAATGGTTGGTGACAAGAGTGTCCAGAGTAATTAAATCTGCCCTGTCTACCAAATGTAGTATTTCCTTCAAAAAGGTGAACTCCATTGAAGTTTTATCCAATCAATGAATGACATTCATCTGATCATTTTTCAAAGTCCACTTGACCAACACATTTTGATATCCCTCAGGAAAATCAGTAGCAGACCCTTTTTTAATAAAGGTTGACTCATCAGCCTTTATGTCCAAAGGAACATGCTTGGGTGATGGCTTATTCTTAGATGCATGAGTCCTTGCTTTTCTCACAGATCTTTTAAGAGTTGTGTGTTTTCTTTTAGCCATCCTCTTCATCCTCCTAACAGGTGTATAGATTTCCAAAGATGAAACATCTTCAGTTTCTTCATTAACTTCTGCAGTAGGACTTGAAGAAGTAGAAGAGGATTTAGGTGAGACACCATCACGAAGGGCATTCATTCTGTCAAGCACCTTTCTTGCCTTTTTAGCTTTGACAGTTGTTGTTTTAGCTTCTTTAACCAAACCACCTCCTTCTGTATCAATAGATGCTACAGATGGAGTAGAAGCTTGTATATTAGGTGCTTCAGAGGAAATGGCAGATGGTTCAGCAGATGAGACCTTGTTAGTTGAGCTAGTAACCTCTGTAGTAGCTTCAGCAGATACAATAGAAGGTTCAGCAGAAGTAACCTGAACATTTTCCCTAACAAAAGTATCTTCTTTTGCCCCAGCAGATGCTACAGTCGGGTTGGAATAGGGCATAACTATTGCTTCAGAGGAAACAGCAGATGGTTTAGTAGAAGTATTCTTGTCAGTTGAAGGAGTGGCTGCAGTAGTTGCTTCAGAAGAAATCATCTTTGGTGGAATATCATCAAAATTGTCCACTATCTCAACAACTTTGGTTCTCTTGGCCTTTGAAACAACTTCATTCCCAGCAATCCTTTTCAAGCTGGAGGAAGGTGTTGAAGTAGAGGAAGAAGTCTTCATAATCAGATTATACATGCGAAACAATTCTGAATCAGGTAAAGCCAAGACTTGCTTCATTGTCAAACCACGGTTAAACAAAGAAGAACTCTGATTTTTCACCACAATCCTCATCTCTGCTTTCTTCTAAGCTTTAGTAAGAGGTCTCTCTCTCTTTGACTTATTCTTTTGAGCAATTAGGGATTTCCTCTTGGTAGCTGCTTCGAATTTTAATCGTTGTCCTCGAGCCACCATTTTAGCCACAAAGGACTCACTATCGAAGTCTGCACCTAAGATACTTTGAGCAAGTGTTGGATTTGAAATGACTTGCTGAGTATAAGCATCCTAATGAGTATCAGGGAGCTGAGTACGTATTTCATCCAGTTCCCTTTGTTGTTCTAGAGGCAAAGTAGAAGAATCCTCTACTTCAAGCTGTTTGGCCAATATCTCACTCTTCTTTGACTCTTGACATTCAGCCATCAGTCTTTCTTGTGCTTGCATTTCTTGTTCAGATATCAGATCTGGACCAAGCTCATCTTCAGTCATTATACTTATGTAATCACAAGCACACTAAAATATATCTTATGAGCACTCGTTTATACTTGTTAACCCATCCTTATGCTGAAGGAGTGGAAGCTGACTAGGATCTGCATGCGCTTTATTATTTACATGCTAACCCATCCTTATTCTTGTACTGCCCAATGTTAGCATGAGCATGTTTAGAGTTTACCCATAATTATTCTTTGTATGGGTTAAACATATATAAATGAGCTGGATCCTTTCCCTTGAAGCCAAACTTCCTCCCAAACTTCTGTTCAAACCTTTTGATATCTACTGAAAGCATGGCCACCTGCCATTTCAGTTTCATCTCCTCCATATCAAGTGGGTCTACCTGCTCAAAATTTTCATAGACAAGATGCTGCTGAGTATCATAATCACCAACAAATGAATGAAGAACATCCTCCAACACACCACCAGATTTAGTTTGAGAGCTTGATGGAGTGGGAGTGTAAGAAGATGATGATAAGTAAGTTGGACTTGGAGCATGTATCATCATATTGGAGGGGGATGCCCCAACAAAAGCTGTATGACCAGAAGTGGATGCACGGTAGGGAGTTCTAACATCAGGTTCAACAGATTTGAGTCTGTTGTACAGCTCATCAAAAGTGAGCATGTCCAACCCGTGCCGTGTTTCTGCTGAAGGAGTGGAAGCTGACTAGGATCTGCATGCGCTTTATTATTTACATGCTAACCCATCCTTATTCTTTTACTGCCCAATGTCAGCATGAGCATGTTTAGAGTTTACCCATAATTATTCTTTGTATGGGTTAAACATATATTTTAGTTAGATCCTTTCCCTTGAAGCCAAACTTCCTCCCAGACTTCTGTTCAAACCTTTTGATATCTACTGAAAGCATGGCCACCTGCCATTTCAGTTTCATCTCCTCCATATCAAGTGGGTCCACCTGCTCAAAATCTTCATAGACAAGATGCTGCTGAGTATCATAATCAGCAACAAATGAATAAAGAACATCCTCTAACACACCACCAGATTTAGTTTGAGAGCTTGATAGATCTTATGAGCACTCGTAGATCATTAGTTATACTTATGTAATCACAAGCACACTAATAGAAAATCTCTATACCTTTCTCTTTATTAGCAGACTCATGAACAACATCAACAGGAGGAGTATCACCAATAGGAACTTCAGTAGAAACATTTTGAGACAGATCTTCAACAGGAGTGGAAAGAACATCAGCTGCATAATCTAAATCAAAATTTATTCCAGCAAGAAACACTACTTGATCATCTGC
Organism: Chrysanthemum makinoi; assembly: GCA_910596185.1. Classification (NCBI taxonomy): domain Eukaryota; kingdom Viridiplantae; phylum Streptophyta; class Magnoliopsida; order Asterales; family Asteraceae; genus Chrysanthemum; species Chrysanthemum makinoi. The sequence continues at coordinate 274,206,298 of OU343221.1, forward strand.
TGAAGGGGTAGGATATGATGGTTCTTGTACAGATGAATCTTTACCAGGTGCAGAACCAACATCTTCCATATGGACATCTTCAGCAGTTGAAATTCTTTCCACACTTGGTTGCTTTGAGGCTTTAGTAGATCCCTTATTCAAATAAGATCTTCTTCTTCTTCTATTATACCGAACAGGTTCCTTATTCTTTGAGGATTTAGCTGCCACTGATGAAGGATCAATAGTCTCGTGCGCCACATCAGCTAAAATATCAAGAGAACCAAACTGAGGTTCCTCTTGTTCTTCATCAGAAGAAACTACTAGTTTCCTTTTGCTACTCTTTTCAAGTCGGTCTTCTAGGTTCTTAACTTTGTTCCTCAGCTCCACAATCTCACCACCAAGAGAGGACTTAGTTTGAGCAAGCTCCTTTTTGAGATCATTAATTTCTGCAGCATATCTGTTCACTAGAGCATAGACATAAGTTAGTGTAATGGTGTCCTCAGCTCCACCAACTGATTACTCAGTGGTAATGGGAGTTTCATTGGACCTTTCAGGGGAATCATGGATATGCTCAAAATGAGGAGAACCTTCATTAAATGGTTCCCTTTGAGGACTAGGTGTGGTCATCCTGTTCAGGTCAGTCTCAACTTCATCAACAGAAGCCTGTGTAGGTGGTGGACTAGGACTTGGTCTGGGTGAAGGTGTAGGTGGAGGTTGAGTCAGGAGCAACATGAGATGCTTCAGCAGTTGATGAGGGGCCCTCATCAATGTTAACTGATGGATTACCATCAGCAGAAACATTTGTAGATGGAGGTTCATTTGCAACATTATCCTCATCAGCAGCCTCATTGTCTTGAGGTATCATGGCTGCTAACAAAGGATGATGTGCCCCCTCAAAGTGAGTTCTCATTGAGGCAAATAGTTTAGCAGTTAGATCTCCTATGGGATAAAAGGCTTGGATTTGGGTAGTGGTGTCTAAGATCATTTACAAAAACCTAGGGTACATCAAAAACTTATGTTGTTTCCTATTTATATTTTTGACCATATTATCAAAAATAAACTTAGAAAAATTATAAGTTAACCCTTGAAAAAGACACACAATACCACATGCCAATTGGGTAGAGAATTGATCCTACGCTCCTGATTTGCTGCTAATGCACTGAAGCAATGTGTGAACCAAGAATCTCCACATGGGGCAAAAATGCTTTTTCAACCACATGTCTGTTCGTGTACCTTGATAACCAATAGCTCTCAGCCCAGATAGTATCTCCACCGTACTGGAGTGATAAACCCCATCAGCATCATCCAAGCGAAGCTTCCTCCTTATCAGCTCCTCTGCCACCACATGCTCTGTTCCGTCAATCATAGCAACAATCTCTGTTTCACTTCGTTTTGAAGCAGATGCCCAAAATTGTTTAACCAACGATTCATATATCACATTAGGAGAATGCGTTAAGGCATAATGAATCTTGGATCTTTTCAAGAACTCTATCATTGGTTTATACAACTCATCACCCTTAGCTTTTCCCAGAAATGCAACTTTGTTGTGATCTTTCTTAAATTCAAGCGCCATGAGTGATATTGTGATTTAGGGTTATGATTCTTGAGACACTAAGTGTTTTTGGATGTAAGAGAAGAGGGAAGGGTTTAATTTTGAAGTAAGGAAATGCGAATAGTGAAGTGGTAGAAGTTGCCCAAATTATAGTCAAACGTATCACAACTTTTGGTTGACTATAGCTTACGTGTGTTCAACTTTGACCAAAGATAGTGTAATACTTCAGAAAAAACACATGGTCAATCTGTTGAAGTGATGAACTTCAGCAGAAACCACCCAAGATAAAAAAAAATATATCATCGGTAAATATCTGGAGCGTTACTGTGCCAACTAACTCGCATTAATTTACATTAACCCTTGCATCCGTCTATATAACAATCCCAATGCACACTTAATCCTTATCTTTTACCCCAAATTTTCACCTCAAACCCTAATTTCACCACAAAGAAAAACCTTCCAATCAACACCAATTACCAATGTGGAATCAACCAGAGGTAATAAACCTCACTTCCACATCATCATCATCATCATCATCATCATCTTCATCATCATCAAGTGATGATACTAACCCATGGCTTTCTTACTTTCCTCAACCATATCCTCGACCTAGAAAATCACCCTTTCTACCTTCTTCAGAAGATGACAGTGTGATAGATCCTTATGAGTCATCAACAGGATCAGATGATTCTACTGAGCGCCTAGAGCCAATCTTTAATAGATTGGTTTGAGAGGAAGCAAAGAAAGGACAACCTTCATCCTCCCAACCCAAACCACGGCCACGGGCCAGAAATCCGCCACTCCCAAAGGACAGAGAGGTGGTTCTTGGTCTTTCTGCACCAGGTTTTGGTGCTTCAACACATATCGTAAAGGGGAAGGGGAAGAGGAAGGTGGATTGATTGCTTGATGGTGAAACCAAGTAGATGAAACACAAAGGACATGTGTGGTCATCTTCATCATCATCGTTTTCATCAATCCATCCTTCCCATTTTGATCCTTAGCTCCTTCATCATACCGGTCATGCATATCCAGCCATCGAGATAGAAGGAATGGGTGGATATGCAAGACATCACAAGCGTATATCCAGCAGCTGGAATGGAAGAAGTGAGCGATGCATATCCAACAGCTGTTGGAATAGATGATATGAACTAGAATAGGATTAGTAGATCATGTATAGTACTTTTCTTGTAGTTGCATTTGAAGTTGATTGTATTTTGTAAGCTGTAAGCTGTAAACTGTTTCTTGAATGAATGAAAGAACAATTTGACTTCAATTACTTCTCTTTAGTACTTTATCTTCAGCAGAATCAAATTGTTCACTTCAGTACTTTGATTTCAGTAGAAACAAGCTTTTTAAGCTTACTTGACCATTTACCAATGAACCATACTTGATGAACTTGAACTGAAATAGGCAAACTGCAAAACAAACACATATACACACAAGAACAAAATAGAGACAAGCAAACTAAAATATTATTAGCAAGTTAGTGTTAGCAAACAAAATTATACACAATAATATACAAAGTTTACTACAAAATCCTCCCCTGAGGCATATGCCTCCCCTGAGGCCTATGCCTCCCCTTAAACTTTGCAGTTAAGGGTTAAGCATTCCAATATTGACCACAAGGTGTTGAAACCTTGGTCCATCAAAAGCTTTTGTTAACAGATCTGCCACATTATCATCAGTATGAATTTTAGCCACTTTTATCAAATGTTTTTCATATGCATCTCTTATAAAGTGGTGCCTGATTTCAATGTGTTTAGTTCGACTGTGAAAGACTGGATTTTTGACAATGCATATGGTGCTTTGATTATCAATAAAAATTGTTGTGTTCATGAAGTTATACCCATAATCCAACAATTGATTTTGAATCCAAAGGACCTGTCCACAGCAATTTGCAGCAGCAACATACTCTGCTTCAGTAGTTGAGGTAGCCTTAATGGTTTGTTTCTTGCACTGCCAAGAGATCAATCTCTTTCCAAGGAATTGGAAACCTCCAGTTGTGGATCTCCTATCCAGATTTGCACTAGCATAATCACTATCACTATATGCTTCCAACTTAAAAGGAGACTCTTTTGGGTACCAAAGGCCTAAATGAGGTTGGCCTTTGAGGTACTTAAAGATCTTTTTGACTGCATTGAGATGGGAGGCAAGTGGAGTGACTTGATGTCGAGAGCAAACACTCACAGCAAAAGTAATATCAGGCCTTGAAGCTGTTAGATACATCAATGAACCAATCATAGACCTGTATAAATGAACATTCACAAGTAGCTCTGGTTCATTGTTGGTCTTTGTCTTTGGAGCTTCATAAGGTGTTGTGGCAGTTCTGACACCTTCCATACCAAATTTCTTCAAAATGTCCCTCACATATTTATCCTGACTGATAAATATGCCATCTTGTTTCTGCTGAACTTGGAGACCCAAAAAGAAAGTAAGCTCCCCCATAGCACTCATCTGAAATTCTCCCTTCATCAGCTCCTCAAATTCCCTGCACCAAGCTTCTTTAGTGGATCCAAAAATGATGTCATCCATATACACTTGCACAAGTATGATGTCTTTAGAGTTCTTCTTCAAGAAAAGAGTCTTGTCAATGGCACCTCTTCTATAGCCATGCTTCAGCAGAAATGATGAAAGCCTAGCATACCATGCTCTTGGTGCCTGAGTAGTCCATAGAGAGCTTTAACCACCTTGTAATCATGATCAGGATGATCTGGTTCTTCAAATCCTTTGGGTTGAGTGACATAAACCTCCTCTTCTATCTCACCGTATAGAAAAGCACCTTTAACATCCATTTGATACACCATGAAGCCCATGTAAGATGCATAAGCCAAGAAAATTCGAATGGCTTCAACTCTAGCAACAGGTGCAAACACTTCATCATAATCAATCCCCTCCTCTTGTCTATACCCCTGAGCAACTAATCTTGCTTTGTTTTTAATAACAACAAATGGAATTATGAGCATTAATCGGCCCATTAATAGCCTCATAATTATCCCCATTATAGCCGTTAGTGGTTACATGACCAATTAAACGTGGTCATTATGCAGTTGTAACTGCCACTTGAATAGGTCAAAGCCCGTTACAAGCAGTACTTTCATTAGTACTTTCATAGCACTAGCAGTGGATACACTACTTCAGTGGAAATAGACAATGCTTGAAGTCTGTGTGATTGTCTCTTTGCTGGTTTGAGACATAAGAGAGAAAAGCAACCTGTCCAAATTTAGGACTAGTGATAGCCCTTTGAGTTCTAACAGGTGCTAGAAGATCACGAATAATATTGGATTGAGGGTGAGTGAGGTTGATTCTTTTAGTAGCAGTGGGGTTGACTTCAATGGAAGGTTCAAGATTAGACACAGTTGGCTCAAAAGCTGTGTCATAGGAAGGTGAGGTGAAAATGCCAGATTTGGGTTGATGATTTCCAAGATCTGAGGGCCTTGGAAAATGTGTATAAGGTTCTCCAAAATCTGTAGACACTTTGGTAGAGACAGGAGTAGAAACAGCAGAGCCTTCAGGACATTTGTGGATGATGGGAGAGACTGGATCAATGTCAGCAGAAACATGGTTTCCACTAACAGCTTCATTTGCAATCTCCCCAATCACCTTCTCAGCTTCAAGCTTAGCTGCAAACTCTTGAGTCTGAATCCTAGCAAGATCCTAAGCATAATGTGATTCATCTTCACTCTCATCAAAAGTATCTTTAGAAGTGTGACCTGCAATATGGTTAGGGGAGAAAGAAGGCACAAGTATAGGTTGTACATCATCTTCAAACTCACTTTCAGAGTCAGCATCCAAGGTACCTGCATTGTTAGTGGGAGACTCTTGAGAACCTGCACTTTGGTTAGCCATATGTCTAGTATAACCCAAATAATCAGTTAAGTAGTCAAGGTCAAAAGACCACACATAACCCTGTCCTTGAACACTGGGCTTGTCTTCAAGGTATCTCAGGTTCAAAGTCTCCTCTATCTTCTTGGCAGATAAATTGTACACCCTGTAAGCCTTACTATGAGCTGAATAACCCACAATATAACCATCATCAGCTTTCTCATCAAACTTCCCCAATGGATCACTGGTATTCAGAATGGTCACTTGACAACCAAAAGGTTTGAGGTAATGAATGGATGGAACTTTCCCAAAGAGAAGTTCATATGGTGTTTTGAGGTGAGGTTTAGTAATGGAGACCCTGTTTAGCACATAGCAAGCTGTGCCAACAGCTTCAGTCCAAAACATAGTGGGTAATTTAGAGTCTGCAAGCATAGATCTTGCAGCCTCTATCAAGGTCCTATTCTTTCTTTCAGCTACCCCATTTTGTTGTGGGGTTCTTGGATTGCTATAGTCCCTTTTTATCCCTTTAGACCTACAGAGTTCTATAAGAATTGCATTCTTGAACTTTGTCCCATTATCACACCGAATTCCCTTAACCTTTTTGCTTAACTGGTTTCAACAAGGGTAATGAAGTCTTTCAGAACTGGAGATGTTTCATCTTTAGTCCTTAGAAAGAACACCCAACAAAATCTGCTAAAGCCATCAGTGATAACCAAACAAAAATACTTGTGATCGATGCTTCTGACTTGAGTTGGACCAAAGAGATCCATATGTAGCAGCTGAAGAGGTTCAGAAATAATGCTCACAGCAGTGACAGCTTTGTAGTAAGCTCTGTGTTGCTTTCCTTTGTTACATGCAACATAATTATGATCATTGGTGAAAACTTTGGAGGGAAGACCTTCAACAAGACCCATTTTAGAGAGTTTGTTTATGGTCTTGAAGTTCACATGAGCCATCCTCCTATGCCATTTAGTAGACTTATCCAGGGATGCTTTAGCCACCAAACAAGTAAGGTCACCTTCTGGTTGAACTTCATTGAGGTTGAATGTGTATAGATTGTGAGTACGAGGAACTCTCATCAGAATTGATGTATCTTCTGGAAGCTTGAAGTCTTTAGATAGCACAAGACATTCATCTTCAGAGAAGAGTACCTTGTTCTTGGTGTCACAAATTTGTGAGACTGAGAACAAGTTGAAGTGCTGAAGTTCCCTAACATAGTACACATTCTCAAAGTTCAGTAGAGGTGTCTTGATGGTGCCTTTCCCAGTGATTCTTCCATCACTTCCACCAAAAGTCACATTGCCCCCTCCTTCTATAGGAATGCATCATATCTCTGTTTCCTGACATGCTTCTTGAACAACCACTATCAACAATACCAATATCTTTATGCTTAAGAGGATGAACCTATAGTAAAAAAAAATATATACAAAATAATGTTAGTATACAAAGGAGGCTCAAGTCATTATTGACTTGAACCTGCCTTGTGGATCATATGATTTAAGTATAGCAGATGAAAAAGATCCACCATTGTTCTTGGATTTCCATTGAAATTTAGGTCCTTTTTTTTTCCAAGAACAACCTGCTGAGGGCTTGACAGCAGTATCCCAATATCCTTTCCCAACATTCATTGAGTCAACATAGCCAGGCCAATAACCATGTTTAAAATATGGACTAGTTGGTTGCACATAAGGTCTGGAAACTAATCTTCTCCAAGGAGAATCAGTATAAGCTGCTTGTGGGACATAAGGTGGTATATCATTCACATTGGTCCACAATGGTCTAGGTTTCTGCTGAGTAGCACATACACCCAATCTTTGCTCATAAAAATCACAATCCTTAATTAAATGAAATTTACTTCCACATACAAAACATGTCTTCCTTTTGGAAGATTTATTCAAATAAGAAGATGTTCTATTACATGTAGAAGTACTTAAACCAGAAACATTAAAGGAATTGTTTTTAACAGACTTATTATGCAAAGATTTAAAAGACAAGTCTTCAGAGGAAACTGTCTTGGAAGATGATTCCTCAGCAGCTACCCTAGAAGGCTTGTAGATAGACTTGGGTGCAGGCTTGGGTGTAGGCTCAGGTGAGGGCTTGGGAAGGTATGACTTATCACTTGAATCACAGCTGGCATAAGAAGTAGACCCTTGATCCGATGAATTGTCACTGTCAGAGCAAGAGACAAAGTCATTAGATGAAGCATCGGGGTCTGGCAAGTCTTTTGACTTTTTGCCATACAAATGGTGTGATCCATCAAAGTCAACAGTAATGGACAGATCAATGGGCATGAATTCACCTCTAATAGGTCCACTTACAGCATGCAATTCACCTCCTTTTACATAATTAGCTAGGCCTGCTGATGTAGTTTTACGCCCATCATACTTAGCTTCTGGACCTACATATTTTTGAAAACCTAAACCTATTGCTGATGTCTCTGACTGACTAGTATAGATAATTCTATTTAAGCTTTTACCAGACATTTTCCATTCATTATTCCTTGTAATTTCCTCATCTAGTTTTTCTTTAAGCACTTGGTTTTCAGCAATAGCATCAGCTTTTTCTTTCTCAGTGCGTTTTAAGTCAATATTTTCAAAATCTAGATCAATTCGTAACCCCCTTATCTTTTCTTCATAAGCTATCTGATTCTTTTGAAACCATACCTTTTGTCTTTCTAATGTTTTTAAAGACAGCTTATAAGCTTCATTATCAACATAGCATGCATTATATTTAGGTTTCAAAATATCATAAGCTTCCTTAAGTTCATTGTATCGTTCACTACAACCAAAAATACAGTTGTGTACCTGAGAGAGTCCCATCAAGGCAAATTGATCATGCATATCCTCTGAAGTACAGCTTGCCAGCAATCCAAGCTTCTCTGTATCAGCAGCTTCCTCATTCACAGGTTCATGCGTAGCCCAGTTGGCTTGTTCATCCATGGTGACAAGAGCTGCTGAAGTTCCAGCATCCTTCTGATTCTGCTGATAGGAAGTATAGTTAACTCCATCTCCAGCCTTCCTATCTTTGCATTCCCTTGAGAAATGACCCATCTAGTGACAAGAGAAACACTTGACTTTTCTCCTGTCAAAACGAGCTGGATCCTTTCCCTTGAAGCCAAACTTCCTCCCAGACTTTTGTTCAAACCTTTTGATATCTACTGAAAGCATGGCCACCTGCCATTTCAGTTTCATCTCCTCCATATCAAGTGGGTCCACCTGCTCAAAATCTTCATAGACAAGATGCTGCTGAGTATCATAATCAGCAACAAATAAATGAAGAACATCCTCCAACACACCACCAGATTTAGTTTGAGAGCTTGATGGAGTGGGAGTGTAAGAAGATGATGATAAGTAAGTTGGACTTGGAGCATGTATCATCATATTGCAGGGGGATGCCCCAATAAAAGCTGTATGACCAGAAGTGGATGCACGGTAGGGAGTTCTAACATCAGGTTCAAGAGATTTGAGTCTGTTGTACAGCTCATCAAAAGTGAGCATGTCCAACCCACCTTTAGCCTTGAGGGCAATACTTACTTGTAACCATGATGAAGGCAAAGATCGTAAGAACTTTGAATTACAATCATCATTGTCAGGTTTTGCATTCAGCTGGTTTAGCTGACTCAAAATCTTTTGAAACCTGCCGTATCCCTTGTGAATACCTTTTTCTTCTGAGATATGGAACTCTTAGAAACGTTGCTTCAGCATGGACTTCCTCATTCTCTTGGACTCTTCATTGCCACCAAACCTTGCTTTGAGTGCCATCCATATGTCCTTTGCATCAGCCATGTAGTGAAAATCACCCAAGTGATCTTCAGGTATAGCTTGAAGAAGGATAGTTCTTACTTTGTGCTCTCTTTGCACAGCCAGTATCTCTTCAGCAGATTTGGGAGGAGCAATGGTAATCGTACCATCAGGGTCTGAGACAGTCTTCTTCAAACTGTTTCCATTCTTCACGATCTCCCAAAGATTCCAATCAATGTTGGAGATCCAGTTATGCATCTTCATCGTCCACAGATCATACTCTTCCTTTTTGAGATAAGGAAACTTAGCATTACTGTTGGAAAGACTGAGTTGTTGCATGGAGGTGTTATTGTTGTTGTTGTTGTTGACTTCAGTTTCATCATCAGTTCCAGGCATGGTGAATGTAGTTTTGGTTGTATGGGGGTGAGGTTAAATATGGTACTTAGTATCGTAGAGATTTTCCCGAGGCTCTGATACCACTTGTTATAAACGAAGACCTTGATAGATCTTATGAGCACTCGTAGATCATTAGTTATACTTATGTAATCACAAGCACACTAATAGAAAATCTCTATACCTTGTATTCTTTAGCGGAATATAAATACAAGATACAATAACTAAGAACACTTTGATCCTCTATGGATCTTTTATTAACTGAAACTCTGTGTTTTGAACACCTCTCTATTACATATTATTACGTTCCTTTTATAAACAAGGAACCCTAATTTGTTTCTTGGGAAACGTCTAAGCGTGCAACTAAAATATATGTTTAACCCATACAAAGAATAATTATGGGTAAACTCTAAACATGCTCATGCTAACATTAGGCAGTACAAGAATAAGGATGGGTTAGCATGTAAATAATAAAGCGCATGCAGATCCTAGTCAGCTTCCACTCCTTCAGCAGAAACACGGCACGGCTTTAACACTTCAGCAGAAACTCTTCTTCAGCAGATTCTGCTCTACTTCAGCAGAATCCTTCGGCAGAAATGACAGCAGAATTCCTACTTTGCATAATTCCCAACAGAGTATAAGGGGCAGTCGTTTCATGGATTATACCAACAGACTGAAAATACAGAGTATCCGTGTACTCACCTCCCCTATCAGTCCTTAATCTTTTGATCAAAGACCCAAGTTGTAATTCAACTTCAGTTTTAAACACTTTGAATTTATCTAATGCTTCATCCTTAGTATGTAAAAGATAGACATAACAAAACCTAGAAGCATCATCAATAAATGTCACAAAGTACTTCTTATTCCCCAAAGATGGAGTGGCATGCAAATCACACAGGTCACTGTGTATTAGCTCCAAGAGCTTAGTCTCACAACTAACACCCTGAAAAGGTTTCTTAGTAATCTTGGTCAACATGCAAGTTTTACACTTTTTAGTGTCCATGTCAAATGCTGGGATTAACCCATCCTTAGACATATCTTGCATCCTTTTATAATGAACATGCCCAAGTCTAGCATGCCATAGGGTAGAATCAGTCAGGTCAAAGGTGGTCACAAAGGCTGAATTTACACTATTAGTGGAAATGTTAAGCCTGAACATTTGATTACATAAATAACCAAAACCAATAAAAACACCACATTTAGACAAGACAAATTTATCAGATTCAATAACTTGTTTATATCCATGATTATTCAAAACAATACTTGAAACCAAGTTTTTCCATATATCAGGAACATGAATAACATTAAACAAAGTTACAATCTTTCCAGAACTAAACCTAAGATCTACACAACCACGACCATGCACCAAGGCTGTTGACTCATTTCCCATGTGAAGAATAGAACCATCATTCAGTGACTCATAAGTCTTGAACCAGCTTCTATCTTTACACACATGAACTGTTGCACCAGAGTCAACCCACCACGCAACATCATCATCCTGCACATAATGAGATTCAGATACATATGTAACATAATAAATCTGAAAAGACTTATTAACCATATTCTGACCTTTCAGTGAGTTAGCTGAACCACCACTCCCTAAACCATTAGTGCCTGATCCATTGGCTTTACCACCAACTTTAACACCATTTCAATCCCTTTTAATGTGACCAGTTTTGCTACATTTCCAACAAGTAGGTGTTGCCTTCTTGTTTGGATCTGCCCTTGTGTTATCATGATATTTGCGTTTGCCTTTGTTGTCATAATACCTGGTGGATTTGTTCTGCTCCACCATATTGACAACAGATGCACCAGCAGTATTGCTACTCTTTGTCTTGTCATTATCCTGCACCATGAGAGATTCCTCAATGCACAGATGACTGCCCAACTCAACCAGAGTTAACTCCTCTTTCTTATGTTTCAAGGTGTGCTTGAAATCTTTCCAAGAAGGCCGGGGGGAGTCTGTCAATGACACAAGAGACTGAAATAGACTCATCCATGTGCATATTATGTTGTGTAAACCTTCCAACTATTCCAAGAAGTTCATTGTATTGTTCCATGACTGGTCTTGAATCAGTCATTTTGTAATTTGTGAAATTACTAACAAGAAACTTCTAACTTGATGCATCCTCAGCCATATATTTGGCATCCAAGGAGTCCCACAGTTCTTTGGAAGATTCAATGTTCTGATAAATATCAAATAGAGAATCAGACATACCATTAAGAATTAAACCTCGGCATATGTAGTCATCATTCTCCCATTTGCTCCTCCTCCTGATCTGCTCCACAGTAGCATCATCCCCATCATCAGGAATTGGTGTAGTCAAAACATAGAACACACTCATGCTTGACAACAGGAAGTGCATCTTCTTCTGCCATCTCCTAAAGTCCACCCCTTCAAACTTATCAAGCTTGGCAAAGTTTGAAGCCATGTGTTTCATTGCAGCAGTTGCCATTGATTATCACGAATAGTTTACTTTGATTGTTGGTGTGTAACTCCCAGAACAGGGTTAAGATAATCAATGTCAGCAGAAACAAATACCACTAGGTGGTTACCGGATATCACTTGGAATCGTGTGCTCACTTTCCAAAGTAAACTATTCGACCCTAATGCTTGGGTTACACGAATATCTACTTGGGATAAGACCAAATGTTTGTTATTGAATTAGGCACAAATCAATAACCCTGGCGCTTATAAGTGTTAATCGTTTTCTGTGTGTGTCTCATGCATAATCAGATCTCCTATTTATAAGAGATTACTCTTAGCTAGTCAAATGGAATTATGAGTATTAATCGGCCCATTAATAGCCTCATAATTATCCCCATTATAGCCGTTAGTGGTTACATGACCAATTAAACGTGGTCGTTATGCAGTTGTAACTGTCACTTGAATTGGTCAAAGCCCGTTACAAGCAGTACTTTCATCAGTACTTTCATAGCACTAGCAGTGGATACACTACTTCAGTGGAAACACTGCTTCAGTGGAAACACTGCTTCAGTGGAAACTACAACTTCAGTGGAAACCATAAGCAGTACTTTCCACTAGCACTACCAATACAAACCACTATTAGAGTCTGGGTGTTCATGGACCTTATGGGTGTACACTCCGTACCTCCTAACCCATTACAAGGTGTGAACTATTCCCACAAGTGCACTAAATTTTCCAAAAGGTTCGACATAGAACCTATATAAACACACATACTGCTCCTTCCTTTGACACGCATAACTTCAGCTACTAAACCCTAATTCTGATCACTATTCCCTGAATTTTTCTTCTTGGTCGATTGGCAGCATAAGTCGACAAGAAGGTGGTTGTTTTGGTTCTAAACTTGAATTGTAAGCAAGTGTTTAGATTGGTGGCTGCTTCTTGTTTCCTTGTCGACACATAGCAGCAGATTCAAGGGCTTCTGTTTTCCAGCTTTGATCTCGGGCAGCAAGGAGTGATATCGGACATATTGTGTCCGATATCGAGTAACATATAAAAGCAAGTTTTCTGCTTTGTTTTTCTCGGACAGGAAGGAGGCTGGTTCCTTGGGTTTTCTGCACCTGGGGTATTCAAGTGACAAAGGAGTTGTTTGGTTTTAATAGTTACGTTCTCGACTAGCTACATCGAACGTATACGTGAATCGGGTTTGTGTGTGATACTCTTCGAGGTGTTTACTTTAAACACTTAAAGGTTTCGTAGGGTTTCTTGTTCCGTTACTAGAGTCCAATTGCCAAGCAAGGTTAGCCTTCTTTATTCCCTTTTAATTAATTAATAATGTATTAATTATATGTTTATTATTTACGTGTTAACATAATTGTATTAACTAGATCCATTATCCGATGCGTACTCGTAGAGGTTACTGGTTAACTAGATCTAAAATCCCAACAAAAGGACATTATATAAGGAAATTTTTGAATGATATATTCCTTTTCCTTTCCTTATTAATCAACAGAGTAAAGCATATACTTTGATATGCATACATTTTGTAATTCTTTGATAAACAAAATTGTAATTCTTTGTTGAACATTCTTTTCTTCCTTGTGTAGTTTAATTGTAATACAATTTTAGATCATTTTCCCAAATTGTTATTGTAACAATACTGTTGTTAACTGTAATCATTATTAACCTTCTTTTACATCGTTACCAATGACCAATATTTTAGCCCTACATTAGTTAAGTAAGCAATGTAAGTGTTTCTGGGCTAACCTAGCCTTTTCATTTTGACCCCTTACCTAACATGCTCAACCCGGACAGGTTCTATATGTTGAACTTAATTGAAACTTGGTTATCTAAAAAAAGCGCTATCTACATACATCAGTTGAAGTAAATAAGTGTTTGTGGGTTAACCAAACCGACCCCCGTTTCATTTCGACCCGTACCAAACCTGCTCGACCCGGATATTGTGTGACTTCTGTCTTTTGCGACTAACTAAATACTTAATTTCGCATAGCCTAAGAATATTTATGGGACTGCTGGGTGAATGGACTACAGAGGATATAATGGAGCTCCTGCAGAGCCCTCCTTTTCGCCAACAAGTTGATTCCTTCACTTACGTGAGGATCTATATCCAATTTCCTTGCTTTTTTGTCTAGCTGTTTTACAATTAATATCTTAATGTTGTTTGTAAACTGATCATCAGCATGGTCTATGCAGGTGCTGAAGACTGGTCAAATAGATCTGACTCAATTTGGAGTCGACCCAAGTAAATGTAAGCACTGCAAATTTTCCATTCTCTTGGTCAACTATGGATAACTATAGGTGCCAAATACCATTGAACTTTTTAGCTTCTCTTTCCTTTCTGATTTCACCCGTTTTAGAAAGAGAAAAAACCGAACGAGAATGGACCCATTCATAGACTGGGTGGGTATTGTCATGTCACCTCAAACATTAGAATCTATTTTGTCGTTTTGATTTGATCGCATTGTTTATTTTAACAGCTTCTAAAGTACCAATTATTTTTCACTACAGACAAGTTCACGGTCCTATCTTTTCTTGAGTCTCTTGAAGATTCTGTTACAAAATCATCTCTAACTCTGAGGAGGTAATAGGAGTAGATTCGATTACACAAACTGATCGAATGGATGAAGACAGCAGTAGACTTGTTGTCAACACTTCTCCATTCACATTAAGAAATTATGTCACAGATTCGTGGAAACTTCTAGTGTTGTTTTCAATTTATAGTCTTATCTGTGTACACTAAATTTAGTAAAAATTTCAGCCGGTTCAACATTTATTATACCCTTTCCATTAGTCGAAAGAAGGGTGATATTGCAATATTGTTTGAAGGGTTCTCGTTTTGATTGTTAAACTTCTATTTTTTTTGGTAACCATAGTTTTTGATCTTTTGGCCGACTAATTCACGGGGTTTGAATTTGAACTCACCGTCACACAGATTCAAACCGGGTAAAACCCTTCATTTTCATGAGGTTAGCGTTGCCACTTTTAAAGTTGTTTGCGCCTAGCTGGAATAGAACATGAGACGTCAAACATTTTAGTGGTATTAGTCGCAAGGCTTTTATTACTAGACACACCTTGAGTGGTTAAACTTCTATTTTGGGTTACATTGTATTATAAAACTTGCATATTCACTGCCATAACAAAATAAAATTGACTTTTTGTTGATTGGGTCCTTAGTCCATGAGATCAATATCTGGTGTCTTGTATTTAAATTTTTTGACAATTTGGTAATTTTCTCTTGAAATTGATGTTATTGAAACTTTTAGTTGAACTTATGATGTGTTGGTCCTAAGAAACAAGGTTTTCTTGATTAGATCCTACCTAATATCATTTTCCTCTTTGCAAGATCGTGATGAAATCATACTAGAATCCAAATTTCAAATAGATAGTTTTAAATATTTCTACACAGTTTTCTATATGATAGACGAATCGAATTGAATGTTATGAGAAAAATCAACTTTATATTTCGTAGTAATACAAGATTGAAGATAGATATGTTGCTATGCATAAATGTTTCAATCGTTACAAAAGAAATACATCATACATCAAATTGGTTCATGTTATAATCATTAATAATGTAACTGGCCTAAAGTAACCCAAAAATGGGATTAAGTTAGGCAAAAGAAAAAGGTAGACATGGACTTACAGTAAGATTATATCGTTTTCTATCCCATGATCTTGTGTGCGATGCTATAACGATTCTGTTCAGATTTATCCTACTACGTTCCTGATGGCTGATCTTACAATTAGTATCGCTAGCATAACTGCTCAGATTGCTATCATACTACGATCCCGATGGCTTATCTTACAATTAGGATTGCTATCATAGCTATGCCAAGAACCTCTCGGTTTGCTTTCATTGATTATATTGGACTATTTGTTAATTACAAGATAATGTTTTCAACTAAAAAGGTATTAAGAAAATAGTTCAGATATAGAAAAATTCCGTTGCGTCCAGAGGACATGTAAGTTACAGTCGTGACAAAAGAAAATTGATTTTAATTTGTTGACCAAGTCCTCAGACCACAAGATCCAACTTTTAGAAGCAGCGGGAGGTATCTGATTGAAAGTTTAGGATAAAAAAAGAACCTCGAAGGTAAAGCTTACACTAGAATAAATTTATCATTTGTGTACATTTTTTTCTTCACACTTTATACACCGTGAACTTTTATTTCATAATATTCACACTTATAAATGTGCAAAAATAAGTTTGATAAACATCTAGAAAACCTTCACACTAGAAAATGTGAGTCTATTTGATGTGTAATTGAGTGTTTTATCGCTAATTTTGGTGATGTAGGCCAAGTGTTCGATTAAATGCTTGATTTAGTTAAAAATGACTTTGTCTTGTGAATTTATTCAAGTCGTGTTTTGGATATGAATTTGACTTTTTTCTTAAATGTTGTTGATTGCATGTATAGACCAAGTGTTGGACGAAACGCTTAACTCGTGCTTTTTTAAGTGTTGGGGTAGGCCAAGTGTTCGACGAAATGCTTGGCTGATATATTTGTGTTTTTTGTTGTTGTTGAGAATGCTATCAACAAAAGATGATATGTGACGTGATGTTATAAAAGACGATGTGTAATAGGATAAAAATGCTATCAACAAAAGCGCATTACCTCCTGTAGTGTACCAAGATTAGTGCGAAAATAGGCTGTTAATTTGCCAAAGATGTTAATTTAAGAGGATGACTAGAATATATGCATATTGGCTAATTTTTGTTTTTGTGCTTGTTTAACTAAAAGTATTTATTGTATTGATGTTATATATTGGAACTTTATGGTTTAACTATGACTTCTTGTTAAATGGAATTTGTTAAACAAATATAAAACAAAAATTTAGTGCCATAGGATTAGAAATAAAAACAATGATTTAAGGTTGAAACATAAATATTCTTGTCTAAAACATTACATTAGTAGCATAATTAAGATCTGGTCAGTTGAGATATGGCATTGACCCAATAATCTCCCACTTTGATATGTTGGTCTGTATGTGCTAGTTTTAGACATGTAAGGACTGTATTAGCGATGGTTAATGCTTAGAACTTTCAACAGTTTTACCTTTAGCAAGGTAATACTTTTATTTTGGGTTATGGTACACAAAAGTCACTTAAGTTTCCAAAAAATTTGTCCTAAGTTACTATAGTTTCATTTTGGTCATCCAGGTTACCAATGTTATCGGGTTTGTTAATTAGGTTTCTATACGTTTAAAAGTGCTACGCTAAGGTTATTGAGTGGAGTGGCAACCGGATACCAGCCCGTTACCTATGCCACATGGGCCGACATACTTTCCACATAATTTACACATTGGATTTCCACTTCCCAAAATAATTTTTATATACCGGTTATAAATTAAAGGGTATACATCTTTTCCCCCAAATCAAAATTAGGGTTTCACAAACCCTTTCTTCCACAAACCCTTTCCACCACAAACCATTTCTTCCACAATGAATGTGCTTTGTGGCTGTGGCGAAGTTGCAAGGCTGCGAACATCATGGACACAAAATAACCCCGCAAGAAGATTTCTTGGTTGCCCAAACTTTTTGGATCCAACAACAAATTGTAACTTTTTTAGATGGGTTGATCCCCCATTACCAAACCGTTGGTATCAAACAAGGATGGTTGAGCTGAATGCGAGTGTGGTTAATTATCGACAAGAGCTTCTTCAAGTAAGCAATCAACTGTCTCGATCTACCTTCTACAATCGGGTGTTGATTGTGTTGATTGTTAGCATTTTAATCATTAGTTTTCTTTAGGTTTGTTAATCTAGTATGGCAGGTTAGGATTAAGGTTTTTTTTGTTTGTGATGGTAGTTTGGTAAGATATGGTTTTATGTTTGTTGTATGACAGTATGATGGTTCTTTTGTTAGTTTGGTAAGTAGAGTATGATGGTCTTTTGGTTTGTGTAAGGTTTGTTGTATGTAATGCAATGAAATGTTGGTTTACTCTTGTATTTTTGATTTGATGTAATCTTGGTTTACTCTTGTATTTTAGATTTGAGTACTGATGATATGTAAAGAAAAACTTTTGCAGCTTAATAACATAAAATGGATACCATAAAGTGGATAACATAAGATGGATACCATAAAGTGGATAATATAAGATGGATACAATAAAGTGGATAACATAATATGGATAGCATAAACAACATCAACTACATACCATAAACTGGATTACACAAAATAACTGTAAGATGGCAGATGTACAAAATTGCCTAACATTTGGCAAGCCATTCTTAGTCAGTTATACCAAGTAATCAAGCATCATCCTATGTCAGTTTTACCCAACATCCTACATTACTTACCAAGCATCCTACATTACTTACATAACAAAGTTTGACCAAATTACTTAATTGGCATATGAACAAAAGTGCCTAACAAGTGGCATGCCAATATACATCCATCCTAAAACCTATTCAACATCAATAGCATCATCTGGATCCAATCCAGGTCCAGGTGTTGGTGGCTTGTTGAACAGAAGTTGCTTGATCCTTTCAGACCTTCTAGCATGTGGTGGTGTAACTGGTTCTTCATCAGATAATCCTGTTTCTTTTGGAGAATGAACTGGTGGTTCTTGGGAGGGCAGTGGTTGTGACTGGATTAATGGAATCTCAGACTGAGACTAGGCATGCTTAATGCAATCTTCTGGTGTAATTCCAACTGGCCATGCATATTTAGGAAGACCCATGTTGTCCTGCTAAGAAAGAAACATAAAGTTACATTAGTATAATGATTGAAGTGTGATTAGTTTAATGTTTGAGATGTTTACTTACCCCTAACATAGTCTCTCCATCAACTGGATCCCAAGACACACCAAATCCTATAGGGGCAATTCCACCAAGATACTTTCTTGCTCTTGATCCATCACCTCTTCCTCTACTTCTAACAACCTTGCCGTTGATGGTCCTAAGTTTGCTAGGGCTGCTAATACTCTCATAATATGGATCTTTTCCCCTATACTTGACACCACCACCTCTCATCCTTACACCACCACCTCTCATCCTAACACCACCTTCTTTCATCCTCAAATCAGCATCCGGTGCAACCATCTCAAAACCAGGAGGTGGAGTTGAAGGTGTTGAACTCACAGAAGGCACTTTACCACCTTTAGAGGGCACTTTACCACCTTTAGAGGGCACTTTCCCACCTCTAGAAGCCACTTTACCACCTCTAGGTGGTGTAGGCAACTCTTGTGTAGTCTCATTAGGGGGTGTAGGCAAGTCTTATGTATACAGACTAGGGGGTGTAGCCAACTCACTTGCAGACACTTTCCCACCCCTACCAGAACCTTTCCCACCCCTTGCAGACCCTTTCCCACCCCTGCCAGAACCTTTCCCACCACTTGCAGACCCTTCACCATATGTAACAGGCTTTGTTGGACAAGATCTTTGATTGTGGCCATTTTGGTAACATAGCTTGCAGTGGTTGAGTTGTCCCTTCCTGCTAATCCTAGTCCTATTTTTCCCATCATCTTCTATTCGATCTCTTTTTCTCTTGTGTGGTGGTCTTCCAGGCATCCTTCTTTTAATAGGAGGCAATGGCTTTTGATAATCAGTAGATGGCCATTGATCCATACCATTCATCCCCTCAATGTCATGTCTATATGCTGACACAAACACATCTTTCCTATACCATCTTGACACATACTGCTCAGGTTCTAAGTGTAAGAAGTAGAGGGCAGATATACCATGTTCGCAAGGAATACCTGATAATTGCCAACCCCTACAACTACAAGTCCTTAATCTAACATCAACCTTAAACCCTTCATACCCATTTCTAACTTCAAATCTAGTCTCACCATTGGCTATGACTTTCCAAGATCTACAAGTATTTAAAGACAGATAATCATTACTTGTATTTAAAGACAGATAATCATTATTATAAGTATTTAAAGAAAGATAATGTATATAAGTAAGGATTTACCTATGTAGATCCTTCAACACTTCAAGCTTTTTCCTGATGTTAGGACATATATCATCAGTCCACTTTTCATGCTTCTCCCTCATCTTTTGCAATCTTTCCATACATAAAACCCTGATGTCTTCAAGCATGTTTATGATTGGTTTCCTTCTTGAATCTGCTATAAGTGCATTGAATACTCAAATATCCCATTCTCTACAGCATCACAATCCTTATCAGTCTTGAAAAAGGCTCTACTCCAAGTTTCAGGATGCCTGTCCATCAAGTGCTTGTGGGCATCCTTGTTGATGCTTTGTATTTCTCTCATGATCTTTTCAAATTTTGTGGGATATGTTGCCTTTGCTGCTTTCCAAAAGAGATTCCTATATTGCACCCCAGTGTATTTCTTTCTGAAGTTAGCGTAGATGTGTCGTGCACACTGCCGATGCTCAGCCAAAGGCATAACTTCTTTTGCAGCTTCAACAATACCCTTCAAAACATACAAATTGACAAATATAGTTACTACACAAGATATTAATCAAAGACTGCAGAAATAAAAGTAAGATGATAATACCTTATGTTGATCAGAGATGATAGTTAATCCTTCACCAGCAACTATTCCCAAATCATTCAACAAACATTGCATGAACCAGGTCCAATTATCCTTATTCTCAACACTAACCACAACCCATGTAATTGGATAAATTTGATTATTCCCATCTCGTCCTACGGCTGACAACAGTTCCCCTTTGCATATGGTATTCAGAAAGCAACCATCAATACCTATGACCCTCCTACATCCTTCCAACCAACCATCCTTTAACCCCTTAAAGCATACATAAAACCTACTTTATATTTCTTTAGCTTGACTGACAGTGACCTTGCATTTATATTTCTTTAGAATCATTTCAATTAAGTCCTTTACTTTCATACAAGGATTGACCATTATCTTTTTTGCATAGTTTCTAGCAATCCAATTACTAGTGATTAATGTCCCATATTCATAAGTCCTAGAACATGCATGCTCATCATTCAATGTTTTTATTTGAAAAGTCTTCTCATTTTGCATCCAAGATGCCCACAATCTGAATGGACACTTCCTATCCTTACTATCTCTACAACATTTAGCCAGAAGTCTCCTAGGGTTATTGACTTGGTAATATAACTTATAACCATTGGCTAAAGCATAGTAAGTCAATGCTCTTTTAAGTTGATTTGGTGACTCATACTTTTCACCTAACTGAGGTCTAACTAACTTCCATTTGATAGTAGGATCATGTACTGGCCAGTGATCACCTAACTTATCCTTATCCTCTGGACTATCACCACTAGCAGCTACCTCATCTTCCTCAGCATATGCATCCCTAGGTAACCCATTGTATAACCTACTCAGAAAGTTAGCATCAAACATTTTTTTACTTTTTGCTTTAGGTGCAGGGTCTGATTTGTTAGTCCTAGCATCATAAACTTCCTCTTCACCTTCAGATAAATGATCCACTGATGCAGTGTCACTCTCATCAGAGCTATCATACTCAAATACATTATAATCACCCTCTAAATCACTATTACTATCATCATTTTGAACCTTTTTTGCACGTTGTTGTTGACTAGGGGAAGTTGCATCATGTAAATCAAATGCAGAGTGAGAGACATATATATGTAAGACATTATCATGTTGTGCACCTAATTCAACACATTGAGCTAAGTCACTATCATTTTTTAAGTTTTTCAAACCTAACTCTAAGTCTAAACCAGGCACAGCATAAAAAAACTGTTGGATGTCACTAGAGCATTCACTTACTAACAATTTAACTAAACCAACAAACCCCAATTCAAGCAGGTTCACATTTGGTATTTCATACAACATTTCATAGTCATAAGAAAACGGATCCCTTACAAAAACACCTCCACGATGAAATTTTATTAGAAAACTTGAAGATGATGAGGAACATGCCATCTGAAACAACAACAATTCATTAAAAAATGTTAATTTCAAAAAACCCTAATTTGTTAGACGAACCCTAAATTTTTAAAGCTTAATCAAACTTAAAGAACATGTAAAAATGAATAATCAGGGATTGAAATTTACCTTGTTAGGGGATAGACAGCCCTCAAATGAAGTTAATTTAAACAAACGCGAAGATCAAGAAATGGGGATTGAGATCATTGTGTGTGAGTGTGTGTTTTAGGGTTTCGAAATATAAAATGTGATATGGGGATTGACCCGTTCGATTATAATAACCCACTTGGAATTTTTAATTCTAAAATATTACAATGTTTTCCATGTAGGATTCTAACCGGCAATCATAAGTAGTATACAACTTGGTAACCTAAACAACCGGTCACTATAACATTGGTAACCTGGATGACCAAAATGAAACTATAGTAACTTAGGACAAATTTTTTGGAAACTTAAGTGACTTTTGTGTACCATAACCCTTTTATTTTCCTATAAAGCGTTATAGCTAGTTGTGCTCTGTTCATCAACTTTGCTTGATATCGAAACCATATCCTAAACTCCACCATGAAATCAGAACTATTAATACTGAGATGAACGTGATCGGGCATACTTTGAATATACAGATGCATGTTGATATGCAATACTCTTTTTCTTTTTATGTTTTGTTTCTGCAAACGTTAGTAAGTGTTTATACGGTATTTTACTAAGATGATTGCACTTTGGTGTGCATGTATTGTCGATTTGATTTGGTAAATGAGCTAATGAATTGTATTACTCGAGAATGTGATTTGAGTGGCTAACTTGGAATGCAAAAGTAGATAGTCAATAGAGTAGTTGGGCTTGGTTCAAACCATCCTGGTTGTTTATGCAAATGACAATGCTCTATCTTAGTTTATAAAAATTGATATAAGTCGTATACTTAGTTTGTCACTTTGGTTACTTCATCACTTCATAACACCCCTCAACCTTTTCTGATGCAGAAAAGTAGTAAATTCATAACAAATGCTCTTTTTCCCTCTCTTATGTATGATCACTTGTCTTGGAGCCATAGATCTTGATTGCTGAATTAAGAATTGTTTCTTACCTCTTTACCATATAAACATGCATTTTACTCTGAAGTTCTACCTTTTCTCTGTGTTCCTTTTTGACAAACATGACTAATTAGGTTGCTAACGTAATTATTTTTCTTTTTCTGATCTTTACAGGACCACATAGGGCCAATGATTAAGAATTCTGAACAAGGACCGCTACATATGCATGTACCTGTCTGCAAATCTTTACAAAGCCTGTGACGGTCTTGGGATGTGTTTAAAATGGAAGATCTGGCAGCACATTCCTTCTATAGCAATGTGAATCATCTGTTAAAAACATAATCCAGTTCATCCTAATGTAATGTAAGGTTAAACTTGATAAGGTTAAAACTCAAATATGATACCATGAATTTGTAGTTCTTAAAGTGATCATTGCAACTTAAAGATCATAAAACGGTTAGATATGTAGGGAAACGTTTACACTTTTATAAATAAAATCTAAATTACAATAAATAAAATTAACAGTAAATAAATAACAGAAAATTAAATACAAACAGAACAAATAAACGATAATTAAATAATAAAATAGTCAAAAGACTTACTTGATCACCAAATAGAGATCAACAAAGAAGCACCAAAAGCCGAGGCACGTGTTTGACACGCTTCCCTTAAAACAGATTCGCCGTCTGTTTCCCAGGGTACAACAACCAAAACAGTAAGTTGTACTGTCGGACTTAACTAAACTGCCTGGAATTTCATCTTAAGAGATGCGTATTCCATATGTTGGAAATCAATAATAACTATTGATTTGATGTGTAAAAAACTTGTGGAATTAGGGCCTCTATTTATACATAATAGACTCCCTCTAAGTTTACTCATCCCACCGATGTGGGATTGAAAATAAACTATTTTTCCTCTTTAGGCATGGTACCGAATGCCTAACTTTGAGACCCGATATCTCATTCACATCAACTCTATTTTGGACACATAAAGGCTTATTGCGAAGCTCTCTTCGAGGAGAACGCGAACCTACAAACTATTACTCATATATGTGACACATACATATACATAATTGTGTCCAAAGTTGGTCAAAAGTCACTTTTGCCAACTAATTTTCCAACAATCCCCCACATGAATGGAGATCGGTCGTAATACACAAAATTTACGATGAAATTCCAATAGTTGAACCTTGCAAAGGATAGGTAGGTGTGACCCTTTGAACCTTCCCTTGTGAAATGCACTTAGCCTCCTAGCTGTCAGTAGACGCGATGTCTTTGAACTGAACTGCTGTTTATGTAGACGACAATACATTTCACACAAGACTCTCCCTAACATTGTTAAGCCCTCATAGTCATGTTCATTATGGTCCTGAACATTTGCCTGGTTCTGCAAGAGCTCTTAGGATTTGCGCCCCCTACAATTCCCTTTAAAGCGACCTCACTTCTCTCTCACATAGGTGATTTCATCTTGAATCATTAAAAACATATGTTTTATTATTTCATTATGCTTTGTGATTTCATCCTGAATCATTAAAGCCATATGTTTAACCTCTCAACAAGTCACAATTGTTATAGGAATGGACTAGAAAGTTACAATGTTAAGTAACTCCCCCATATTGACGTGACTTCCCCCACATTTATATGATTAGGTTGTCCTATTGAACCCAGATCTTGGGATCTCCAGTCAACTGGGTTAGGTTTTCCTTCATATAAACTCATTCCTTTAAGGGCTTTAGTCCCATTCCTTTAGACGACTTACTAACTAACTCTCTGCTTAAGCCTTTCGTAAGCGGATCCGCGATGTTATCTATTGACTTTACGTAGTCAATCGTGATAACTCTAGTTGAGTGTAGTTGTCGCACCAATCAACGTCTATGATGGATATGTCTTGACTTACCGTTTTACATTGTGATATGAGCTCTGTCAATTTCCAATTGACTATCACATTATATATAGATGGTCGTTACGGTCGCCATCTTGGTATGTCCTCTACGAATTAACGCAGATATCCGCATATTCTATAAATTTATCTCAAATGATAAATTCAAATTCAATCATAGATTTAGCTATAAAAGTCTGTTTGAAATACTTTCAAGATTTCCAAGACACAGCTTCCCACGTAGAGTCAATACATCTGCTCTAGTGGATCTAAATTCTTTTATGTAAGAATCCATATTTGCATTACTCTATCATTAGATAGCAGTTGGATATCTTCCAAAATACAATATCGTAAATATCATAGTACTTGTGTAATACTATTCAAATGGTCATCACTTGAATTACTGGTATATTTACTTAACTTGATTATAACTTCTAAATCAAGTCTTACATACGTCATTAGACACATAAGATGCCCAATATTCTCTGAGTATTCAAAATAGGCAACACCTTTACCTCTATTATTAATAGATTTAAAAGATGTCATTGGAGTTCTAGCTAGGCCGGAATCCCCCACATTGAACCTCTCAAGAATATTGTCGTTATAGTGTTTTTGACTTCAAAACAAATCCATTTGGTTTCATATGATCTTAGTTCCAAGAACCATATCGAGCAGCCAATGTAGTTCATGTCAAATCTTGACTCCAACATTTCATTAGTAGATTTGATCATCTTGTTATCACTTTCAGTGATAAGTATACCATCTATGTATAGACACATGATTACATATATACCAGCAATTATTTCTTTCCACAAGCATCCGTTATTTTTAAATCCACGTTCTGACATGACGCGAAAAAAAAATTGATGTCATTGTTTGGGAGCTTCCTTTAAGCCATATAATGACTTAACAAGCCTACAAACTTTGTTCTCTTGTCCAGGAGCCATGAAACCCTCGAGTTGGTTCATGTAGATTTGATTACTAATCTTGCATTATACTTGTCAATGGTGCCATCGGCTTTCATCTTCTTCTTGAAGATCCATTTATAGCCTAGTGGTTTACAACCAGGAGGTAAATCCACGAGCTCCCAAGTATGATTTTGTAAAATAGAATCTATTTCACTTTTAATGGCTTCTTTCCATTGAGGCCCTTCTGAGGAAGTAACCGCCTCTCGGTATGAAGTAGGTTCGTTTTCAACCATAAAAGAAACAAAATCGGGTCTAAACGATTTCTCGGTTCTTGCCCTTTTGCTTCTTCTAGGTTCAACCTCTTCTTCCTCAGTTTGATCTTGTCTCTCATCTTGGAGATCATTATCAACTCCTTTGTTGTCTCTTATCACGAACAACATTCTCATCTTGATGTCTCTCATCATGAAGGACTTCATCATTTAGTTGCCTCTCATCACGGACAACTTTACCGACAAGCTAAGATGAACATCCATTCTCCTCTAATAATCAAGGAAGCACGGTTTCATACAATGAAAGTTTTCCTTGATTCGGTTATCATATCTTTGTGTATATTTATCGTTTCCGAATCACATACAAAGAAATAAGCACTACTGTTATGAGCATATCCAAACTTATGCAAACCACAGTTTTAGGTCCAATATTTTGAACCTTGGGTGTCAGTACAGATAGACACCCCCCACATTCGTAAGTACTTACATGATGGTTTTCTTCCCATCCATAGTTCATAAAAACTATCTTCTTTTCCTTACAGGGGATCTTATCTAAAAGATAAGTAGCCAATAAAACTGCTTTCCCCCACATGCCATGGCTTAAACCATGACTTTAACAACATGGCATAACCATATCTTTAAGGCACCGTTCTTTCCTATCAACAATTATGTTGTGGTGTATAAGGAGCAATAAATTTATGTCTTATTCCATGTTTAGAACATACATGAAATGGAGACACATATTCACCTCCAATATCACTTCGAACCGCCTTGTTTTCGATAATAAGTTGATTCTTAACTTATTTTTATAGATCAATCTTGTCTATATCCTTACTCTCAAGTAAGTAAAAGTCGTAATATTTGTGCTACCATCAACAATTACAATGAAGTACCTAATTGCTACCTTAGTAGGTATCGATTCCAAATCACATAAAACTATGTGAATCAAGGGTTCGGTTAATATATGGTCAACCGAGTGAAAAGACAATCTTGTCAATTTGGCTTCAACATAAGTTTTACTTTTGTAATCCGTGTTTGTTTATTTAATTAAACAACGTATTGAGTTAAAATTAACATGTCCGAGATGGCCATGCTATACATTCAAAGGATCAAATAAGCTGAATTCATACTCATTTTTATTAAAACAACCAAAAAAATAGATTCAGCTTAAAAATTTAATGAAAGGCATAACCCGTACCGACCAAAATTTAGTTCAATGTTAACTCAATGTTACTTGATAAAAATAAAGCCAAATTTATTAAGCAACCATCCAGACACAAGATTCCTACGAATCTCTAGCACATACAACGTGTTGGTTCACTTAAGCTCTTTTCCACATGTGAATTTCAACATCACATTTCATTTCCCTTGCTATTAGCAGTTATAGAGTTGCCATTAAATTGCATCTCTCATTTTCTGCTACTTTGAAAGAGTTAACCAAACTCTTATCATCATACTCATGACATGATGCCCAAGTGTTAATCAAAATTTTCTAATGTCGGATCCCGCCTTGGCAACAATTTTCATTTCATTCAGGCCATTTAACCCATAGTTATGGCACATAAAATCTGAATGCTTTAAAGCATCTACCATACAAATAACTCGAGTATCGGTCTCCCTTTCAACAAGTTCAGGAGCAGATCCTTTAGATGTCACTCATGACATTCTAAACATTCTGTTAATACGAGATTCCGTTATTAGTGTAACACTAAATTTGGAATAATTAACAACTTGCTATATTTCAAAGTGTTTCTTAACAAACACGATAACATCAAATTTTGTTTAAAACACTACTGTTTTGTAAGATCCATTATACAAAACCGCTTTTAAACAAGTCTTTCGATTAAACAATTAAACAACATCGCATATTTCATAATGTTTTTAAACAAAAACAAATTTGTAATATGATTTTGTCAATCTTCTTTAACAATATCTTAATAGATCTGCATCACATTCTACAATGAAACTCGACAAGGTTTCAAAATAGATTTACTCTTTCAAAGAAACTCAACAAGGTTTCTATGGATCTACTATCAAATGCATAAAGTTTCAAGAACTATATTTAGTTTATAATTAAACTCAACCTGGTTTAAATAAGCTAAACAAGTCAAAGAAACTTTTCCACAAAATATGATAACTGCTTGTATATTATCTGATTTTGTTTCAAACAAACTCATCTTGGTTTCAATAAACATGTTCTAGTAATCTAATAAAATAACAACTAGTATTTTATGAGATTTGTTTCAAAGAAAGTCCACATGGTTTCAATGAATCGGATTTCATCATGATTTTTAACCATGTTAGTAACTGGTGCACCAATTACATTCGCAAGATTCACTAGGATCACAAATTATGTTACCATCAGTTAACTTGTGAATATTTAAACACAAAAACAGTTAAAACTGTTAAAACAATATGGTATCTAATAAACTCAACATGGTTTATTAAACTTGTACCAAATATGATTCCGAGAAACACAAGCTTGGTTTCAATATCCATATTTAAACAATAACATTTGCAATAAACAAACTAAATAAATCAGTTTGAAAAGAAACTCATCATGGTTTCAATATAAACTGATTCAATAAACTGTTTAAAAATCATTTATAAATCTGTTATACCAAATCTGTTAATTAAAATTTTGTTTAGTTATAAAACTGATTTTCAAAGAAACTCAATCTTGGTTTCAGCAGAAAAATAGTTTGTATAAAATCTGTTAATTATATAAACCAGATTTTACTAAAAGTGTTTTAATTCTGTTACACAGAATCTGTTTTAAGACTGTAGGGAAACGTTTACACTTTTATAAATAAAATCTAAATTACAATAAATAAAATTAACAGTAAATAAATAACAGAAAATTAAATACAAACAGAACAAATAAACGATAACTAAATAATAAAATAGTCAAAAGACTTACTTGATCACCAAATAGAGATCAACAAAGAAGCACTAAAAGCTGAGGCACGTGTTTGACACGCTTCCCATAAAACAGATTCGCCGTCTGTTTCCCAGGTACAAAGCCAAAAAAAGTAAGTTGTAATGTCGGACTTAACTAAATTGCCGGAATTTCATCTTAAGAGATGTGTATTCCATATGTTGGAAATCAATAATAACTATTGATTTTATGTGTAAAAAACTTGTGGAATTAGGGCCTCTATTTATACATAATAGACTCCCTCTAAGTTTACTCATCCCACCGATGTGGGATTAAAAATAAACTATTTTTCCTCTTTAGGCATGGTACCGAATGCCTAACTTTGAGACCCGATATCTCATTCACATCAACTCTATTTTGGCCACATAAAGGCTTATTGCGAAGCTCTCTTCGAGGAGAACGCGAACCTACAAACTATTACTCATATATGTGACACATACATATAGATAATTGTGTCCAAAGTTGGTCAAAAGTCACTTTTGCCAACTAATTTTCCAACAAGATAGTCAACTGATTACTCGTGGGATAGTTGAACATGTTACATTTATGTATTCAAAGTTTATCATACTCGATGATGTCTGACTCTGTGTTTTTTATATCAGTTACACTAAAAACGGGGAAGTCGGTAACATCAGCTTCTACTTCTGCTGGTGGCAAGTGTATGGTCCAGATTGAGAAGCGAACAATTGATTATCTTGATTTTATCAAAGCTGGTTATCTGTTAATGGCCAGTGGCAGCAGTCAGCAGGTTGTTTTTTTAAGCTCATTAACATATCTATCTTAACGTACAATAACTGGATTTAACTTTTTGATTCATCGTGATACCATTACAGGGTTATAATCTTGTCAAACAACTTGGAGATTCTATAATTGAACCGGTATCGAGCTTATTTACATTATAAATTGATGATATCCATTTGACAGAATTAGCTCGGGTAAAGATTTCATACTATAGTTAAATTGAGAACAATTTCATCATTTCTGTGTAATAATATCAAAGTTTGATTTTATCTTTCAGATTACATTCCCAAAAGTCAAGTATAAAACTTGAATATTTGCAGAAGAACATTCCCGAACTTACCCAGGAAAGTTTGTTTATCCACAAGTCTTACATGACATAAATCATTTCTTTAAAACTTAAATCGGTTGTTAAATTGGCCCTGCGTTCATCACACATTGGGAACTTAGTGGTCCAGTACTTCTTAGGTTATCTGCTTGGGGTGCTTGTGATCTGTTTAGTTCAAGCTATAAAGGCAAGGAACCAATTTGTTTATTCAATGAAACTTGTTTTATTCTCATTAGTCTATGACTTTGAATTTGGTTTCATTTCGTTTTTAGACCACACTTCTTGTGGAATTTTCTCCTGATTTTATTTTTGAAGTCGTCGAGATGAATGTAATCTGTTATGATCTCTACCAAGCAACTCATCTGGAAAATATGTTACAGGCATGTATTACTCCGTCTTGTACATAGGTTAATCTACATCTGTTATCATTTCGGGACTAATGGCTCTCACTTGAACTCATTATGCAGGGTAATTGATGCACTATGGCATATTTACAGTCTTGGTACTTTTATACTTTACTTTTATATATATATTTTCTTTCTACTTTTAAGTTTGCATTATATCACTATTATTTGGGAATCTGAAAACGTGTGTATTGAATTCAGATGGTTGAGATCGTAAAGAAAGGATCGGTTTAGAAGCCAGGTTCAAAACACCCGGAGTTTTTCTTAATATGTGTGATGTCGATATGTTATTTAGTAATATTGTATTGATATTATTGGCGATGTGCTTGTATTGATTGCATCATAGAAAATGGAAGTTATTTTAAGTTTCTATTAACATTCTAAGCTTTTTATGTGTCATGTCGATTTTTGTATGTTGTCACTAATATAATTTGTGACGAAGCTATAGTGACGACCCTAACTTTGTCACTAAGTAACATTAGTGGTGACTTATACTGTTAGTGACAAAAACCTTGTCGTAGCTAAAGGTAATTTTTGTTGTAGTGAAAATGTGAGTCTATTTACTTACAGATACATACGCAAAATACATTTTACCCTAATTCTGTGTATACAATTGGTTTTGGAGAATAAGCAAACTTACACTGTTAACACTTTAAGATAAATTTGTCCTGCAAATGTTCACCACACTTTGTGCATTCACCATCACTTTCAACACATCGGCTAAATGAAACAACGTGCGGGTGACTATTAACCATAAAAACGCGTCCAAACTTTAAATGGACTGGATGCATTGATCACAATGATAAAACGCATCATTAGGATTAAACTCCTCACAAACTTCAAAAAACAGGAAGTACCTTAGGGTCATGAGATGCTTGTCATACTTGTGCCTTATTGTAAAGATACACATACATTTCGAAAAAGAGTAAAGATACGCATACCTTGATAAACCAAAATGTAATTGTTGGTTGAACATTCTTTTCTTCCTTTTGTAGTTTAATTTATCTCTTGCTCTTTATTTTGTGTTTCGAGTTTTCAAGGCAAGCATTTACTTTAGCATAAAATAATTTACTTTATTCTGTAATACTCATATTCTACTACACAAAAGAGTAACGACACTACAACAATGATTAGATTTACTTTTGTTTATGATTGTAGAGATTGATTTCTTACACCCTGAACAATGATTTCAAATATGACGATCACGACCTCTATATATAACTTGAGTTTAATTTGCACTTTTCATGGATTAAAACACATAAGCTAGCTTCACTATTTTTTTTTTTTTTTCTTTTACATCCAATGATTCAAGAATACCATAAATTCTTATGAGTAAACGAGTGTGTTAATTAGTAAAAACTACGAACAATATGGTTTTGTTAAGAATCATTGCATTTATACATTATAATTTGTTTTAACCACCCAAGAAATGGGAAAAATCACTTCCATGGCATGAACTCTAGTTTCGTACAGTAAGCTTGTCATATTCTGCAATGGGTAGGATCCTTAGTACAATAGTGATTTGAGTGTTATGTGGAAACATGCATAGATGGTGAAACGGCAATTTATTGGCGCCTGATGTATTTGCCATGTTGACGAAAGAAAGACCTGATTATCGTATACAGAGGCGGAGCTAGAAAATTTTGCTCGAGGGGTCACATTTTAATAATTTTTAGAAAGTACACTATAAATTGGTTCTTGAGAGGGGAAAATCACAAAAAAATCTAGATATTTTAGAAAATTTACACTACAATTTTTTTCGCCAGGGGGGCACGTGATCCCTGTCACCCCCCTTTGTCTCTGCCCATGATCGTCTATCGAGGTAGTAGTATTCTATAGAGCACCAACTCGATCCTATTTAAGTGATGGTTTATAGGTCAATGTAACTTGACATGGTGTTTCCATTTTGACCCATTCTCCAACCAGATTTACGTGGATATAGGAACTATATGTGTCGTCAATAATATATACTCCGTACGTTGATATTCAAAAAAGAAAGGTGCTATCTATATTAGGCTGGTCAACATGGTCTATGCAGGTGCCGAAGACTGTTTAAATAGACCTGACTCAATTTGGAGTCGACCCAAGTAAATGAAAGCACTGCAAAAAAAATATAAAAAATAAAAAAATCCAGATCTAACCCATCTTCTGGTTTTGATCTGATTGGATTGTTTATTGTAACAATTTCTAAAGTAAAAAGTAATTTTCGCTGCATACTAGTTCACAATCCTATCTTTATTATTGAGGCTCTTCATGATTCTCAGAACAAAATCATCTAACTCTGAAGAGCCAATAGTTGTAGACTCAATTGCACAAATTGATCGAACAGATTGCGATCGATCAAGTCATCAAGTAGAAGTGATCTGATGAAACTTTACAACTCAAAAAAGAACCTAGGAGGTCAAAGCTTATATGAAAAAGATATTAAATTAAATTAAAACCCACAGGCACAAGTGTCTTATTCATCATTTATTGATATACACATACACATAATAAACCTTATTCTATTTTATAGCAACAGTTTCTATGAATTGCAAACGCGACTGTAAACACTTTAAGATAAAGCCACGCCACAACCACAAACCACTCAACGCAGTTACCATCACTTCGCCTCGAAAAGTGAAAGAGGTGCGGTGACCTTTAAATGTAAAAATACTTCCAAACTTTACATTCTCATATTTGTCAACACCTCTGTCAAGAAAGAAAGGGAATGTTATTGACACACAACAAGCTGGACGCATCGATCACAATGATAGAACACAAGATTAGGATTGACCTCCTCTAAACTTCACAAAAGTAATCACTGTATAGTTTTCAACCTGAAGAACCATAGGGTCATGGGATGCTTGTCATACTTGTGCCTTATTGTATCAGGCCACAACAAAGCACACTTTGGATGTAGGAAAAACTTACAAGTCTTAAACCGTAAAAGTTGAGTCTTTGCATCAGATAAACACAAACGACAGTACATTTCGAAACTTGGCTTATTTCAACTCTTTTATTAAAGAAATAACCACAAGGGCCTTAAGCGTTGAAGTATCAAAGTTGGAGGTTTATGAAAATTCTTTTAATTATAAATAGAACATGACATCAAATAGGAATATCATCAATTTCTGGGTTTGGAATATTGCTGTACGAAGTCAGAAGCAAAGAGAGAGGAGCCGCAGCAATTGTGGTTCTTTTTAGGGGCAAACCCTTCGGGGGTTTTGCCCCGGTACTCAACTAGAGGATCGATACCATTATCCTTTGAACGATATGTAATTATTTTCCGACTCATAATGTTATTTTGGTTTCATTATTCAATTATAATTTTGATTCTAATTTAATTGTTGGGGCATCTTCATTTATTGTTGGGTGCAGGATTACTCCCATTTACCCAAATAATTCATTGTCTTTTAATTTATTATTGGCCAATTAATTATTTGATGTTATGTCTGTGTTTATTTATTGTTTTATATGTGGTTTTATTTGTTATTCCATTAGGGTATTTTGGTGATGTGAAAACTAGGTCATAGCCTAGTTTTTATTCTTTTATTATTTATGTTTTTGCGTTTATTAATTGTTTCTAGTGTATACATGCATAGTTTGTTAGTAGCCACCCTAGTTTCGGTAGTTTTGAATGGCAGTAGTGTCTAGTTGCTTAGGAGAATTGACTAACTGACCCTAAGTAGGTAGACTGAGTGGGAAGGGTAAGAATTGACCAACTGACGAACCTTCTTCGCTTGTGCGATTTGACCAACTGATGACCTACCGTTTTGATGAACTTAAGAAGTTAGGGATGAGTGTCTAAAATGCTAGCGCCCGGGCACTCATTGTTATGAATCTTGCATGTAGCGGAACTTAGTGACTTGGCTTACGGGACTAAAAACAACTAGACTTTCAAGGGTAGTAGCTTGATCTCCGGTGGAAGCCTTGGCTGATAGGTTAGGACGAACTGACCAAATGCTGTCCTAGCGACTTAAAACCTCACTTGAAGCAGGAATCTGGTGACTTTTAAAACCCATGTACTGCGACAGTAAACGCCGGCTCTTAATTACTCCTATTAGATTGCCGAATGATCTCGGGTGACATGTTCATCTTGTTGAGAATTCTAATAACCATATGGTAGACGAATTCAACATAGGAGTCTACCAAATTTTGCCACTTGTTGTAACAATTTGCATTTTCAGGATTTCTATCCATTCTCAAATTTTTACTTTTCATTTTCAAGAATTTACTATTCACTTTCACTATTCATCTCGTAAAATTTTTATTTCACATTCTCGTAAGACAAATTATTTTAGTAATATCCTGAGAGTTTAACAATCGTTAGATCATTTTCCAAAAGTTATTAAGAAAACATCGTTTTAAAGTCTCGTTTTGGTCGGAACACCATTTAAACATCCCGCGCATAACAAAAATCAACTCTGAAAATTTTCCTCACATCGATTAATTTTAGATCACTCATAACAAATTAGAAGATTTTTAAGATTTCATTTTTAAATGTTACCAAATAAACACCGAACCGTACGAGACTAAACTTACGCTTAAACAAATCCACGAGACCAGACTTAACCATTCCTCGACTGTTTCTAATATGTTTTTGACACTTTTACATTCCTGGAAAAGTCAAACATATTTCCCTCCTCCTCTGACCATAAAGAAATTAACCTTGTACGTTCTACATTTTTGCTTAAATCGCGTAACTTTTAAACTTCACGTATAACTGTTAACTTATCCCACGTATAATGAAAACCACATTTTGACATCTCATATCACTTTTAGACTAATTTTAGTCTACTCTAAATATATTCACGGTCATTTCCCAGAAATTTTGTTCTTTTCTGATAAACTGCGAATTACGTGTTTTTGACCCGTGTTTCCAGCTTTAAGCAGTGTTTTTGAACCCAATAAGATTTATCACCCATTTTAAATTTATATATGGAGTATAATGATGAGTTTCATCATTCCTACAAGTTTCATATTTTTACGATACCCGGTATTACGTTTTATGGCTTAACAACTTACGGTTGTCATTTAACGGAACCAAATCATGCTCTAAACTTAAGATAATACCAAAACTATCCACCTAAGTCATCTTATCTTGTTATAGCCGACATAGGAGGGGGGAGTCATCATCTTGGTGTCTTAATCCGAACCATGGTTCATTACTTCATTTAGATCATTACATGTGTCCTAACTTAACCATGGTTAATATTTAACCCAATATATGGTTAACCAAACTTACCCTCCCTATAAATAGCAAGTGAAATACATCCTAAAGACCTTCACACACTGATTTGGGTCGTTCATACACTAAAACATTCATATCTTCCATAATTTGATCTTTAAACTCCAAGTTTATGCAAAGAAGTTTCAAGTATCAAGTTATTACATCAAATCTCTAGCAAGTTTAAGTGATCTTCTTGAGTTTAGATCCACTCAAGTCACTTAGTACTTCATCACCAACTCTTCAAGATTGCAAGGGTGCCAAGGTGTAGAAAGCTAGCTTAATCTGAAGTCTAAAGTGATCAATCAAAGTCCTATCCTTACTAAGTTACTCATTTCTTAATTGAAAGCTAAAAGTTGTAAGCAACTAATCACCACCATCATCTCATCTTTATTATTCATAATCTTAACAATTTCATGCTATATATATAGTTACTATGTTTTATTCATGATGTACATATACTCAATCACATGTTTTAATTCACATATTGTCGTAAAAGTAACAAACTAGTAAACTAGTCATATTCTACACATTTGAGACCATTAAAACCAGTCACATATGGACTTTCTAACTTACATATTATGGTAGAAAAGATAAAAATGTAAACATAGCAACTTGAATCACCTGAAACGGACAAACGAGTCAAAAGATACGGCCAAAAGAGGTTAGCGAAACCAAAACGCCGAAACTGCATAAACACAAGTTGTTAAGCAGCTGTCTGTTTTAAAAATGGTACTTCTGCTCCGAACCATCAAAAAGTTAAAACATGAAAGTTTTCCGGAACGACGTTTTCCTTCTGTGTCAAAGAAGCTCGGACCTTGAAAACGCTTAAATAGGCCATTATCTTTCAAAAACAGAACCGCCTATATTTAGTCGCAACTATACTTTTGTCACAACTAAAAGCAAACCAAGAGGCCTAATGGCCATAAGCCAAGACCACGGCTATGGCTAAGGTCAAAGCTAAGTCTCAAGACCATGGTATTCAAGACCAAAGTCACGGCAAGGCCATGGCTAAAGCCTCAAGGCTTATTTACCCAAGACCGTTAACTAAGGTGATCATATTTATGAAACAACGAGAATTTGTAAAAACATGATAAACTTATTTATATAACAATCTTCACTCAAAACATATGTTGTATCTACTAAGTGCTACAATAGTAGGGAGCTTCATGTGAGGGGTTTCATGTGAGTAAAACGTATCGGAAGTTGCTTGATTTACGATTTAAAGTGTCCTAGCCCTCTAACGCTTATCGCATGACCTCTGAATTATGATGGCCAACGTAGTAATATATCTATAAACTAAATATGTTTTCACATATTAAAGATCTTACTATAAACATCAAATGATAATTGACTACATCATGATCAACATAGGAATATATATAGAATGGTTTGTGTTTTCCTAAAACATTATTCCAAACTTAAGTCGCAACATTTCAGTTTTTAATGCACGAAGTTTTCCGACTTATCCATCACATCTGTTAAAGTACTTAACATCATTAACTCTCGGTGAGTTCATAGCCCCACTTTCTATTACTTAATTATTTTACAAACCCTTGGGGGAAATACATGCTTTATTTTAAATCGAACACATTGCTTTCAAATCAGATACTTATCGATTGTTTTATTAGCACTAAGTTACCGCATTTGCCAAACTTAAGTCCCTTAATCATGAATCATTAATCAATAGTGAGAGTGGGCGTAATATGTGAATAGATCTATTGGGATTTATTTAACTCGCTTGTGTTGGATTGGTAGCAACGCAATTTTAATTCGATAGGGCACGCACCGACATTTTCACCAATTAATTTTGGAACACGCTAACGCCTTGATTGCATGATGCCTAGTCTAATAATATCTGTTTTGTTTTCAAAACCTTGGTGTGAGTCAAATTAACTCACACTACCAACATAATGTGTTCAACCATCAAACAAACTCTATAAAATTCACTCAACCTTTGTTGGACAGCTTAAGCATGTATTTGGTCCATATTGTAATGTAGGCATGGAGGAGCACGGATACTCAAGAAGGCTATAAATTTTATTATCATTCGAAAACCAATTTAATGTATTTTGTAAACCATGAAACTACTGGGACCTCATTTTTGTAAACTCTTATATTTATATAAATCGAATGATAAATCTTTTAAAACGACTCCATTAGAGTTTATTTTCTATTGTTATGTTGCAGCATGAAGTAACACCCGTTTGAATTCGCAAGTGATTCTGTGAAGTGAGTGGTGAAAACAAACACAATATCAATATATCAAATTAACCGTAAAATTCGACAAATCAACCTTTTAGGAAAAGGTCAACGCGGCTAAACCTCACGGGTGTGAAAGTGATACCGTGATTTCCGTCGTGGTCCCAACGAGGTGTGAATGGAAGGATTCGTTGAGTTTCGTGATTTGAACTTGAATTGGTTTTTAATGATTTGGGATTTGATTACGTATTCTACAATTTAATGAACGGGAAGGTAATTAAGGAAAGGGAACCCTAACAAACTAAAAATAAACTATCACTAAGCCTAAGGAATGATAAATCGAAGCTACACTAAGTCCTAGGGTGCAAAACGTAAAAACGTAAAACGGGAAACAACCCGAGAGCCATAAACGTAAAAGTTTTGCAATTTAAGGGCTACGGGTGTGAAATTAATTTTCCAACGTTCTATTTGACTAAAAATAATTTTAGAAAAAGACCGGGTATTTTTTTTACTTTTAAATTAATTACTACGAATTAAAAACTATTTTCATCTAATTAATTAATTAAAAATACTAAACTATTCAAGAAAAATCTGAAAAATTCACAAAAAGTACTTTGAACAAAGGCTCAATCAGAGAAAAATAAGAAAACACATGGTTGTTTTGGAAATAAGCTGCAAAATAAGCCAAGAAGTGCTTAAATTGAAAACTGAGTACAAGCTTTAAAGGGATAGTTTGTGAAAAACTTGTGAGACAAGTCCCAAAGGCGCAGATGGTTGAGGATGGGGGGTTAGTGTGTTGAGCTTAGGGACCAGGGTTCGAATCCCCTTGGTACCCTTTTTGCAAATATTTTTTTTTTCAAAATTTCTTTCTGAAAATCAAAGAGGCCATCAAAATGAGTAATTTTTGTAAAAAACTTTCCTTGTGAAATGCCTGAAATAAGCTGTTAGAAATAGCTTATCTCAACAGTAAGAAAATAATAACAAACAAACACTCCTTTAATGACTTTAGAACTCAATAAGTGGACACCCAAACACCCTCTTAAACAATTTTAAGCACAACTTAAACAAGAAAAGCAGTAAGCAAGCAAAATCTAATAACTTTTAAGCTAACTATGCAAGGATAAGCCGGAAGAGTCGAAACCAAAGGGAAAACATGGAACCATGGTTTGAACTGGGATCTTAAAACTAAGATGAATCAAGATAAGCACTAAAGTGTTCTAATTAGCACTAATGAAAACCAAATAAGCTAAATCCTAAAGTTCTAGTTCTATTGTATAAAAAAAAACAACTTTCAAACTCCTAAATAAGCATCAAGACTCTACTGATGAGCTAATTAAAGAAGGAAAAAAAGTGACCTGTGGACTGTTGATCAAGGTGCTAAAACAAACTGAGGGACTGTTTTGAGCTTATTTGGAATAAGTTTGAGGACTAAGTGAGCATGTGAGCTTCTCGACCACTTAAGGTCCACCTAGCCAACCCTTTTGCCCCTGCCCGATCTAATATAAATGAGTACGCCTTATAAATAAGCTGCAAAAGAGTAGAACAAATCTGACAGAGCATTGATTAGCCACCCATTTTGACCCATAAGCGCACCCTCAAACATTTTTTTTGATTTTTTTCCTTTTGACACAAGTAAGATAAGCTAATGAACTTGTGATTTTTATTTTATAATTTTTAACTTGACCTAAACTTGCTTAAACTATTATGCAAAAACCGAGAAACTCAAATTTTTCTCTTTTCTTTTAAAACCAGAACACTTAATTCCTATGAAACTTGTAAAACTCTTTTCAAACTCAAACAACTTATCTCGAACTCAAAATGTGTTTGACTTCTGTCAAAGGGTAAGAAATGGTTTTGACCTTGCTTACAAGCAATAACCAACACCCCGATGCAAAAGCTCAAGCTACCATTTTTCTATGATTTATTTAAAAATATTTTAACCGCCTTTCAAGAAGCTAAAATAAACATTTAACAAAACATGAAACTGAAAAAAAGAACTTTCATTAATTAAAAGGAAATTACAAGAAAACTGAGATACAAGAAAACTAAATTTTTTTAAAAGACAAAACTAGGGGTGCCTTATGTTGGCTACAAACTACTCTATTTATACTAAGACTAAGTCTTCAAGTCTTGGCTTGTGTTTCTTCCTCAGGTGAGCAAAATAAGCCAAAGACCAAGTTTGTGCTTTCTTGAACCAATCCAAGCCTTTGATTAGTTAGATATATGTGAGCATGAATCGAAAGTCCATGGATCTTTTGAAGCTTGGATTGCCAGCTTGGCAACCATGGAAAGGGGAGGCTGGGAGTGGGATAGGGATTTGGGTAGACCTGTTAATGAGATGAAGGTGGTTTTGGGGGTATGGTGAAGCCGGGTGAGATGGAGAAGGAGGAGTGGAGAAGGAAAAGGGTGTTTAGGGTTCAGGTTGGTTTGGGCGGGAAGAAAAGGTATATTAACTCGGGTTGATTGGGTAACGGGTTGGGGTGGGTTTTGGCCGGTAGATAATTTTGGGATTAAACATTGGGCTTAGGAGTTATAGGACTAAACTTGAGTCCATTAGTAGTTTAGTGAGAAGGCCACACCAAACCTGGGGGCCAAAAGTGAAATTTCTGAAAAGTGATCCAAGGGTTGGACTTGTAAATCTCAAATAATGCAAGGACCAAACCTGCCAATCCTAAACGAAGGACTAAACATGACAATTCTCAAAACTTTTGAAATTTTTCACCAAAGGACTAATTATGACAACTTATGATTTCAAAAGGACCTTTGGTGACTTTTTTTTTTAAAATAAGTGCCAGTGGACTATTTCGTCAATTTTGAATGTCTGGGACCGAAATCGCCGATTATGCAAACTTTGTTCGTTTTCATTTGTTTTCAATAATTTTGCATCCAAACATAAAACACAATTTTGAGATATTTTCAAAGATTGATACTGAAAGTGTTTTAGATGTTTTGCAGGTCAGATTTGACCTAAAATGAAGTTTTACACACTCATCAATCCCCCATTATCTAAACCATTGCTAGTCCCTAGCAATCTTGAGAAAACTTAATGGATTTGAATCTCTTTACCAAAAGCCATTACTTCTGGAGTAGCCAAATGTTTCAGTTCAAGTAAGAACTATGGTACATCGATAACCAAATGATTTTGAGCAAATCATCGACTTTCAATGGTTTTGATTTGTCTTACCGAAGCCGCTTGCTTCGGACTAGCCAACTCTTAGATAAAATATCTTTGGTGAGTCGACACTAATTATGGTTTTCAATCTGCCTTTACCACAAGCCATAAACTTAGGGCTAGCCAACTCTTCACTAATTAAAGATATGGTGAAATAACACCATACAATTTGGGCAAATTGCAAGCCGTCAACGGATTTGAGATATCTTTACCAAGAGCCGTTTTGATTAGCTTTTTTTGTTTATTATTAGAAGGGACGATAACCGTAGTCGTAAGTGCAAAACACTTACCAAAAAAAAAATTTTGGCCAAAAATGGGGAATAAGATGGTAAAACATATGATAAAATTCAGAATTTCCCCACACTAGAAATGAATATTTCCCTCAATATTCAAAGTACCTACGGTTATGCGAAACTTGAGAACGTAAAAGGGAAATACTACGCCATTATTTGGAATTATTTTTTTTAATTTTTTAGAAAACTTTATATACAACAAATGGCAACTCCCCACACTAGGGTGGTAGAAAGTAGAAAGAAGTCGTAAATACGGGTGAAAACCCATAGTAAATCACTTTTGATAACCGAATCGCTAGCTTGACTCGATCCCCGCATTCATTGGTTCATGGGGAAAGTTTGTAGATCCGGGACAACCATGGATGGTATGTCCTCCAAATAATGTTTCAATCATGTCCATTCACCTTGAAGTTTGGTCCTCAGCTTGAGATAATTGACAAGTGCCATATGGAAAACTTTGGCAACGGTGAATGGACGGTCCAACGGGTCTTAAGCTTCCCCGAAGATTTTCAATCTAGAATTGAAAAGAAGGACTCGTCACCGTTAAAACGTGGTTCTTAATCTTTGAGTCATGGATCTTCTTTGTCTTTTCTTTATAGATCAACGAGTTCTCGAGGCTTGATCAATGAAGTTCATTTAATTCATTGAGTTGAACTTTCCGGTGATCACCCGCAGACTTAAGGTCAAAATTTACATGCTTCAAGGCCCAATAGGCTTTGTGCTCGAGTTCGATCGGGAGATGACACGCCTTTCCATACACAAGCTTGTAAGGAGTACACCATGGGTGTTTTGTAAGCGCTGAAGGCCCAAAGTGCATCTTCAAGTTTGTCCCACCAAGAGGCACGCTTTCACCTACGGTCTCTCCAAAATTCTTTTCAAGCCAGGATTCGAAACTTCCACTTGCCCACTAGTTTGTGGGTGATACGCTGATAGAGACGGTGAGTGACACAGATTTCTAAGCATGACTTTATGAATTGGTCTTGCAGTAAAGTGCAGCACGATCACTAATGATGGCACGGGGAGTTCCGAAACGGGTAAAGAGAGACTTCAATAATTTCACAACTACTCAAGGCTGGTTGGTGGGGAGCGCTTCCACCCATTTAGACAAGTAATAAACCGCCAAGAGTATATACTTGTTCCCTCGAGAAGACGGGAACGGACCCATAAAGTCAATGCCCCATACGTCAAAGATCTCGCACACTTGAATGGCATTTGAGGCATTTCATCTCTTTTAGAGATGTTGCTATGACGTTGGCAAGAGTCGCAAGATTTGGCGAGGTCCGGGCATCTTTGTAAATCGGGCCAATAGAAACCGAATCAAACACCTTTTAGCGGTGTAGTTAGCCATGATGTCCCCCGTGGGTCCATTATGACAAGCCTTGAGAATTTCATCGGCTTCTTACCGCGGAACACACTGGCCGGATGACTTGATCCGCATAAAACCTTAAAACAAGGGGGTCGCCCCAAAAATAATGCTTAACATCTTTGAAAATTTGTTCTTTTGTTGACGACATCCCTTTCACAAAAAGTTACCCGCATGATAGTTTTGCAAAGTCGGAAAACCATGGGTACTCGAATTTTCATGATGAGATACTACATTAAGAGTCTCGAGAGGAAAAGTTTCGCTTATTTTTTCGAAAGCACACCTTGATGTGGATTTTCAAGACGAGAGATGATACCGCTAGGTTCTCTGCCTCTTTTATCACGGATAATGATATCAAATTCTTGTAGGAGGAGAACCCATCTGAGCAATCTCGGCTTTGCATCTTGCTTAGC
This sequence comes from Chrysanthemum makinoi, assembly GCA_910596185.1. NCBI lineage: Eukaryota > Viridiplantae > Streptophyta > Magnoliopsida > Asterales > Asteraceae > Chrysanthemum > Chrysanthemum makinoi. The sequence goes on from OU343221.1 coordinate 274,249,230, forward strand.
AAAGAGATATTTGAGGCCAGTGATCCGTATACACTATGCTTTGGACAAGACTGGCCGAACTTCTAAAGCATACACCACGGCTAGTAATTTTTTTTCCGGTCAGAGTGTAATGTGCTTGAGCCTGGTCAAAGTTTTGCTAGCATAATGTATAGGTGGAAATGTTTTGATTTTCGTTGTCCCAAACGCACCTATGGCTTAAATCACTTAAATTGCATTATAAGCTCAAATGGTAATTCCCAATCGGGGGCAACTAGAATTGGTGCTTCCGTGAGCTTCTTCTTAAGAGTTTGAAAAGCTTCAACGCACTCATTAGAGAAGATGAAAGGAGTATCCTTTTCAAGAAGTCGGGTCATAGGCCGGGATATTTTCAAAAAGTCTTGAATGAAACAATGATAAAATCCGAATGACCAAGGAAACTTCTAACCTTCGACGGTTGTGGGAGGAGGTAATTTTGAAATGACATCGAATTTAGCTTTGTCAACCTCAATCCCGCTCTTAGAAATTTTATGGCCAAGGACAATTCCTTCTTTGACCATAAAGTGACATTTCTCCCAATTTAGACTAAGATTCGTGTTTTCACAACGCTCAAGCATCTTGTCCAAATGGGAGAGACATGTTTGAAAAGAATCCCCAAAGACCTAAAATCATCCATAAAGACTTCCATAGTCTTTTCGATCATGTCATGGAAAATATCATACACTTTGGAACGCATGGAGCATTACACAAGCCAAGGCATGTAGCAAATGTTCCATAAGGACACGTAATGTGGTTTTTTCTTGATCCTATCAATGGGTATTTGAAAGTAACCCGAAACCATCGAGGAAACAATAGTATTCGCTTTCCGCTAATCTCAAGCATTTGGTCTATGAAGGGTAATGGAGTGGTCTTACTGGTGGCTTCATTTAACTTTCGATAGTCAATGCAAACATATCCGTGAACCAATCGAGTAGGAATCAACTCGTTTCATCATTTTCAACAACTAATGCTACCTTTTTTCAAAGTAATACAATGAACCAGTCACTATCCGAGATAGGGTAAATCAATCCGATCGAGAAGTTTTATGACTTCCGCTTGATAACCTCATGAATTTTAGGATTCACCCTTCTTTGGTGTTGAACCGCCTGTTTGAAGTCATCTTCCATGAGAATTTTGTGTGCAAAATCTCGTCACCCTTTGATGTCGGAAGGTTCCCAAGCATGGCTCGCCAGGTGACTTCAAACCTTTATGAGAGCGGTTTTTTCATCCTCACTCAAGTCTTTAGCAATGATGACGGGTGATTTATTGTCACCTCCCAAAATGCATACTTAGATGTGTGGTAAGTCCCTAAGTTCGACCTCGGGAGGATCATTAGATTTTTCAATTGTTTTGATTTCCTTTATGAAGTTCTGAGGAGGGAGGATGAGTGATCTTCATTGAGCATCTTCTCGATGAGAAGTATATCTCCCTCAATGTCGATGGGAGTGTGATCAATTTCCATGGAACAATCACTAGCCAAGTATGCTTCAATCTCTTCCAAAATAAAGTCACTTCCTCAAAGCGAGCTGAGGGGAGGGAAGAGAGAGCAACGATGGGATCAACCGCGTGGGATTGCCACCGAGAATCCAAGAATTTCTTGAGAATACTCCTCCGACACAATGTCAAGGACATCAATTTTGTTGACGGAATTGTCTCCATAATTCGGGGAGTATTTCGTAACTTGATTGAGATTGAAAGTAACCGCTTCCTTGTTTACACGCAAAAGTGATTTCCTTCATCAACGCGTCGATCAATGACCAACACTTTTTAAGAAGCACCTCCCAAGGATGAGGGGTACTCGAGGATCGACATCAAATTCGACAACAACAAAGTCGGCGGGTAAATGAAACTTGCCTACTTTCACAAATACATCCTCGGCTATACCTAGCGGACGAGAACCGTACGTCCAAGCAGTCGAGGATCATACATGTATGTAAGGGAGGTAATGAAAGCTTTTTCCACATGGGTGTGGCATCAAGTTAATGCTAGCACCAAGATCGCCAATGAAAGACATTGAACTATGCCTTGAAAATCACATGGATGAGAAATTTTCGGGATCTCCTAACTTTTTCGAAGCTTTTAGGATAACCGGAACAATTCTCGCTCAAAGAAGTTTTAGCCATTTCGTAAATCTTTGTTATTCAACAAACTTTTGATTGTTGGACCAACTTTGCATTAGAAGAAGAAGGCCCATGAAATAATCTCAAGTGCAAATCTTGAAAGATTTGGATAAGCTTCTCCATTTGTTGACTAGTTTTATCACGGAGTTTTTGGTCATTAAGCCTTGAAGGATAAGGAAGTGAAGGCTTAGGAGTGGTCATCGAACAACGAAGTTCAAATTGGAGGTAAGACCAGAGGTTGGACTTGCGCTACTTCGTGGCTTGAGTTATGCACCTTGTCCTTTGATACCTCGGTTTCTCGCTCCACATCCCTCACCGGAGAAGGATTAGGCATCGAGGGTCCCTCATAAGACTTACCACTCTGGTGGCAATAGCATCAACACCTTTTGGGTTGGCAATGGTATTACTCCTAAGAGCACCAAGTTGAAGCTTGATTCTTTGACTCAGACTAGCAATCATGCTTTCAATCTTGCTATGAGATTGATCAATTTTGTTACTAGTAGCTCTAAGCTCGGAAGTGAAATCATTCTTCAAAGTGGTAATTTGATTTTGCATGGACACCATCTTAGCTTCATTGCTTTTGATGTAATTTGCAATGTCAATGGAAGCTGGTGAGGCCGGGCATGCATGTTTTGTTGAGGAGCTTGGAATCGGTTTTGATTGAAATTTCCTTGATTTTGAAAACCATGATTTTGATTTTGAAAAATTGACTCGACTACTTGATTGAACCGATTATTTCTATTTTGCACATTTTGATTGTTGATTTTGATTAAACCGGGTGGTCCAAGGAAATTGTTAGAACGATAAAGAAGGTTTCGGTCCCTTGTGGTTGGTAGGAATTACCTCCGTATTGTAGGAACCGGCGGCATAAACGCCTTCTTGAGTGAAGCCACCGAGGTGGACACTCAAAATAAGGGTGTGGACCACCACAAGTCTCACAACTCTTGTTCACGACATTCACTTGTTGATTGTTATTATTTTGACTCATTTTAAGTACGGCGGTGGATATTTCTTCAATTTTGGTTAGAGTCGTATTCCAAGATGGAAGGGTAGATCTCCTTGACTCACTCCTCTCCCAGGGAATCCCTACAATTGTGGTGGGCATCATGTTTTCAATGAGATCATAGCACTCTTCTCGCCTTTTCATAAAGGTACCACCTACAGCAAGATTTATCATGTCACGATGTTCTCAATGTTAACCCGCTATAGAATGTATCTATTTGGGCAGCAAAACATATTGTGGTTCTGACATCGATCAATCAAAGCTTATAGCGCTCCCATGCCTCAAATAAGGACTCATCGGGATGTCAGCTTAAAATTACCGATTTCATTCCTAGTTTCGCTACCATCGACGTGGTGGAAAATATTTGAATTTGGAGATCATTTCATCGAAACTATGGATTGAGTTCTTGGGAAGACGATCAAACCATGTGGCATGAAGGCCAAGGAATATGGAAAGAGGTATGTTGGCGCCATCTCGGTGACCCCATTTTGCTTCATACTTTGGGTGACGGTGAAAAATTTGTCGAGATGCTTGTTGGCATCGCCACCGTGATCCGTGAAATTGGCAAAACTTTGGACTTGTTGAATCATGTGATTAAGTCCAAAATTCAAGGGCCTCGATGTTGACCGGCAATTGGACCGCCCGTCCATCCATCGGGTTGGCAAAGCTCCTCCATCGCTCGGAGATCGGAGCTTGATTTTGTGTCATGGTGGGTTGTTCAACGACGCATCTCGTAACGTTGCTTGGTTACGGTTACGCCTAACGAAGCTTGCGAAAAGTGCGCATGCACTTCCAAAAACAACACTTTCAATTAAAACAAGACCGAGGCAAAACATAGTGAACTTAAACCAATAATCCCACGTGAAATGATCACTTCTATAAGTAAACGACAAAGGAGCTGAGACTTGTAGGTCGGGTCACAAGCTTATTAAAAACCCGCTCTCTTTAGCCTAATTTAATGTCGTCGCCCTTATACCCCTCACACGCTTTGTTAAACCGATAAAAAAGTAAACCAAAACACAGCGACACAAAGGCAAGTTTTAAATCTTAAGTTCGGAACTTATAATGATAACACCTCGCTGAGAATGTTATATTGATTGTGTCTTCTATTTATTTAAAACAACAAGGAAAATATTTTTGTATTTTTAATCTTTTACATATATATACAAAGAAAAGAAAAATATTTTTGTATTTTGTATTTTTATAAAACAATAACTTCACGAGGAAGGTTCTTCAAGTCACTAATCAAAAAATCCACGATATATTGTCTAACACACTCCGCAAGCAAGGCCAAAATTTGATTGTGTTGTTGAGTGGTGAAAACAAACACAATATCAATATATCAAATTAACCGTAAAATTCGACAAATTAACCCTTTAGAAAAAAAGGTCAACGCCAAACCTCACGGGTGTGATAAAAGTGATACCGAAAAGTGATTTCCCGGGTCGTGTCCCAACGAGGTGTGAATGGAAGGATTTGTTGAGTTTCGTGATTTGAACTTGAATTGGTTTTTAATGATTTGTTTGATTACGTATTCTACAATTTAATGAACGGGAAGGTAATTAAGGAAAGGGAACCCTAATAAACTATCACTAAGCCTAAGGAATGATAAAACGAAGCTACACTAAGTCCTAGGGTGCAAAAAACGTAAAACGTAAAACCGAAACAGTTTAAGCCAAACGTAAAAGTTTTGCATTTGGGCTACGGCTGAAATTAATTTTTCTCACGTTCTATTTGACTAAAAATAATTTTAGAAAAAGACCGGGTATTTTTTTACTTTTAAATTAATTACTACGAATTAAAAACTATTTTAATCTAATTAATTAATTAAAAATACTAAACTATTCAAGAAAAATCTGAAAAATTCACAAAAAGTACTTTGAATAGTGCTCAATCAGAGAAAAATAAGAAAACACATGGTTGTTTTGGAAATAAGCTGCAAAATAAGCCAAGAAGTGCTTAAATTGAAAACTGAGTACAAGCTTTAAAGGGATAGTTTTAGAAAACTTGTGAGACAAGTCCATAGGCAGATGGTTGAGGATGGGGGTTAGTGTGTTGAGCTTAGGGACCGGTTCAAACTTGGTACCCTTTTGCAAATATTTTTTCAAAATTTCTTTCAAAATCAAAGAGGCCATCAAAATGAGTAATTTTTGTAAAAACTTTCCTTGTGAAATGCACTAAATAAGTCTAGAAATAGCTTATCTCAACAAGAAGCAAATAATAACAAACAAACACCTTTAATGACTTTAGAACTCCACAAGTGGACACCCAAACACCCTCTTAAACAATTTTAAGCACAACTTAAACAAGAAAAGCAAAGAAGCAAAATCTAATAACTTTTAAGCTAACTATGCAAGGATAAGCCAAGAGCTTCAAACCAAAGGGAAAACAGTTGGAACCATGGTTTGAACTAGGGGATCTTAAAACTAAGATGAATCTGAGATAAGCACTAAAAGTGTTCTAATTAGCACTAATGAAAACCAAATAAGCTAAATCCTAAAGTTCTAGTTCTATTGTATCAAAAAAAACAACTTTCAAACTCCTAAATAAGCATCAAGACTCTACTGATGAGCTAATTAAAGAAGGAAAAAAAAAGTGACCTGGATGTTGGACTGCTTGTGCTAAAAGCGACCTGAGGGACTGCTTTTGAGCTTATTTGGAATAAGCTGAGGACTGAGTGAGCATGTGAGCTTCTGACCACTTAAGGTCCACCTAGCCAACTGCCTTTTGCCCCCCTGTCTGATCTAATATAAGCTGAGTACAGCTTATAAATAAGCTGCAAAAAAGAGTAGAACAAACTGTGACAGAGCATTGGATTAGCCACCCATTTTGACCCATAAGCAGACCCCTCAAAACATTTTTTTGATTTTTTTCCTTTTGACACAAGTAAGATAAGCTAATGAACTTGTGATTTTTATTTTTTATAATTTTTTAACTTGACCTAAACTTGCTTAAACTATTATGCAAAAACTGAGGAAACTCAAATTTTTTCTTTTTCTTTAAAACCAGTTAACACTTAATTCCTATGAAACTTTGTAAAACTCTTTTCAAACTCAAACAACTTATCTCGGATACTCAAAATGTGTTTGACTTCAGTGTCAAAGTGGGTAAGAAATGGTTTTGACCCGTTTACAAACAATAACCAAACACCCCGATGCAAAAGCTCAAGCTACCATTTTTCTATGATTTATTTAAAATATTTTAACGCTTTCAGAAGCTAAAATAAACATTTAACAAAACATGAACCGAAAAAGAACTTTCATTAATTAAAAGGAAATTACAAGAAAACTGAGATACAAGAAAACTAATTTTTTTAAAGACAAAACTAGGGGTGCCTTATGTTGGCTACAAGAGTTTCCTATTTATACTAAGACTAAGTCTTCAAGTATTGGCTTCTTGTGTTTCTTCTGTGTGAGCAGTCAAGCCAAAGACCAAGTTTGTGCTTTCTTGAACCAATCCAAGCCTTTGATTAGTTAGGTATATGTGAGCATGAATCTGAGCTTGGATTGCCAGCTTGGCAACCATGGAAAGGGGAGAAGCTGTGGGAGTGGGATAGGGATTTGGGGTAGACTGGTTAATAGAGATGAAGGTGGTTTTGGGGTATGGTGAAGCTGGGTAAAGAGGAGAGATGGGGGGTGGAGTGTTTGGGGAGAAGGAAAAGGGTGTTTAGGGTTCTGTGTTGGTTTGGGCGGGAAGACAGGGAAGAAGAAAAGGGTATATTAACTCGGGTTGGATTGGGTAACGGGTTAGGGGTTTGGCCAGGTTGTAGATTGGGCTTGGGATTAAACATTGGGCTTATAGGTTATAGGACTAAAATTGAGTCCATTAGTAGTTTAGGGACCTAAGCTGTACAATTCGAAACTCCAAGGGCCAAAAGTGAAATTTCTGAAAAGTGATCCAAGGGTTGGACTTGTAAATCTCAAATAATGCAAGGACCAAAACTGCCAATCCTGAAACTTGAAGGACTAAACATGACAATTCTCAAAACTTTTGAAATTTTTCACCAAAGGACTAATTATGACAACTTATGATTTCAAAAGGACCTTTGGTGACTTTTCTTTTAAAATAAGTGCTCAGGGACTATTTCTGTCAATTTTTGAAAGTCGGGGGACTAAAACTGCCGATTATGCAAACTTTGTTCGTTTTTCATTTGTTTTCAATAATTTTGCATCCAAACATGTAAAACACAATTTTGAGATATTTTCAGTATTTTGATGCATTTCTGAGTGTTTTTAGATATTTTGCAGTTCAGATTTGACCTAAAATGATGAGTTTTTACACACTCATCACTGCGTATCACGAAACTGGGGGTGTTACAGATTGGTATCAGAGGCACAATTATAGAGAAACGAGTCTAATCAAGACTTAAACTATAACTACTTTTTCCAACAAAGACATTTTATAGCCTTCCGTTCTCCGTGCCTTCCATCTTCCAGACGATTATGTGACTTTTAAACATTTTAAGCTACACAAACATACTAGTATATTGACATATACACTCGACATATTTTCAATCATTTTAGCTAAACAATAGCCTAAACATATCTGCGTATGCCAATTCTAAGGCATTACGGCACAATAATAATTTCTCAATCTCCCGATCATGCATCTACTCGTGCAGTTTAGGATTACGAAACTTTATCCAAGACATTGTAAATGATTACAATGGTCTTTCCTACTTCCCAGACATTGTGAGATACAATGGTCTCATTCATTTTTCAATACACTGTGAGATACAAAGGGTCTCTATTACACTCTCGGACATCAGAATCCTACAAAGGGTCTCAATTACATCCCTATTAATCGTAAATGAAGCAATTAACTCATTTATTCCTTAGACATTGTGGGTTATACAATGATCTCTCAATCATTTCTCAAGCCATTGTGGGTTACACAATGATCTCTCCATCATTTTTCAAGACATTGTGGGTTACACAATGATCTCTCCATCATTTCTCAAGACATTGTGAGGTACACAATGGTCTAATTTGTTTCTCAAGACATTGTGAGCAATAATAATGATCTATCATTTCTCAATACATTGTGAGTTACACAATGATCTCTCCATCATTTCTCAAGACATTGTGAGTTACACAATGGTCTAATTTACTTCACAGACATTGTAAGTTATACAAAGTCTCTAGGAATTATCTTATAAACCTTATATGATATTGTTTTACATGAAACCCGTCACAATCTATCGATTTTCCTAATGGAAATACAAGAGATGGGATTTCTAAAAGATAAACTAATTCATCATCTACAAAAGTTGAAGATCAGCAACTTTCTCTACATTCCTCAAAATTCTCTTTTGAAACCTTCATTGTTAAAGGTTCGTGATTCTAGCCAAGTATAGACTATTTTAGGATTACTTAAGATTTCCTTTCCATATGTATCTACCCATACTATCTTCTATGCAATGGAATGTGAAAACATAGGTTACAAGTCTTTTATGGCCAGGACTTGCAACTGAATGGTTTGATATCGCCTTTGCTTATTGGACAGTTTCTCAAAAGCTATGGACATATCACAAGTATACCTAATTTAGGTATTTGGAAAATTTATCGAACCTCGGCTAAATATAGCCTAATCACCTATATTTAACCTATGGATAGTGGAACATAGTTTGATTAACTATGTTCGACTTAAATTTTTCAAACACTGAGAATAGTTATACAAGGGTTATATTCAGGTTAATTTTCTACTTAAACATGATAAACCACCAGAATTCATTAAAAAGATCTAGAGACACGATAGTGTCTTACCACTCAAAGAAAATCTTAACATCTTATTTATACTATGTAATTTCATTCTTGAAATTTTCCTACATGAGATCATCCGAACTACTATCTTGGGATAGTCATCAAATCTTCTCGTCACTTTTTAGAAGTACTAGCCTGTTTAGGTTTCAAGGATATCATTCCGCCATATTCCTTTAAAATTCACTTTTGATTTTAAAGCAAACTTGATATCTCTACCAAAGAATAAATGGTAAACATACACTACACTCTTCTAATCGTCAACATATCACATCATTATCTGAACCCCATTACAAATCAGTATGTAAAACTTCACCGTATCACATTTCTTTCAAACACTAGTAGACATAAACGCTATACGATATAGCCTTCATCCCGAAACCACCTAAGACATGATCAACTTTGGAAGTGGTTTGGATAACCACTTGCCACTATCACGACTTTCCTACAAATGAGAATTGTCACATTATTATAAACCATTTTACATCAACAACATCTTATACCTTTTGATTATCAACTTAAGCCGATCAAAAACATAAAATGGTACATAACACATTTTATGACCAGACACTGCACTTGAGAACGCAAATATTAGAATTCGGTGTATACACCCTCATTTTCCTAGACACTTCAACATCGATAACATTAACACCGAATTCGGACGGAATTTCCATTAAGGTGGTGAGACTGTAATATCGATTTTCGGATTTCTATCCATTCTCAAATTTTTACTTTTCATTTTCAAGAATTTGCTATTCACTTTTACTATTCACTTTCACTATTCATCGCGTAAAATTTTTATTTCACATTCTCGTAAGATAAATTATTTTAGTAATATCCTGAGAGTTTGACGATCGTTAGATCATTTTCAAGAAAAGTTTTAAGGTTAATGCTCCCGCCTTACCCAACCCCAAATTTTCCACACATTAATTTTTAGATCAAAAGAAGAAGTTTTAAGATTTTTAAATGTTTCTAAAACCTGTTTACAGACTAAACTTACGCCAAACAAACCTGTGATTAACCATTCCTCGCACTCGTTTCTAATATGTTTTTGACACTTTTACATTTTTGGAAAATTCGAACATATTTCCCTCCTCCATTGACCATAGAGAAATTAACCTTGTACGTTCTATATTTTTGTTTAAATCGCGTAACTTTTAAACTTCACGATAATGTTAAGTTATCCCACGTATAACGAAAACCACATTTTAAAATCTCATATCACTTTTAGACTAATTTTAGTCTACTCTAAATAAATTCACAGTCATTTCCAAGAAATTTCGTTCTTTTCTGATAAACTGCGAATTACGCGTTTTTAACCCGTGTTTCCAAATTTTAAGCAGCGTTTTGCACCCAATAAGACTTATCACCCATTTTATAGTTTTAGATGGAGTATAATGATGAGTTTCATCATTCCTACAAGTTTCAGATTTTACGATACCCGTTTTACGTTTTATGGCTTAACAACTTACGGTTGGCATTTAACGGAACCAAATCATGTTCTAAACTCAAGATAATACCAAAACTATCCACCTAAGTCATCTTATCTTTTTATGGCTGACATGGGGGGGGGAGTCATCATCTTGGTGTCTTAATCCTAACCATGGTTCATTTAGATCATTACATGTGTCCTAACTTAACCATGGTTAATATTTAACCCAATATATGGTTAACCAAACTTACCCTCTTATAAATAGCAAGTGAAATACATCCTAAATACCTTCACGTACTGATTTGGGTCGTTCATACACTAAAACATTCATATCTTCACTAATTTGATCTTTAAACTCCAAGTTTATGCAAAGAAGTTTCAAGTATCAAGTTACTACATCAAATCTCTAGCAAGTTTAAGTGATCTTATTGAGGTTAGATCCACTCAAGTCACTTAGTACTTTGTCACCAACTCTTCAAGATTGCAAGGGTGCCAAGGTGTAGAAAGCTAGCTCAATCCGAAGTCTAAAGTGATCAATCAAAGTCCTATCCTTACTAAGTTATTCCTTTCTTAATTGAAAGCCAAAAGTTGTAAGCAAATAATCACCACCATCATCTCATCTTTATTATTCCTAATCTTAACAATTTCATGCTATATGTATAGTTACTATGTTGATTCATGATGTACATATGCTCAATCACATGTTTTAATTCACATATTGTCGTAAAAGTAACAAACTAGTAAACTAGTCATATTCTACACATTTGAGACCATTAAAACCAGTCACATATGGACTTTCTAACTTACATATTATGGTAGACAAGATAAAAATGTAAACATAGAAACTTGAATCACCCAAAACGGACAAACGAGTCAAAAGATACGGCCAAAACAAGTTAGCGAAACCAAACGCCGAAATCTGCCTAAACACAAGCTGTTAAGCAACTCCGCTTTAAAATGGTACTTCTGGTCCGAATCATCAAAAAGTTAAAACATGAAACTTGTCCAGAACGGCGTTTTCCTTCATTTCAATGAAGCTCGGACCTTGAAAACGCTTAAATAGGCCATTATGTTTCAAAAACAGAAACTGCCTTATATTTAGTCTCACAACTATACTTTTGTCACAACTAAAAACAAACCAAGAGGCCTAATGGCCATAAGCCAAGACCACGACTACGGCTAAGGTCAAAGCTAAGTGTCAAGACCATGGTAGTCAAGACCAAAGTCACGGCAAGGCCATGGCTAAAGCCTCAAGGCTTAGTTACCCAAGACCGTTAACTAAGGTGATCATATTTATGAAACAACGAGAATTTGTAAAAACATGATAAAATTATTTATAGAACAATCTTCACTCAAAACATATTTTGTATCTACTAGGTGCTACAATAGTAGGGAGCTTCATGTGAGGGGTTTCATTTGAGTAAAACGTATCGACGAGTTGCTGGATTTACGATTTAAAGTGTCCTAGCCTCTAACGCTAATGCATGACCTCTGAATTATGATGGCCCGAATGGTAGTACGATATCTATAAACTAAATATGTTTTCACATATTAAAGATCTTACTATAAACATCAAATGATAATTGACTACATCATGATCAACATAGGAATATATATAGAATGGTTTGTGTTTTCCTAAAACATTATTCCAAACTTAAGTCGGAACATTTCATTTTTAGGTTGCACGTAGAATTTTTCCGACTTATCCATCACATTCGTTAAAGCACTTAACATCATTAACTCTCGGTGAGTTCATAGCCCCACTTTCTATTACTTAATTATTTTACAAACCCTTGGGGGAAATACATGCTTTATTTTAAATCGAACACATTGCTTTCAAACTGTATACTTATCTGATTGTTTTATTAGCACTAAGTTACCGCATTTGCCAAACTTAAGTCCCTTAATCATGAATCATTAATCACTAGTGAGAGTGGGCGCATTGTGAATAGATCTATTGGGATTGATTGAATCCCGTTTGTGTTGACCGGTAGGCAAACAACGCACTATATTTGAGTAACATTGATAAACGGCAATTTTTACCCGAGAAGCACCAACATTTTCACCAATTAATTTTCGAACACGTTAACGCCTTGATTGCATGATGCTTAGTCTAATAATATCCGTTTTGTTTTCAAAACCTTGGTGTGAGTCAAATTAACTCACACTACCTACATAATGTGTTCAACCATCAATCAAACTCTATGAATTTCACTCAACCTTTGTGTTGACAGTTTTAAGCATGTATTTCAGGTCCATATTGTACGAGGCTGGCATGGAGGAGCACGAATACTCAAGAAGGCAATAAATTTTATTATCATTCGAAAACCAATTTAATGTATTTTGTAAACCGTGAAACTACTGGGACCTCGTTTTTGTAAACTCTGATATTTATATAAATCGAATGATAAATCTTTTAAAACGACTCCATTAGAGATCGTTTTCTATTGTTATGACTGTTGTGCCATGAAGTAACACCCAGTTTGAATTCCGCTCCGTATCACGAAACTGGGGGTGTTACACTTGTGGATGAACTTGGTTTAAGAATTCCATCATTCCCATTAGCTTGTTTACCAGAGAACCAATCCAATTGATCACGTGACACCTTAAATATTATCAATCCTTTCATTAAAACTTATTTATTTGACTAATTTAATTAATTAGACAGTTAGGAATCAACCGTTATTGAGACGACCTCGGTCTTACCATTCCCTCACTACATGCGACCGAGTACACTGCCCGTTAGTGCATTAGGTTGTCCATAGGTAGAAGAGTTACTATAAATGTAAAACATGGTCAGTAAAACCTGCATCAGTGGGGAAATGTGTGGGTAAGTTTTTGTTACTAGGGATTACAAGAATCCAATTTGGTCATGGGTAAATTTTCGTGGGTGGTTTGTGGTTAAACATGTACCCACAAAGTTATGCACGTCTTTTTTCAAAATACTTATCGCTTCTAATGGAACGCTAATGGGAAAAGCGTTTCATGTTTAGGATTGTATGTTTAATTTACACATAATACTTATCGCTACAGCTCGTTGCTAAAAGCTCTTATAACATAAAATGATTTAGCATTGGAGCTACAACTTACAGCTTGGAACTACAGGTAACATCTATGATTAACAACTATAATTTATTTTGTCAAACATCTAAATTCAATGTAGCTAGTGATAAGCTTGAGATTGTTCATATAATAAAATAAGTTAGATTGATAGTAATGGGACAAAACAACCCTGTCACATCAGTGCCAACTCTGTTTTCTCTCTTCTAAATCAAACAGAGATTAGATGCTCGTGCAAGAGGACGACACTCACAACAAAAAGTATATCCCACTAAATTAAATAAAAAAATCTTACACACACAAACCATCTCAACTCTTTCGGTCCACTGACATACTGAAACTTTCATTTTTTTTTTGTAGGGGACGCGGTTGGTATGGTGCTTGTAAGGGGAAGGAACGCATCTATAATGGGTAGATTGACCATTTCATTTGGTCTCGTTATGTTTAGACTTAAAGAAAATTCTTTTTAGAACGGGTTAAGTTAATAACGTATTACTATTCTTATTGTAGTGTTTATGAAAACTATTAGAATATTTATTATTTTTGTTGAATGCATAAATATTATACGAAACTTTGAACCACAATTTCACAACTCTAATTACTTGTAAAATCAGCAGTTCTTTCTTCAGAGTAATTCTTATAAACTTGTTTTACGTTATTTTTAGTTTGTTTAATATGTCTATAATTTTATTTTTAGTGAATTTAATTGGGATATTTCCAAATCAAAATTTTTAAAGACTAAAATTTTTAAATTTTCAAATCAAGTTTAAAGATCGTGTGAAGTACCCCCACCAAAAAAATGAAAATAGAGGCAGTTATCAATATTCCAGTGGGTTAAAACTTGAAAATTTTAGTGGCGGGAATCAACTTCCCTATTTGATCCACAAACCAAATCCTTTAATTTTGTACATGATTGCATCTGTTCCCTCCAAAATAAAGTGTCACAACAATGACAGTGAAACAATTTGAAATTTTTCATTCGCATAGAATGATAGAAGCAATACAATTGTTATCTATATTATATATCTATACTACATATAATAGAAAAATGATCAAACCTTGAAAAGTGAAAAGTTGAAAGTCAAAGGTAAGAGAATTTTATTGTGTAATTAATATTCTTATTAAAACACCACATTACTTAAAAGTACATTAATATATTCACAGTGTACAACCAATTAAAAGAATATCTACCAAATTAAAAACAACCAATTAAAACACCCCTTACTAAAAAGTACAATAAAATTTTCACAATGTACAATTTAAACAAGCTACACATAATTCTAAATATAAAATAATTAAATACACGAACTAATGTTATTTTTAAAACACATTAAAATGAAACGTACATGTTGTTATACACATTATACAAATTAATAAAACACACAAAGCTTCATACAAGCTAACAAGTTGATGGTACATATAGTATTGAAAATCGGACCGGACCAACTGGTTCAACCGGAAACCAGAGTCGCCACCGCTTCGGCTAACCAATAACAGCCATCCGAAAACGAACTAGAGAGGACCCGTTGAAACTGATACAAACTGGTGAATCAGGTCTCATCGAGATCTATTTCTCCTGTTAATCGTCACAGGATACCGCCCCCGCACCGCGCGGGTACCCTACTATACTATATAAAGGAAAAACCAAAAAGTAAAAAGTGAAAATTTGAAACTATTAATACATATCGAAAACCGGGTTGACCCAGGACGCTTCAAACCCGATGGGTTGACCCTGTTTAACTTGACCCGTTTTGTCCCAACCCGTTGGGTTGACTCGGTTTAAATCGACCCGTTTTTTTACGGGAACGGTTCAACCGGGTCGAACCGGGTTTCAAAACATTATGTTTAATCCCCATATCTTCAAACTTTTATTATTTTTCGTTTAGAACCTATAAACCTTCTTTTAACACAAAACGATATGTCGCTATATAGATATATTATATATATAAGTTTTTCTTCAAAAACGATTATAATGTTTTTCAATTAAGAGAAAATATGTGCCCGTTAGTGCACATTTAACTTTTCAATAGGCTAAATACGCTCATTTCAAAAAAAACATGGGGCTAAATGTGTCCAAATCTTTTACAAAATAGTCAAAATTAGCCAATTTTTTTAATTTTGGGCTAATCACATTATGATAATTTTGGTACTTGCGTTTTTCTTAACAACGACACCTTTAATCCCATCCTTGTTAGTTTTTACGCGACAAGTAACTTGTGTTGTTAGTTTTTATCTCATAACTGATGTAATGTTTACTTTCATTTTCATTAAATGTTTTTATATGTTGTTTGATAGATGTTAAGAGTTTTGTCTAGACTTTAGTTATCGTATAGTACAACCGTTTGCAATTACATTTTCATCGCTTCACGTTCTATTTTAAACGCTACACAAAACACTCACCACAATATCACAAATCATTAATTATCTGACGCTAAAAACCACTGCCGCTAGGCGCGGGTACTCGTTTAGTAATAGAAAAACGGTCAAAGGTGAAAAGTTGAAAAGTTGAATTGTTGAAATTGGTCAAATAAGAGAGGAATGCATAGTGTAGTTAATAAAAAACGTCATTACTTAAAAGTACAATAATTTATTCACATTGTACAACCAATTAAAAGCACATCTACCAAATTAAAAACAACCAATTAAAATACCCCTTACTAAAAAGCACAATAAAATTTTCATAACGTACAATTTAAAAAAGCTGCAACATAATCCAAAATATAAAATAATTAAACACACTAATTAATGATATTTTTAAACACCCTAAAATGAAAAGTACATGTTATTATACACATTATACAAATTAATAAAACACACAAAACTTCATACAAGCTAACAAGTTGATGTTACATATAGTTTTGAAAACCGGACCGGACCAACGTGTTCAACCGGGAACCATTGTCGCCACCGGTTCGGCTAACCAATTAAAGTCATCCGAAGCCCTTTGTCCAGTGTATCAATAATGAGTATTGACCCCGTTGAAAACCATACAAATTGAAGCTTATATTGTGTTACAATCAAATGGTCTCATCGAGATCAATATAATATTTCTGTGTTTAATCGTCACATAGACTCCACATAATTTTTAAAAACTATATATTTATGCTGCTATGCAACCACGCCAGAAATTGTAGTTATTAAATTCTCTAATGCATTTGTTGAAAGAAACTTATGGGTCATCGAAGTATCCCCGCTATATACTATATATAAAGGAAAAACCAAAAAGTGAAAAGTTGAAACTAAAAGTGGAAATGTTGAAAACATATATTTCAAAAGGAAACTATTAATACACATCAAAAACCGGGTTGACCCGGGACGCTTCAAACCCGGTAGGTTGACCTGATTTAATTTGACTTGTTTTCAACCCAACCTGTCGGGTTGACTCGGTTTAAATTGACTTGCTTTTCTTATTACCAGAACGATTCAACCGGGTGAACCACCCGGGTCGAACCAGGTTTCAAATTTGACAAAATTATTTGAGAAATGATGAAGTAGGTGTGGAACCCGTGACAAATTTGGAAAAATGATAGACCAAGTAATTGTAGTTTTTTTGTTGTTTATTTTTCTTTGACACATGTACGTTGTCATTTGTATAATGTTATTTTGAAAAATGTTGGTCTTGCATCACTTAAGGGTTTAGCATATATGAATCGTCTTTTAAAAGTTAATATATATTGCATAGCCCTTTGTCCGGTATATCAATAATGTTATGTAAGTTTATTAGAATCACAAAAATTAAATGGTATTTTTATTTTTAGCGATAATTATTTGTACTCCAAACAAATAGCTTTGAACAATGCTTAAATAACTATGCAAATTGATAGTACACGATAATCTTATTATGGTGATATTAAATTTGTAAGGTTACAAGTTTAAAAGCCACACACCAAATAATAAACGCTACACATGTAAAAAAAAATAGTTATCACTGCCTAAATTACTGAAAAAACAAGAAAAGGCGGTCACACACGTTGGGGGTATACCTCTAAACTACAATATAATAATGTCAACTACATAATACTGTTGTTATAAATACAGTTTGTTGAAACAAACTTATGGGTCGTTAGAATTTTGAACAAAACTAGACACCGTTGTCGATAGGCGCGAGTACTCGTCTAATCATATATTATGTACGTGTTTTCCAATATGGATGTTGCTAATTTTTATAATATTTTTTTTTGCTCTCTCTCTCTCGTCTCCAATTCTTTGCTTAGTACATGCTTGTTTCTAATATGAACTTTTTTAGTTGGTGTGTAGGAAATTGGTGAGTGCCTAAAACGTGCTTGATGAAATGTCCGAGAAACTTGAAGAAATTCTAGTCGGTAGGGTCGAGCAACAAACAAAAGAATTGATTTGGTCTTTTAACCTCTTGAAACGATGAGGATATATAGAAGGTAATTAATCTCTTGCGGTATTAAATCTATGAATTTGATGCTTTTATGGTTCGTTAATTTCTTTACACATTTGTTTCATATTTTACCGTCTTTACCTTTTTATGGCAAAATGAGGATTCTAAAGTTTTAGGATTCTAAAGTTTTAAGATTCTAAATTAAAGTTCTAGGATGATACCAAGGTTTGAGGAACTTCTTACTCTTTCAAACTTGCCTTTGTTGGTAAACTAACTTCTGAAGGTTATATGATCATGTACAAAGCTTATGCATATGTGTTATATGTAGGGTATGGCAGAATTTGTTACCAAGTGAAGAGCAACACAACAATATAAAATGTGGAGATGTCATTCTATTTCCGAACGAGACTCATCAAGTGGGAAACTGCTATGAATTTGGAATAGGTTGCAACAATCGAAATACGTTTTGTAAAGTGGATAAGACAGTTTATAGGTTGCAGCAATCTGAATACATTTTTTATTTTGAAATTCAAGGTTGAAATTGCACTTGTAAATCTACTTATATAAAATGCATTATATAGATATAGTTCGTGTGCTATTTTTTCATGGATTACCTATGATTTGAGAAACTATAATAAATTAACTGAGGACTAGCTAAACGAATTGGCTAAATTTCACCCACGAAAATAATTTACCACGAGTATATTCACACGAAAGTTTACACACGAATTACACACAATATTTTCTATGGGAATGCTTGTGGTGAGGTAGAAAATCCCACAAAACATTACCCATGAACGCAACAAAGCCACCCATCGAAAATGACGTGGGTAAATTTTCCCACAAAGTGAAAATGTCATGGGCAAATAATTAGCCACGGAGGTTTTACCCATAATCATACAGTCGTGGGTAGTCCGTGGGCATTACCCATTTACCCACGAAATTAAGTCATTTACCCACAAGTTTTGTCCGTGGCTATTCATCAGAATTCTTGTAGTGACCCCCATCGAAATCAATCAACCAGGCTCAAAAATATACTTTTCTAACCTACCGATTAAATTAGAGTATAGGACCACCAATCTTTTCAAGAACCAAGCCCCATTTAATTAATGCTTTTGGTAAACTCTTACCTTATCCGTCAAGTCGATAGCGATAGTATCTCCATATCTTTGAAAAAGATCACGAAAGTGGCGTTTCACAACCATGGGCTGCACGCAGTCAACCAAACTCGTGTTATAATTATGTAGCTCATGCATAAATCATAATAAAATTCATAGCAATCCTTTTATATTATCATCATCGAAAAAAATTATTATATTAAGCAACAAACTGTTTCATGATCAACGTCCATACCGTATCTTCATGCTCAATAATAGCAAGTCGCGGTTTATCGCTCAAATCAACAATTTGCTCCTACAAGAGTGGAATTGAACCCCAGACCTGAAATAAAAAATTCGCTAACCAAATATTTGGATGGTAAGTACTTTATCGGTCCGTTCAAATAAATATGACTTGTGAATTAAATATAGCTGCAAAGGCCACTTCTTTCAATATGTAACAGTTGACCTACAAAAATGATGCCATTTTGGGAGAACTAACATGAAGGTTTCTTAACGTGCGAACTAACTTTGTATGTTGCATATTGTCTATGACATGGTTAGGCATCCCTGAACCATAATCATTAACAAATGTCCAGTGTCCTGACCACCTGCACAAAAACACACAAACCAAACTCATTCACACATTATCACAAACCCTTGGTGTGCCTCATGTAATCGAAGGCAATGTTCAAGTCATATGAATTAAATTAAAAAAAACGCATCTCTTATAAGAATCAAGATTTTAACTTTATATTGTCCATGAAATTCATTCATCGTTCTTTATGAACCCGTTACGACCTAAAACGCAAACAAAGTAGACCGGTAACTGAAGAATCAATGAAAGTATGAGATGATGGATCACACCTTTTTTTTATCAAGATAGTCGGCTTGCAACTCGACTATTGACTACACAATAAATACCGTTAAGAGCCTTAGGTGTGGTGACCTTAGGTTAAGGTTTAACATTTGTCATGTCAGCGCCACATCAGCTTTAACATTTCACCTTAACTTAACAAAAAACACCCCTTATCATAACATTCCCAAGTTAAATCTTAACTCACCAACAATTTAAAAAAAAAAAACAACCCCTCATTTAGGGGGCAGAAATGAAAAAAAAATAGAAAATTGAAAATTGGCTTTAACGCAGCGTTATCCCTTTAACATGGTATTAAGGCTTGACCTTTAACACCACACACGGTATGGTTAACATGCCCTTAACACCCAAATGTTAAGGTTTAACATAGGTTTCATGTTACCATATCGCATGCTCTAATAAAACCTAATCCGACTCATGCCAATCTAAAATGTAAATGGTTTAAGGGCTAATAACCTATTAAAGCACTATACTTGTCAAGAATGGCAGTTCTGCGTAGCGAACTAAAAAAACTCTTTTAGACGTTAATGTTGACATTTTTGTCTTTCTTTAAGTATTATGACCATTTTACCCTTCGAAAAATATTTCAAAAAAAAGAATTTTGAAAAAAATTTCATAAATTTTTTTTAATCTAAAAAATAAAAATAAAAAATCGTATGTCCCAAAAAAATTCTAAAAAAATATGTTTTAGAAAAAAATTTCAAAAAAAAAAAAGATTTTCGAAAAACAAAAATCAGAAAATTTTCTAATATGTTTGACTCCGTTTTTATACGTTTTCACCTGTTTTTTATTCACTTCTGATTTTTTTATCGATTTTTTTTATTACAACATATTACAAAAAAAAATCAATTTTTTTCGTGTGTCACAAAAAAAATTCTAAAAAAACACGTTTAAAAAAATACTGAAATTTCAGAAAAAAAAATTTGGAACAAAAATTTTAAAAAAAAGTATTTCGAAAAAAAACAAAAAATATATATTTTGGAAAAAAAAATTCGAAAAAAAAATATTTCGAAAAAAATTCAGAAAGGTTAAAATGGTCATAATACTTAAAGAAAGACAAAAATGTCAACATTAATGTCTAAAAGAGTTATTTTTTTAGTTCGCTACGCAGAACTGCCATTTTTGACAAGTATAGTGCTTTAATAGGTTATTAGCCCTTAAATCATTTACATTTTAGATTGGCATGAGTCGGATTAGGTTTTATTAGAGCATGCGGTATGGTAACATGCAACCCATGTTAAACCTTAACATTTGGGCGTTAAGGGCATGTTAACCAAACCGTGTGTGGTGTTAAAGGTCAAGCCTTAACACCATGTTAAGGGGATAACACTGCGTTAAAGCCAATTTTCAGTATTCTATTTTTTTTTCATTTATGCCCCTTAAATGAGGGTTTGTTTTTGTAAATTGTCGGTGAGTTAAGATTTAACTTGGGAATGTTATGATAAGGGGTGTTTTTGTCATGGGTTAAGGTGAAATGTTAAAGTTGCGACGTGACTGACATGGCAATGTTAAACCTTAACCTAAGGTCACCACACCTAAGGCTCTTAACGGTATTTATTGTGTAGTCAATAGTCGAGTTGCAAGCCGACTATCTTGATAAAAAAAGTGTGATCCATCATCTCATACTTTCATTGATCCATCATCTCTACTTTCATAATATGGTCATAATAATTAAAGAAAGACAAAGATGTCAACATTAATGTCTAAAAGAGTTATTTTTTTAGTTCGCTTTGTAACTGCTATTCTTGACAAGTATAGTGCTTTAAAAGGTTATTAGCCCATGATTTAATCATTAACTAAATGACTTAAACTAACCATTTTTTTTTCTCTTTTTTTTTTATTTGGTTTTGGCCTTTCTTCACATGCATATGATTAACCCAAATTAGTTATCCCAAATTAGCTCATGTTGAACTCCTATTTTCCTGACTCTCTGTCATTTGCTTTATAGCAAAATAGGTCAAACACAGCCTATTTTGTCTTCTACTTGCACAAACTGATCGATCAAGAAAAAATGTTCAAACACAACCTATTTTGTCTTCTACTTGCACAAACTGATCGATCAAGAAAAATTGGTCAAACAAGTGTCTTATTCATCATTTAAAATTTTATATTGATATACAAATACACAAAATACACCTTATTTTATTTTATCGCAACAGTAGCCATGAATTGCAAACTTGCACTGTAAACACTTTAAGATTAAGCGGTTGTATAAACTCCAACCACACAACGTGCAGTGACCATCTCTTTTAGTCCCTTCTAAAAATGAAAGAGGGTGCGGGTGACCTTTAAACCTAAAAATGCCTCCATACTTCACATGCATTTTTATGTTGGTCAACACCTCTGTCAAGATAGAAAGGGGCCCAAGTTGTTGCCTCTTGAAGTATAAACTCAACACAAGGAAGATGAATGGACTGTACACATTGATCACAATGATAGAACGCAGTATTAGGATTAAATTCCTCTTCGCAAACTTCACAAAAGTAATCACCGCCATAGTTTTCAACTGGAAAGTACCTTAGGGTCATGGGATGCTTGTCATACTTGTGTCTTATTGTATCATGCCACAACAAAGCACACTTTGAGTGTAGGTAAAACTTACAATCCTCACAATTGTAAGAAACGTCAATACTTTTTAGAACTTGGCTTAAGTTTACGAAGTAGATGATTTGGATGGGATTTATGTGTGATATATTCAGGTGTGACCCTGCAAGAAACGTTAGTGTTGTAGCGACTTTTAACATAATTATCATCATCACTGTAAACAAATCCATTACAAGTTAACCCACAATAATAACAACCGAACATAGATAATAAAAGGGACTGGTGGCAATAGTTTAAGGGTAACTTCCACCCCTTTTCTTCTTAGCTTGAGTAGGCAGCCGGGTACACCAAACATGGAGAACAAAGTTGCATCCATCATCAAAAGATGTACATTTGTAAAACGACATGTTCGTGATTGGTCTTATGCATGCATTGCATAAAACTTCAATCATTTTCATTGAATCATGACTGGATGATGTTGTTATTCTTGAAGAGGTAGGTGTTGCTGTAATGTCATTACAGCATGGTGTATCTACAAGAGTTAATGGGTGTTGATGAAAAGGATGTGTTAGGTTGGTTTCGAAGACCCTTGATCCACTTTCTCCATAAATGTGTTTGAACGAATCAGTTTGATCGTGGAATGGGAGACGGAGGAGATCAGGATAGTGATCATCATTGTAGTTTTTAGAAGCTGCAACACGACCATATTTCATGCATACAATCACTAAGTTATTAAGGGGCAATTACATAATTACATATACCCACTAACATATATAGTCATTAGTGACAGATACAAAAAGTATCTCTAAAAGTACCAAAAGTGTCAAAGTCTTGAGTGTAAGGATATATATTTTACCATTTGAGACACATATTTTCCACAAAAGTGTAATTAAATGTCACGATCTTAATTTTTTACTCGCACATTTTGAAAAGCATCACTAGATATTTAGATTATGAGGAATTCTAAAGCCACGTCAAAACATCCACAAAATGACGTGTGAGATAGTGATTGGTAGATTTTATTATAGTTTCTTTCTTCTCTCTCATTAAGCCAATCACTGGCTGACACACCATTTTCTGACAGATTTTGTAAATGTTTTTATGTAGCTCTAGCACTTCTCTTAGATTATTGACACGTTTTTTTATTACTAAATCCTCTGTAACTAAAACTCATTTTTCTTGTGGTGATAATTAAATGCAATATATTACAAACTTAGATTTAATGACGTCTTTCACATACCTGGATTCAATTAGATGGCATTTATTGATGCCTTTTTTGATGTAGTTGCGCAATCTGTGTGTACATAAAATCGACATGTCTCACATTTGTAAATCCAAAGATTCTCATCAAATCGCTCTTCACATACGTTACATCTTGGATAAAATTTAGCTTTTTGATCAGCTCTTGGAAATGGACATGCAAGTGTGAGCGGGTGAGTATGAAAAAAATTTTCCTTTCTAAAATTTTGAATTAACTAATTTTTATGGAGGAAAAGACAATCCCCATGGGCGAAAAACGAAAACAAGTGGTACAGTGATAAAATTTTCCTTGGTGTTTGTTGCCACACGCATGACAATTTGCCAAAATATCCATAGGGATGGACATTATGGTGTGTTTGGTGGCTAGGGTGATAGATAATGTGGTTTTGTACGCCATTTTTGGCACATCCTAAACCAATGGATGTTCATGTTGTAACACTTCCATTTCAACAATTTGATTTTAAATTGACAATTTTTTTTGTTTGAAAAATAGCAAACAGAAAAGATGATAACATGAAATAGAGATGTTAATTACATTATATAAGGATTTTTTAATGATATATTATTTTCCTTTTCTCTAAGAATCCATAGAGTAAAATATACGCATGTATTTCGAATATAGATTGGCTGATTGGCATGTCCATATATAGAGAAAAAGTCAGACCTTTTAAACAAAAATGTAATTCTTCTTTGGACATTCTTTTCTTCCTTATGTAGTTTAATTATCTCTTGCTCTTTATTTTGTGCTTCGAATTTTCAAGGCAAGTATATAACAAGCCTTTTACTTTAGCATCTATTAATTTACTTTATTCTATAACACTCATATTTGGCACTAAGAGAAACAACACTACAACAAATTAATATTATGCATGCGTGTATTTTTTCTGTACGATTAAGTTCTTACACCATGGACATTGATTTGCAGTTATACTAAATATGGAAATCACAACCTCTATATAACATGTTAAACACTTAAACTTTCATTTTTCATGCATTAAAACTCATGAGCTAGCTTCGCTAAATTTTCTTTTCTCCTACATTAAATGATTTAAGCATACCGTATATATTTTTATGAATGAATGAGTGTGCTAATTAGGCTAAACCACAAACTATTTTATTATTACAGAATCAATAGTACATTATTATTTGTTTTAATTACCCAAGAAATGAGAAAATTCACTTAAATGGTATTTTTACTAGTGATTGATGTGGTATTTGGGTAGGATCCTTAGATCTAAGAATAATGATTTATGTGATATGTGGAAACATGCATAGATGGTGAAACGACAATTTATTGGCGCCTGATGTGTTTGTGTTGACAATGTTAGAAAAACCTGGCTATCGAGGTAGTATTTTTCTACAAAAGACCAACTCCATCCCATTTAAATGATCACTTGTTCATCAATATAACTTATCAAGGTATTTCATTATCATGGCTATCGAGGTAGTATTTAAGATAATGTTTGTTTGATTGGTATGGGAATAACCAAATGTGTATTATTTATTATTCTTTGATTATGTCACTAACATCGTATCATTACACACATAAGGTCAATAAATAATTTTAGAGAGAGAAATAAATAAAGAAAAATTTTAGAGAGAGAAAGTAAGTAGGTGAATTCTAGAGAGAGAAAGGGAGTGTATACAAATGAGGATTCACACACACAAACTAGTTGTTTGTGTGTATATATGAGACACCTAACTAGGTGTTTGGATTGGGCTTAGGCCTTGTCGTTGGCTCTTGTTGGACTTAAGGATGGATAAGTTACTAACTTGTCCATTTATATGTATACTTGTCCAACTTACAACTAGTCCAAACCCATTGACACTATACTAACATATTACAACACGTACAAAACTCATAAACATTACGTAGTAGCCACTAAATGGGAAATGATTGTCTCTTTTGAGGCTAACAATCTCCCCCGAAGAGGCGATCATAAATTAGACAACATTTTACGTTAAATACAATACTTAGTGGTCTTGATCTTTGATCTTCTTTGATGATTGTCTCTTTAATCTGGTAGAGTCTTGTGTTGTAATAGTCTTGGTTTAGGCATCTTGTTCCAATCATGCGTCTTGGTCTTTGTCTTTGTCTCGAGCTCTTAAATCTTTGTCTTACCGTGACAACTCTACATCTTAGATTCGATGTTGACCAACATACTCATAGTTATCATCACTTAGAAAGCTTCCCGGTCACTGATCATACAGAATCTCAAAAAATACTACAAGGCACGAATAAAATCCCATAACATGTACACCATTTCTTCTTGCGTAATGGCATAAAGGAATTGCTTTCATAGATAATAGGTGTCATGCCAAGTATGAGTATGTGGTATGTATAATTTGTTGCTAAAATATGATGGAAATGAATCTTGAGTGGTTGCATCTTACGCCTTAACCTATATCACAACAGTAGATAATAATTGTGTCGGGCCAATCAATCATTGTAGACTTTCTTAAAGAATGTTCCACTATGATTGTTTTACTAATGAATGTTGATAAGTCCTATATTTTTAAATACTTATTACATGTTTATTTGCTCATATTATACATGTTTATATCCGAATTGGTACTTAATTGGCTTAGTTTTCCCATTTTTCAGTGATGATGGAGCAATATTATAAAAGATACGGAGAAAGACATGATTTGGAGCTAATCACGATTACTTTGTATGCAAGCTGTAAAAGAGCATACGGCGTATGTAACTTTGTCCATACGCCGTATTGGTACCTCGAAGAATTCACTAAGTCATGGTGAATATTGAAGAATACGACGCATTTAACTATGGGAATGGGCCGTAATTGGAAGCTCTACAGTCAAAGCCCAAGTCAAACATTGAAGGATTATGGCGTATAAAACTATAGCCATACGCCGTATTGAAGATCTTATTCCCCATCCAAGTATATCGAAGATTTGAAGGTTACTACGTATCTAAACTCAAGATTACACAGTTTTTAAAAGATACATAGATTATACTTGGAATATGGTTTCTTCGTCAGCAATTAAGAAATCGAGAATACATTGTATTCCTACCCTGACAGAAGACAATAAATATATGCCCTAAACGGGAGTTTTAGATATCTTTCACTCACCACTCTCAACCACAGCCAAATTTCATCATTCCTAGGCCCCAAGATCAATCCCAAAAGTTAGGTTATCAAGGAGATAAGGTCTCATATCATCACATTAGGTTTAATCATTTGATTTGTACATTGATTTCGCTATGATTTCCATTTGTTTATCGTTTGAATTATCTATTTGTGTTTTTACATACGTTATGGGCTAACAACCTTAGGTGTTAGCCATGTTTATGAATATTCTATGATAGTTATTTCCGTTTATTAAGATCTAATGTTTAGTATTGCTTAATTTATGTGTTTATCGTTTAATACATGCGTGTTTATATGTTTGAGTAGGAGATTACTTGTTTAGAGGCTAAATACATGGACCAAGTGGTCTAGTCTAGGTTAGATAAGAGTGTGGGGGTATTGTCTGGACAAAGGAGATACTCCCCACGTTAGCTGATGTCACCAATACTTTACAATTTGATCATTGCACTAATAAATTTATGACTAGAATCGAATAGGATTAACATGGCTAGCACTTCCTTCTCTTTATTGATCACAGTGACATAGTTTAGATAGTTTAATTTACTTTTATGTTTTAGTAGTTAATTAATCAAATCAATCAGAACCCCTGATAAAATCTGTAAAACTTCCTCATCATCGTATACTACTTCGTCGTGTGGATATTCTGGATTGAGATCTATAAGTTTCAATGGATGTGCATGAGGTAACACATCCATTTCAATGAATTGATTTTAATTTAAGGAATTATTTTTTGATCGAAAAGAAATAGAATAGAACAAATGGCTGATAGAAAAGATGATAACCTGAAATTGAGGTATAGAGGATATTATATAAGTAAATTTTTGAACGATATATTCCTTTCCCTTTCCTTATTAATCCACAAAGTTAAGATAATCATACATTTCGAATATAGGTTGGAACGTCCATAAAGAAAAAGATATACCTTGATAAAAAAAAATTGTAATTCTTTGTCGAGCATTCTTTTCTTCCCTGTGTAGTTTAATTTATCTCTTGCTCTTTGTTTTGTGTTTTTAATAGTGCAACAAAGCATCTAACAAGTCTTTTACTTTAACATAAAGTAATTTACTTTATTCTTTAATACTCGTATTTTGCTACCCTAAAGAGTAAACTACCATATGTTTATGATTGGAGAGGTTAATTTCTTACACCCTCAACAATGATTCTAGTTAAATATGACGATCACAACCTCTATATAACTTGAGTTTAATTTGCATTTTTAATGAACTAAAACACATAAGCTACCTTTGTGATTTTTTATTTTATTACTCCGTATTATTTTTTTAATATCAAATGATTCACGCATACCATAAATTCTTATGAATAAATGAGTGTGTTGATTAGTACAAAACTACAAACAACTTGATTTTTTTTTAAATCATTGCATTTTTACATTATAAGTTGTTTTGACTACCCTAGAAATGGGAAAAATCACTTCCATGGCATGAACTCTAGTTAAGTACAATAAGCTTTTCATTTTGTGCAATAGGTAGGATCCTTAGATTCTACAATAGTGATTTGAGCGTTATGTGAAAACATGCATAGATGGTGAAACGACAATTTGGCCATTACATCTGATGTGTTTGAATGTCCAGGTGGAATGATTTCAGAAACACCGATGCGATTAACTCGTAAAAGTGATAGATGAGCACATATAATCATCTGAAAAAAATGTCACAATGAGAATCACATAATTTTGAAGGAAATAATACAACAAAAAATGTGGTTGGCGAAAAAAATTGAAGTAATTATCATTCGGATCGGCATATGGAGTATCGTCTTCAGCCATTTTAGTAGGTAGCATTTTAGTGAGCGTTTAACACTTGCAACAAATAACCAACATCAATAATTTAAGAACTTGAAAACCAAAAGAAGATATCTGAATTTACAAACCTAAAGACAACATATATTATTATAATCCCTTTTGATAGCATATAAAGAATAGTCCTTTCACATCATTTTTCACATCCCATTCAGGTGGAAACAATATACACCGGGCCTCTTTATCTATAAACTTAGTCTCATAAGTTAATCAGCCCCATTAATCTACACAATGCAAAATCTCATGAAGAGTTTCATGAGATTTTAGTCTCACGTCACTACTACAGATTGGAAAAGCATCCGTTTATTTAGAAATATGCTCTTTTGATAAGTATTTGTGTAGCATTCTCGCTCATGAGTTGTGTGGTCATTCAAAGTACGCACTTTATATATGTTCTCCAATAGAGTTGTCTCTTTACTACTTATCAGAGCTTATTTGGTTCTGTAGTGTCACCACGGAATGCGGTCATTGCAAGTTGCCAAATGGTTGCAGGCACAGGTAACTGTTGTACATGTAAGAATATATATTGTGAGATATGGTAAAGTACCCTCTACAACGATGTATATTTGGTTTAAGCATGTGCCATATAATTTTAAATGTGCTTATTACATGGACTTGTCTTGAATGAAGTCATTTGAGATTGTTAGTTGTGTTGTTTCTGTGTGTACTCAAAACATGGACTTAGATAGTTCCAAGCGCATATTCAAACACCCCCTAAGACTTTGATTTGGATTTATGCATCTTTTTCGGATAATGGAAATCGTGCAACATACGAGTGTAAGAGGTCTTGGCATTGTCGCCTTTGAAATGGAAGTAACTGGTTATACCATTGCTTTGGCATATTGTCTTCACAAAGATCTTTGCATTTCAGCTTATGGGGAGTTGGCCTTTCTTCTCATTCAAGGTATAATGAACATCAAATTTAAATGTTTGTCTTGATGTCAAAGTAAAAGTTCTATTTTATTTTCTTGGTTATTGCAACGATATTTTTGGTGTCAACTATCTATTACTTCTCTCAGCCTGTGGGTAACTTGCCATGGATCCGTGCATTGCTTTGGGATATAATATAGGATAATAATGGTTTAAATATAAACTTTCATCCATTTTCCGGTTTAACTCGCATTATTTGTGGCAATAATGTTGTTACCCTCTATGCTTTTGTCCCTACGCTATTTTTTTGTTTCATTCAAATGTACATATCTTGTATGCGTAACACTCTTGATAGATCAGTTTCCGATGGGTTTGCATCTTACCTTTATTGGTTCTTTTCTTTTTCCTTCAATCATATTATGAAGTTTGATGATCAAAGCATATATTTTTGAATGAAAAGTTGAAGGATAAAGGTATTGCCAATGTTCTTCTAAGTTTGAACCACCAGATGGGTGAAAGCTTGAGGATTAAAGCATTATTCACATTTACCGCTATAAGATGTGTGTTATGTAAGTCTTTCATTTGAATGGTAGAGTGTATAATATATGCATTTCCTTAATGAGATTATGACGTACATGTGGCCTAGCACCAACAATCTTAGCTGGGAAAATTGATCCTCTTCTTTTTGAAGCCTTATATGTAAGTTGAAAACTCTGTCAATTCGGTAGAAGTTTGCTTTAATTTTTGTCTTTTGCAAATTAATTAAAGAAATTGTTTGTTGCAGGCATCTCAGCATGCAATCTTTTTCTTTGGGAGGGTTCCTCAAAATTGTGAAAATTTCGAAGTAAGTTACTGCTTGTTGAGATTTTAGTTTTTATTTCTGCACTTTTAGTACTATAATCTTCATATGCCACCAAGTATTAGGAACAGGGTCAACTGTTACATTCATTTTGACAATATGCCTCGCAAGTCCCAAGATGAGTACCCGTGAACCTAAACAATGAAAAAGTATTGATGGAAAATGAAACTTAACATGTGCCCTTATGGAATGAACTTTTTTTCTCCTATATAAAGTTTTCATGATTGAACTAGTAATCTAAGCTGCTTGTTATTTCGTATTCGAGTTGCATTGTTTACAACAGTAGTATGTTTGCACTTGTGGATGCATGATCAAATTTTCAAAAATATTATTTAGGAAAAAAGCTATAAATTCATAACGTACTTTACAAAAAAACTCATTATGCTCTCTCTACTTCACTTATTGTCATTATACATAACCGTTTTCATTTTATTCATTTATTTTCTGTCCGTTTTTATCCGTTTTCGTAAATCGTCCATTTTATCCGTTTTCATTTTAATATGTCCGTATAAAAACAGATAAAAACGGATAAAACCGTTTTGACATGGATAATAAAACGGTTTTAATCCGTTTTTATCTGTTTTATCCGGACGATTAAAATAAAATGGATAAAATAGACGATTTACGAAAACGGATAAAAACGGACAGAAAATAACCGAATAAAATGAAAACGGTTATGTATAATGATATCGACCGGAAACAACATTAAGTATAGTGACAATAAAAAAAGTTGAGAAAGCACAATGAGTTATTTTGATAAAGTACATTAAGCATTTATAGCTTTTTTCCTATTATTTATTGTAAGATTTTTTGGCCGTATATACAAGGATGTTTTTTTTTCACAAACCTTGCACGTTGAGTTTGAGTTTGTATATATACATTTTTTTCTTTCATACTTTATTTTGCATATACAGTAAGAGTTTTTTTTATATAATAACACAAGTGCAATTGATATTCCCAAACTTGTAGTTCGGTATTGCACTAAATTTTCTTTTGTTTTATCTTACTTACAGCTAATGATTTTTTTTTACTACTAAGGAGCTGGGCGACATCCTGAGCTTGCGTGGCATGTTAGTATTTAGGAAAGGTTGCCATGTGGTTATGCTTTTGTATATCTCCTTTCCCTTAGTCTAACAAAACACTTGATTGTGAAATTGTTGTTGTGATGCTTAATTAGTGGTACTATTTAGTATGTTTGGTAGTCCATATGACTTGTATTTAACTGTTGTGAAACTGATATTGGATCTTCAATCCATTGGTTTTGGTATAGACCTTCATGGTTATAATTTTGGTACAATTTTGTTGCTGTTTCTGCCTGTGTTGTGGAAATACATTGTAAAAAGGTGATATCTAAAAAAAATAAAAACTAAAATAAAAAAATAAAAAACAAAAAATTCATAGTCATGTTTTGTAAGCAAAAACAGGGGTTTATGCTTATTAAATATGTTTTTTTAATCATATAGAGCAATGTTTTCAACCAACAAACCGGGCTCTATTACACATCATAAAGCCCGTTTTTAAAACGGGGTTCTATGGCAAATCCTAATAGAGTCCCTCCCC
This sequence comes from Chrysanthemum makinoi, assembly GCA_910596185.1. Lineage (NCBI taxonomy): Eukaryota > Viridiplantae > Streptophyta > Magnoliopsida > Asterales > Asteraceae > Chrysanthemum > Chrysanthemum makinoi. The sequence continues at coordinate 274,280,966 of OU343221.1, forward strand.
CTTTGTGCCCTCATGAAAAACCGGGCTCTATCAACCTTTTCAATTGGGCTCTATGTCCATTTTTGTAATAGTACGAAGTTGAATTTAACTGTATGTTGGAATCACTCCTAAACACCAATCAAGTGTTAGTAATTAATATGTAATAGTTAGCTTAATTATGGCCTTTATGTTTGTTTTAGCCTTAAGCTTATGTAGAAGGCCCATGAGCTTAGGCCCAAGCCCAATAAGGAAAAGGGAAGGAGAGGGAGTGTTGCCCTAGCTCCTTGCCTATAAATACTATGTAATAACCCTCACTTGAGGGTTGGTTGTTCAAGTTATTCTCTCTTTCATACTCTTTGCCTAAACCGTATTATTATTTACGTGTATGTGTGTGTGTAACTTGTTCATCCGCCTTAATCTCTTCCTCTAAAGCTTGTGTTTGTAAAACTAGTGACCTATCAGTGGTATCAATCGCCTAATAGTTGAGTGAACGTATTGTTTGAAGTGAATTTTGGTCTCATGCCTAACTTGCGTTAACCTCACCTTTGGCTTGATCAAAAACGTATTTTTTACACTTTTGAATCCAAGATTCTTGTACTTTCAACGTTTTAAGGTGTTAAAATACTTGTTTTTGGCAAAAAGTTTCAAACTTTATGCGTGGATAGTTGTTTTTGAACGTGTTTTTGAATGAGGGTTTCATTCTACTCGTAACTGTTTTAGAGGCTTTGGTTCATCAAGTTTCACACTTTTGTGCATTTTGGTGTTATTGAAGCTATTTTCTCACACAAAGACTGGTTTAGAAACACTTTTGGACAGAATCAAAATTTTGTGCAAACCTACGTGTAGTAAAACCCTAAAACTACGCGTAAGTGCATCCTTGGTTTGATCTTCATTTTCGTGGTTTATTCCGTGTTTTCTTACTTGGATAAGTTTGAAAATACGTCGACTTTGGATATCTCTTGCACTGTGATAGTGTAAAAGATCATTTGGGCAAAAAGCCTAAAATTACGCATAAGCATAAGCTTACGCGTAGAAATCCTACGCATAAGATTTTTCTTACGCCTAAGCTTAGTCTTACGCATAAGAAAATCCTACGCCTAACTTTCTACGCCTAACTTTTGTCTACGCCTAACTTTAGTGCTTTTCCCTACTTACGCGTAAGCTAAATCCTACGCGTAACTTTGGTGTTTTTACGCATAAGTGCTACTTGGTTCTTGTCTTTTCTACGCCTAAAGTCACTTCATCAACAAAGGTTCATTCGACTACAAAGATCCATTTTTACCAACACAAGTTTTCAACATGTCTCAACCTCCATACTCTAACTATTTCCCTTACACTTATCCTCAACGTCAACAACAACAACAATTAACTCCTCAACATCAACAATGGAATCAACAACAAGCAATCTATCAACAACAATTTAATCAACAACATACTCCACAACTTGGTGCAATTCCACAACCTCAAATGGTTCAACCACCACCTAGTCTTCAAGTTCAACCCTACACAACTGAATTCAACCAACATCCGTCAAGGAACACTATGAAGGAGCCTTCTTGGTTTGCAAAGATGTGTGAAGCTTTAAGCAGCCAACAATCAATACATGAAGCTGGATCACTTGATAGACCTCCAATGCTCACTCCAGGCAACTATGATCAATGGGTGATAAGGTTCTTTAGGTTTTGTGATTTGAAGAAGCCACATGGAAAATTCTTAAAGAAGGTTATCTTGGAAGGTCCATTTCAGATGCCTAATGTAGTTGTACCCGGAGATCCTACTGCTAATCCACCAAGAGATGAATAAACCAACATTGCTACTGTTGCAGACTTGAATCCTACAGAACTTCTACACTATGAAGCAGATGAACTTGAAATGGAATATATCCTCTTAGGATTACCAAACCCAATTCTTCGTAGTGTTGATGCTCAAAAGACTGCACAAAAGATGTGGGCACATATTCGTCTACTTATGGAGGGATCTGTACTCAATCAAGAGGATTTGGAATCCAAAATCTACTTGGCTTATGAACACTTCATGATTGAACCTGGAGAGACACTAGAGTCTTATCATCATCGTTTTTCAGACATCATCAATGATTTGGATAAACACAACATCATTATGCCAAGAATTGCAATGAATACTAAGTTCCTGAGTAGTCTTGGTCCTGAATGGGAGAAGTATGTCATTTTTCTCCGTCAAGTGAAGAATATGCATCAATCTACCTATGGGTTGTTGTACGATTACTTGAAGCCTCATGAAAAGGAAGTTGATCGTGAAAGGATTCTCCGTGCTAAAATTGCTCCACCGACACATCCGGAAAATCAACAACTTGCCTTATATGCTCAACAGAATTATCCTCCTCAACCAGCAACTCAACCAACTGCTTCAAACCCACCACATGATCCTTCACAGCAACAAAATCAACTTGTTCCATACAACAACAACAATGCTCAAGCACTCGTAACTGAAGCTAATGAGGATATCGATCCGTTCGAAGCACTGCAACAAGGGTTTGTTATGATTGCTAATGCTTTTGGCCGTTATACAAACAGATCCAACAATTACATTCGTTCCTCATCTAACACAAGGAATCAAGCTGTTGTGAACAATGGACGAGTTGAAGTTCAGAATCGTGGTTATGGTCGTCAGATGAGCGGTGGTCAAGGGTTTAATGCTGTGGGTCGGAATAACAACAGAGCTCCAGTGGTGGAACAGGAAATGCTCGAATGGATTAAATGGTCTTCGATGCTACAACTGCAATGAGAAGGGACACTGGCTAATGCATGCCCAAAGCCGAGGACTAGGGGCAGTGCTTATCACAAAGAGGCTCTTCTTTGGCTCTTAAGGATGAAGCTGGTGGAACTCTCACAGACAAAGAATAGAGCTTTATGGCGATGCGACTCAGATGATGATATGGAGGACTTGCAGACCAACTCAGCAGTTATGTTGATGGCTAATATGCAAGAGTTACACATGAGTGAAACAGGCCCAGTGTATGACACTGATGGCTTGTCTCAGGTACCCGAACAATCCATGTTTATCTCTGATCTAATATCTCCGCAAATATCTGAATCTGGCAAGGCTCAGAATGTTCAAAATGAGTCTTCTACATCTCATTCCGATGATTTTCAAATAAACCCCGTAGTTACATTTGACGATCAAAATGACCTTACGGTTTCCCTTGATAATCAAATTGACTCTGTGGTTATACATGAGGATCTAAATAATGATCATGTTGAGACTCACGTTGAACAAGCCGAACTTTTGCCTCATCCAGATCTTGCTCGTTTAATACAAGACCAACAAACCATAGTGGAAGAATGTCGTGCCATTAATGAGGACTTAAAACGCAAAAATGCACTGTTAACCAAGGATTTTGAATGTTTAAACATGCAACTCAATTTTTTCAAAGCTCAAGATAAACGTGAAAAAGGTTTTGAAGTAGCTTTTGCTAAATCTCATCAGAATGAAAAACATTTAGAGAGACAGATGCGTGATCTAGCCGCTTCGAAAAATGCTTTGTTGTCTGAAATAGAACAACTGAAATATGAACATAAAAAGCAAATTAACGCTCTCACCTTAAAAAATCAAAAGCTAAGGCCGAGTTGTTAACTTGTCAAAAAGCGTTCTCTGCATACAAAAAGCATTCAACGAATCGAATAGATGACTATCTGGAAGAAATTGTTGATTTGCAAAACAAGCTTAAAGAGTTCAAAACTGTTGTTTATAAACATGGTGAGTCAGTAAAGCCTATTGAAAAGTTCACTTTAAAACCAAATCCAAAAGGATATGGACTCAATTTGGCTGATTACAAACCTAAGCTTTCTCTCAAAACATTCAAACCAAATCCGAAGTTTCAGTAGAATATAAAATTGATGATACTGTTCTGACTGTTGTTCAATATAATCGTCAAGAGGAATTAGATGCTAAAGACGAGAGTCGATCAAAATTAGAAAAAGTTGTTTATAAGAAACCTTTTACTTACTCACAAGCGGTCACTTTCGTCCCGTCAAAGGATTCTTCTAACACACCAAGGGTTATCATTAAAACACCCGAGTCTTCTTATGTTAATCCCAAACAAGACTTTGAACAAATTTATGGTCCTTTACCTTCCATCAGTGAAGTAAATTCTAAACCTGAAAATCGCAAAATTCTTCGATATTTTGACATTTTCATGGCTGACCTCAAAACTTTGGAACATGAGATAGTATATCATTCTGAAATAAAAGTTCAACATTTTCAATCGCCTCTGGCGCGAGAACAAAGAGACATTTTTTAGAAAAATCTTTTACCTAATGTCAAAAATTTGAAAATTTGTGCAATCTCTTGGGAAAAGGAATTTCATAAGGAACTTGGAGTGATGAAAAATGTTTTCGAGAAAACAGAAACATCTATTTCTAATACTAAACACAAAAAGAAAATGTTGAAAAAAGATGTTGATCGACTCTTGGAAGATGTTATCTGTGCTGATATCCATAATGTTGTGTTACTTCATGCTTTGCCATTTGCATCTGATTATATCTCTGCTGATATCGTTGATAATGTTGTTACCGTTGATAATTCTGATCTTGTGCATCAATTCAAATCTTTAAAAGCTGAAAATGAACGATTGAATAACGAGCTTTCAAACGCAAAACGTCGTCTTCAATTGTGTCAAAAAGATTGTCAAAATCGTGAACTTGATTTGCAGAAGAAAATCACCCAGTTGCAATCTCAATCGTTTAATCCAAAAATTGAGCAACTGGATGATCAAAACGTGTCTTTGAAAGGTCAAATCTCTAAATATGAACAAGAACTTGTAAAAGTTAAACAGGAATATGGTATCATATTTGATTTACTCAAAAAGACTCGTGTTGAAGCATCAAACGAGCTTGATCATTTTCTCAAACACACTAAGGAAGTCATGAATTTTTCGGGAAATCTTCGTTCTAAAAATCAAGAGTTGGTGCACACTATCTTTAAGCTAAGAGAAATGTTAGGAAAGTATGAACATTTGCCCCCAACCGTCATTAAAAAGATAGCACCAGTCACACTTAGTAATCGTGAACCTAGAATTCCTACTGCCAAAACACAAGTTGCTAACGTGCTTCCTTCTACTGAAACAGGACTAGTTTCATCTTTTCCAAACGTCCGCACTTCACAGCCTAGGAGCACTCAAACGAAGAATAGGAAGTTGCGACCTAGGAAAAGATCAATAAGGACTGCTAAAGTAGAAGAACACCCTAGGACAATGAATAAGACTCACGTTTCTTCCACTTTAGAAATTGCGTCTGGCAAATGTAATAGAAATAGTGATGTAACGAATGCTAAACCGTTAAGTACTTTTGATATTATGTCTGATGCACCTTGTGATATTTGTCTTAAAAGTATGAATTCTGATTGTCATGACAAATGTGTTGCTAAAGCTATCATCTCTCGTTTACGGAATCCTAAGATTCGGAATACCTCTAGGCCAACTAATCAATCTAAGTCTGTGCTTGGTAGACCGCCGTCTTTAGATTCTAAGAAACACATTGTTGTCCCTGTAGCTCCCATCTCACCTCCTAAGAATGTAATACCACCTAGTACATTCACTAAGACTAAAGTAAATAGTAGTTATAGATGGCAGAAATGGATACATAACACATTTGGATTTAAATGGATGCCTAAAATTATTAATGTGTGTATGTCTACTCTAACTGCTCCGGAACCCTCTAACATTTTGGGTTCCACATCTACTTCTATTCCATCTGTGTCGTCTGTGTGTAATGCAGGTGATACAGATCATTCTCTGGATTGTTGATAGCGGTTGTTCCCAACACATGACAGGCAATCTTAAATTGTTAACCAACTTTATTGCAAAGTTCATTGGCACTGTCAGGTTCGGGAATGATCACTTCGCAGCTATCATGGGCTACGGAGACTATATTAATGGGAACATCGAAATAAGCAGGGTTTACTACGTGGAAGGCCTCGGTCACAATCTGTTTTCAGTAGGTCAATTTTGTGATGGAGATTTGGAAGTTGCTTTCAGGGAGAAAACTTGTTTCATTCGTGATTTAAAAGGAAACAACCTAATGTCTGGCTCGCGTTCGTCTAGTCTTGACACTATCTCTATGCAAGACATGGTTGCTTCTTCCCCCATCTGCTTACTTTCAAAGGCAACATCAACAAAATCCTGGCTATGGCACCGTCGTCTCTCAAATCTAAACTTTCAGACCATGACCAACCTAGCTCGACACAAACTAGTAGAAGGACTCCCATGATTTCGGTATTCAAAAGATCACCTTTGCTCAGCCTGTGAACAAGGAAAAAGTACTCGTGCTCATTTTCCCTCTAAGATGGAACACAGCTCTCAGCATGTGCTTCATCTTCTTCATATGGATTTGTGTGGCCCGATGCGTGTGCAAACGATCAACGGCAAACGCTACATTTTAGTAATCGTTGATGACTATTCACGATGGACTTGGGTCTACTTTCTTTGAAGCAAAGACCAAGCTCCACAGATGATTATCACCTTTCTCACGAAAATACGTGTTCACTCCGCAACACCGTCCGACAAATCGAATGCAGACGGAGAAGGCCTGAATTTGTTAACCAAACCCTTCGTGAATTCTATGAGAAAGCGGAATACAAGATCAAACATCTATTGCTCGTACACCGAACAAACGGCGTTGTTGAAAGATCGAAACCGAACGTTGGTGGAAGCCGCAAGAACAATGTTAATAAATGCCAAACTCCAGTGTTACTTGTGGGTAAGCCGTCTCTCTGCATGCTATACTCAAAACCGTTCTATGATTACAAAACGCCACAACAAAACACCATTTGAGCTTGTCCACAACAGAAAACCGAATCTAAAACACTTTCATGTATTCGGATCTCTTTGCTATCCGAATAATGATCGTGATGACTTTGGAAAGCTCAAAGCCAAAGTTGACATTGGAGTCTTTATAGGATATTGTGATAATTCTAAAGGTTTTCGCATCTGGAATCGTCGAACAAAGGAGGTAATGGAAACAATTCATGCTCATTTTGATGAACTCACGGAAATGGCTTCTGAGTATAACAGCTTAGAACCCGGTCGCAACCGCTTAAACTTCCCCCAAACCCCATCATCGGTGAACAAAGCCCCCACTCACTCGTCAACAAATGGAAAGGTTATTTGCTCCAATCGTTCAGTGACGATATTGATGAACGTGCTCCAGGTGTATCCGCTGTTTCCGCTGCACAACCTGATAATATTCCTATACCTGATACACCTGCGACAACAACTACTGTTGACGAAGCACCACCAGTTGATTCCAACACAACAATTGAACAAACCGATTCCAACAATGATGAACCAGCTGATGATGTACCCATTTGCTAATGAGACTGCTGCACCAGATGTTGCGGAATCTTCAACAAACCATTTGAATCCTCAAAATCTGCACAATGTATACCAACATCAACCCTCTACACATAGATGGACAAAAGATCATCCTCTGGAAAATATTATTGGCAACCCGAATCAACCGGTCGTTACAAGACAACGTCTTCACTCAGATGGTGAACACTGCATTTATGCACTCACCGTCTGCCAATCTGAGCCCAAAAACATCAAAGACGGAATGACCAAAGACACCTGGATTGAATCCATGCAAGAAGAACTCAACCAAGTCAAACGACTTGAAGTATGGGAACTGGTTGAACGACCAACACGGGTTTATGTCATCGGTCTAAAATGGATTTGGAAGAACAAATTGGATGCTGAAGGGAATGTTATCCGTAACAAGTCACGACTCGTTGCTAAAGGTTATCGTCAGGAAGAGGGTATAGACTTTGAAGAATCTTTTGCTCCGGTTGCTCGTTTGGAGGCTGTTTGGATATTTCTCGCGTTCGCGGCTCATATGAATATGACGGTCTATCAGATGGATGTCAAACGGCGTTTCTCAATGGACAACTTAAAGAAATGGTTTATGTCAGCCAACCAGATGGATTCGTTGATCCAGAGTTCCCGAACCATGTCTTCAAACTGAACAAAGCTCTGTACGGTCTCAAACAAGCTTCTCGGGTATGGTAGGATAAGCTATCATCTTTCCTCATTGCCAATCATTTCACCAAAGGTTAGGTCGACCCTACTCTCTTTATACAATATCACGGGGCACATATCTTAATTGTTCAAATTTATGTGGATGACATCATTTTTGGGTCTACACATGACAAGTACTCAATCGCTTTTGCAAAACTAATGAAGAAACATTTTGAAATGTCCATGATGGGTGAACTTACGTTCTTTCTAGGACTGCAAGTTCATCAATCACCCCGTGGTATTTTCTTGAGTCAGTCCAAATATGCCCTTGAATTGCTAAACAAATTTGGAATGAAATCCTGTGATACTTATGCCACACCAATGGCTCATACCAAGAAGCTAGACGCTGACTTACATGGGAAATTAGTGGACCCTACAAAATATCGTAGTATTATTGGGTCTCTAATGTACCTAACAGCAAGCAGACCTGATATTGTCTTTGCCGTTTATCTATGCTCCCGTTATCAGTCACGACCAACTAAAACCCACCTCTCTGAGGCTAAAAGAATCCTCCGATACATCAAGGGAACCATTAACTTGGGGATCTGGTATCCGAAGGATTCTGGTTTTGAACTAATCGCTTTTTCAGATGCTGATCACGCAGGATATTTAGATTCACGAAAAAGTACCTCAGGAGCTCTACAATTTATGGGTGATAAACTGGTGTCTTGGCAATCCAAGAAGCAGGATTGTACATCGCTATCCTCAACCGAAGCAGAATATGTAGCCATGTCGGCGTGTTGTGCTCAAGTCATCCGGATGAGAACACAACTCAAAGACTATGGTTACGTATTTGACAGAATCCGATGTACTGCGACAATCGGAGTGCCATTGCAATCTCGTGCAACTCGGTTCGGACTCGAAATCAAAGCACATTGATCTTCGCTATCATTTCATCAAGGATCACGTGGAAGCAGGTACCGTTGAATTATACTTTGTGGGTACTGAATACCAATTGGCAGATCTGCTCACCAAAGCCTTGCCTCCCGCTAGGTTTAATGAGTTGGTCCACCGGATTGGTATGAGGTGTTTGACTCAAGAGGAATTGGATGACCTCCTAAAACAGTCTTAAAAACCTGTCAAACACCAAAACTCTCTTTTGTATATAAATTTTTCAAAAAACAAAATACAAAAATATAAAATCTGATAAAACAACAAAAATATTCTTCTAATCTATTTTTCTTTCCACATGGCAAGTACATTTCTTCCGTCAACACTTTAATCTTTCAAAGTTCCGTATTTTTCCGATTTCTTTCCTAAAAATCTTTGTTTGGTAACCAAAATGGAAGTTAAATGGCTTTGTTTGAAAAAGGAAAAGGTGGAGGGACCAAAACTGTCAAAATGTTAAAGTTACTATTAATAAAAACACCTCCCACCTACTTTTTTTACTTCACATTTAATACACACAACCAAACACATCTACGCCTAAGAATCATTCGAGTAATCCGTTGATTTGATCATCATTTTGTAAGTGTTTTAATGATCTAAACACATTTTTAAGCTAAGGTTTTTAATTTCATGCAAATCCAACGGCTAAAAAGTGTTTTACAAGTGATTATGTGTTCTACGCATAAGCGTATGAACACATAATCATTGTGTGTGTGTTTTTGGTTATATGGATTGTGTCAAAACGTTTCTTATACATCAAGGATACCATATTAACCATCAAAACCCACCCAGAAACACGTATTAATGATTTTTGAAAATTAGGGTTTATGAGTCGATTTGGGTTTTTCAAAATGTGAAGTGTTTTGGTCTAAAAGATTGTTGGGTTATGGTCATATGAGGTTGAATTGATGATTTCCATGGTTGTTAACCACCAAGAAACACAAATTGTTTGACAATTTAGAATTAGGGTTTAAAGTTCTATAGTTTGGGCATTTTTGATTCACATGAACTAGATGTTAATACTTGGTCTAAAGACTCTCACAACACTCTTGAACTACCAGAAAAAGTATTGTGCAAATCCTATGGCTAGAAATTATACGCGTAAATCTTAACCCTTAGGGTTTTGACCTACGCGTATGACTTTCTACGCATAACTGTTATATGAATGTTCATGCCATAACTTGTTGATAAAATGATGTTTTGTGTTAATTTTGATGATTTGATGAACTTATTTCAGGCTTTGCTATGCTTAATACTCAGAATCAAGGTCATTTGCAACTCTACGCATAAGGATTACCCTACGCGTAGTCATGTTATGCGTAAGAATAATCCTACGCATAACAGTTACGCGTAAGGTTCTACAATGGACTAAGCGTATCCTGTGAAGGATATGCGTAAACAGTGACCTCTACGCATAAGGTCTACTCTTACGAGTAAGCCTTATGCGTAAGGTTCTTATACGCCTACGCGTAAGCTCTACGCATAAGGTCCCCTTTTCCTACGCGTAACATTTCCTACGCGTAAGTAAGGATCCTACGCATAAGCTTTCGTCTACGCGTATACTACTTCTGTTTAAGCGTAACTTTGTCATTCCTATGCTTAAGCCTTGATTGACCTTCATTATGATTTGTTACGTGTACAAACTTGTTAATAAACTAATCATATCATCACGAATCCAATAATGTCACTAATAAACTTAAATGTTTGATACATTGTGAACTATAAGTGATAACATAAACTTTAAAACTTAAAGTTAACTAACTCACGAAACATTTCACGACGTCATTGGACTATTGGACAAAACAAGTGACTTAGGACTCGTAACAATTATTAACACTATACATTCAATAACTAGACAATAAAACCTTCTGTTGACTAACATTATGTCTTTCGATATGTTGGTTCTTTTGGCTAATGTTATTTCAGATCACGACATTGCTGAACAAATGAATGTGGATGCACCAGATGCTCTTACAATTGCTGATATCTTTCCAGAAGGTTATCCAAGAAAGCTTGGAAAGAACAATCTTAGGGTTGACTTTGCCACCCTAACATGCTCAGAATCATCTTGTCTTATTGCGGTGGATATTCTCAGGAATCATCCCTACCAGAATATGCTCTAACACTCTGCCACAGTTCCAGAGGTCTACATACAACAATTCTGGGATTCTATGCAGAGGATCACTGGTCAAAATGATGTGAATGTGACTCTTAATCACAAGCAAGTCACTATCACTCCTGATGACTTACGGGCTGTTCTCATCATTCCAGACATCGCCCCAACCGACTTCTTTGCTACCCCTCTTGAAGAGACGTCCTACGCTTCTTGATAGATATTGGTTATGATGAAGCTGCAGGAATAATTACTAAGCACTCACACGTGGAGTTGAAGAATATTCCTCAACCATGGAGGACACTCTATATAATCATCACCAAATCAGTCTCGGGTCGTGACAGTGGCTATGAGCATCCCAAGTTCATGGAACTGCAAATTTTCTGGTCGTTGATCAACAAGAAGGACATCATAATCGGCTAACGCTATGGGAAGACATGATGCTGTTTCACGAAGCTTGGCTCCAAAATTCCCTATGTCGATACACCAAGTGTTGATCCAGAGAGCTCTTGGACTTCATCCCGATATCCCCGGAGACTCAATGACCCGATAATCATGACATCTTGACTGAGCCCATACTATCCGTCGAATCAAAGAATCGGTCTACGAAGAAACAGGGAGCTGAGTTGCCCGATCACCTTCTTACAAAGGAAATCAAAAAGCTGAAAACGTACAAAATGTATCGGGTAGCCGTTAAAGAAGGTAAAGTTGGCCACCTTGATGAAAAGGCTTCTGGGACACCTACTCGGAGGACCAGAAGAGGCAGTGCTGGAAGTGCTACAAGTACAGAAAGTAAAAGGAAGTTTCCCAAAAGGAACCCTCCAAGTAAAAGGATTGTTCCCGCAAAGGAAGCTACTCCTATTCCAACTCCCAAACCTGAACCAAAACTACAGCTTAGGGACGAAAGTTCTGAAGAAACACAATCAGACGAGGAGGTCCACTATTCTGAAACAGCAAAAGATGTCTCTGACACTCCAACAGTATCAAAACCTCCAAGTCCTCAAGCTGATAAGGTTAAAGGAAAGACTCCGCTACTTGTACCTTATGATGGAAGCTCAGAGAGTGATGAAGAGCCACCGGAAAAAGTATACAAGCAGACGGTCAAAATCCTCAGACACTAACATAAAGCTGAAGAATTTGCTAAAGACCAAATGGGTGGACCTGGAGGAACAAGTGGTGATGTCCACTCCGAACCAACTCCTGATGCGGTTAATCAACCCGATAAGGGAGTTGGTGCCACCACTCTTGAGCAACAGCAAAAGCTTACAGAGGATACAATTGTCTACGATTTTGAGGAACCGGAAACTGACAAGAAGAAGAAGGATAAAGATGCTGATTATGATAAGTTTCTTCTGGATAGTCCGACACGTACACAGAAGGAAACTTCTGAACCGCCAAAGGACTCGGAGTCTCCACACATCTCAACATCATCAGATTCTTCATCTCACTCATCACAACCACCATCCAAGAAGACAACAAAATCATCATCCAAATCAGTGAAGAAACCACCTCGCTCTTGGATTTCTCACACACATAAACGAATTCTGAATGCTGTCAAACAAGTCAGAAAAAAAAGACGTGCTCAACAAGAAGTTAAATTTCTTTGCTGATCACATACAACATCTGTATAACGAGAAAGAAAAGATGCAAGAGGAAAGGAAGTTTGTCCAGGACTTCATGAAAACTCATCGTCAAGAGGAACTGAATGAAATGATAGAAGGCTACACCAAAAAGTACCTTCTGGAGTACGTTCCTAAGGTCACAAAGGAGTTAATCACCAGACAACTTTATCCAAATCTGATGCAAATCGCCAAGCAAACTATCCGATCAATGCCCTTAACCGTCACAATCAATCCAACCGATCCGGTAGTTTTCTCTAATAATGAATTGGTGGCCAAGCTTGTGACACAAATGTCGCCATGATCTGCAATGTTCAACTCTGAAGAAGCAAAATTGTTTCAAGCATTGCTAGACTACCAACTTCAAGAAGCTTGTAGATCTGAAGCTGAAAAGTTGAAACGTCCTAGAGACGATGAAGATAAGGATAAAGACAAAGACTCTGCACCAAAACGTCGAGCGATGCGGTGAATCTTCTTCGATGCCACCTCCTCCACAGCGAACTCCTGCACAACAGAGGCCGCCCACTCGGACTTCTACTGAAAAACCTCAGGATTCTGAGTTACCACCTGCGAATCAGCAAACCGGTGACCAATTTTAGTATACGGGTGGTGACGATGAAGAAGTCCGTGAGCCCCAACAACAACCCACCTCACCCAAACAAGTGCAGAAACCTGAATCATCATCAAGGCCCTCTAAAAAGAAGAAGAAGACGACTCTGCCTGACGTCGTATCATGGCTTGATGATGATAAAACCGAAAAATTTGAATGGTTCTCTACACTTGTCGATCAAACTCCCTATCTTTATGAAGGTCAAAATCTGGTCGAAGGTTCTACATTGGAGCATGCTAAACTGTTGCAAGAAAAGTTCCATGTGAAGAAAATGACAAAATCTGAGCTGAAGCGAATCAAGAATGAAGCGTTTCAACTTCTAAAAGACAACTCTGAAAGTGCTCTCGAGGTCGAATATCACCTTGATAACATTGCTCGAGCCATGTCTAACAACATGGATTGGCTCAACCCGGAAGCAAACATTGACTTCACAAAAAGGGACAACCCTCCATACTACACCGATTGGACCAAACCTTTACCGACCATTGGCCAACCAGATGAACCACGGATTCCCTTTCAATATTTCTTCAACAATGACTTGGATTTTGTTCTACACGGTGGCGATGGCTCAAGAAAATACGCTACATCGTTGACTCTTCCATTCCCAGCAGCTGTCTACTCAAACTGCATAGCCATTGAGGAACGTGCCAATCAGTTGTTCTCTGACAATGTGGTAGCATACGACCGAGATGCATTGTACGGGATTCATCACTGGCCAAAACGCAGACGAATCTACTACCGAAGCTGCCAGGTTCAAAAGTCACAACATGCAGTATTTAGTACCAAAGACATCGTTGCCATCCAACACGTTGGTCTTTCATCCAAATGGGACTACACCTTTCTCAAGAAGATTGTGGTCAAACGACAGGATGAAAGGGATTATGCGTTCTGTGTAGCTGATTTTGAGAACTTGTCTCTCTACGATATTGAAGACATGTACCTTGCCAAAGTACAGGGTTGCATGAGACAATTTTCAACCGAAATACAACGAGAATTCATCAAGTCACTACTCATTTTCATCAGACGCATAGTTATAAAAGAACGTGTTGAAGATCTCTAGCTTGCCGTTGAGTCATATCAGAAACGTGTTAACTTCACTCCACCTCAGCTTGATCTTCCCGACATCAACCAGCTTCCACAGTATACGATCATCAACAAACCATTCGGCGTCGTTTATCACAGTGCACTTCGAAGAAATTGGTTGATGGCGTGTAATGAGCTTCACACATTTGGAGATCATACTTTGAAGATGGTTAGAGATGGATTGGCGTACAGGTTGAAGGATATACATCTAAAGATCGGGTCTCCTAAACGATGGAATTCTCAGGAAAGGAGGGACGTGAAGAGGATCATCAAGATGATTGATGAAAGGTTGTTCAAGTTTTCCTTTCACTCATATCCTACGCCTAACCGTTTACTATTTACGTGAAAACATTGGGAACCCTAAGCGATGGAACTCTCAGGAACGGAGGAATGTGAGAAGGATCATCACCATGATTGATGAACGGTTGTTCAGAAGGGATCAGTTCGGACGATTGGAAAGCTATGTTGGTGATCGACCCAGGATTAACATAACCGGCTTTCAACGCCCTGTGCACACTCCTGGGAACATCACTGCACTTCCTGGTACCCCTTGAATTGTTTCCTTCATATAATTTTGGATGTATGATTAACTATGTGAATGGCTTGTGCACACATAACAGTGTACAACCCGTTCTTGTAAAGAAAGGACCCTGTGGTACGCTTCAGTGCCACAATCCTTATAAAAGGAGCGAAAGCTTCTTACTTTTGAGTAAAACCTATCAAACCGTTCACTTTTCAAGGTTTTGCTCAAAAGAACAAGTACTTCCCCTTACAATTTTCAAAACCTCAACCGTTTATATCACTTGTTGAGGGGGAGTATTTGACTTAAAACTTTGTTCAAACAAAACGTTCTTTGTGTCACTCTTCCCGCAACACTCGAAATGGTCATATTTATTCTCAAAACGTTTCAAAAATAACACTTTATATGCCATTTTTGAGGGGGAGAAAATATGTGATAAGAAATATGTTTGTCGCTTTCTCGTGTGCATAAACTTAACCAACGAATTGACGAAATCCTTAACTGTTAGTAACTCAAAAAGACTTGTCCGGGACGGGTAATAATTTCAAACTAGTTCTCTAGTGATGTAAACGTGTCTCGCAAAGGACTTGTCCTAGTAGAATGTACCATTCGAGAAACTCTTGGTAGACATGAACTTTGACGAGTTTGACAACCTTTCGAGGTTTGTCTACACCTTCAAGATAGTTATTAGAGCTAGTTGTCACCTAAAAACTGACAATGCAACTCTTTAACTACGCAACGTAGCCATGTCTCGCAAGGGATTGTCTATGTTGAGGTGATCAATTCAAAATGTGTGCGCTCTTTCCTCACTGTGCGTTTAACCGTTAAAACTATTAAGCAGATGTGGAGGGGGAGTATTTATGCAAAATCATATCTCTACAGTGGCACTAAAATGTTTTTCATTAACAAACACTTTGAGAAGATGTTTTCAGTGGTACAAAATGGTTTTATGGCGTCATAGGTTAGACATGGAGATATAAGGTGATTAAGGTTAGGAATAACCATCCTATGATCTGCCAGAGCCGGAGGGATCTACCCAAGGACACTACCATTAGTTAGTGTTAGAAGTCCTTAGGAATGATTGTAAAAAGGAGAAAATGAGAATCGGAGAAAGAAGGAGTTGAAGAATCAAAAAGAAATGTAAAGTAAAGGGTGAAAAGAAATAGACCTCCAGATTATTCAACTTAGGGCAGACACCGAGTTCAATTCATATGCTACTGATTGTCACTTGATGACACCGGTATTGAAGATTAAAAGTCGTCATGGACCAAGTGACGCATGCACTAAACCTTCTTAGCCACTCAAGTTTCTCTCAACAAAAGCTTGTTTCATTCTCACAGGAAACCCTACATAATCTATCGACTTCTCTTAGAGATTCTGATATTGAAGAAAGGAGACCCTCTCCCTAGTCTCCGCCAGAAAACCAAAACGCACAATTGAGTCTAGAGCCACGAGATTCATCAAAAGATCTCTTAGGAACACTTGACATTTCATCACTTGTTGATCAACAAATAAGATCATCAGTGATTCAGTGGTTCATATAGAGTCCTTCACAGATCTTAGCAATCTGTCGAGAACATTTATGAGAGGTTTACATCTGTGATCCTCAGTGATTGAATGGAAACTCCTGCCAGCGTCAACATCAAACAGCCCTGACAGCAGGTCACTTCGGTAACTCCCCGTGGATTACGCTTAGTGTGTCTCAGAAGGTCTACAGTCGTGAGGTGATGCTTTGGTATACCTCAGCGACTCATCTGAACCGTAGGTGTACTTCGGTACATCGTGTTATCTCACTCGTGGGACTCCGGTTCAGGAACGGCCTTTGTAAGAATTAGAGTTGAGTTTTCACACTATGCTTCTAACTCTCTCGAAGTTCAAACTTGTAAGTGCCGGAATCCGCTTATTACTAACCGTTTTATGTTTACTTCTTATGGAAGCACTGGAGCAGAATGATCGTGCAGATTCTTCACATGTTCACACCAACATCATCACTAATGGAAGTTTTATCCTAAAGCAACACAACAGTCAGAATGATTCTTTGTCAACCAAAGAATCTACAAAGTTAAATACTTAGAGAACTTCATCAGTACTGAAATCCAACGTCAAAGAGCGTGTGAGCATGTTGAAGAATGACGTGGAGACACTGGAGCAGCGAAGCAGACCTGAGGCAGACCTGATGCAGACTACAACATACTATCACTCTCATCACAAAGAACATCAATCAAAGAACAAAGTTAAAGATGACGTCAAAAGCATAACTGTTTGAAGAAGACAATTTCTCTACACTGGGGAGATTGTTCGTACTAAGACGATTCTTCTCTCAAGAAAGAAGAATGTCAGAAGACGTCAAAGCTTCTATTACATCAACGCCTTCACCGTTCATCACCAACACTTGAGGGGGAGATTGTTGGAATCACTCCTAAACACTAATCAAGTGTTAGTAATTAATATGTAATAGTTAGCTTAATTATGGCCTTTATGTTTGTTTTAGCCTTAAGCTTATGTAGAAGGCCCATGAGCTTAGGCCCAAGCCCAATAAGGAAAAGGGAAGGAGAGGGAGTGTTGGCCTACCTCCTTGCCTATAAATACTATGTAATAACCCTCACTTGAGGGTTGGTTGTTCAAGTTATTCTCTCTTTTATACTCTTTGCCTAAACCGTATTATTATTTACGTGTATGTGTGTGTGTAACTTGTTCATCCGCCTTAATCTCTTTCTCTAAAGCTTGTGTTTGTAAAACTAGTGACCTATTACTGTAGGTGCAAGATATTATTGACATACCTGTGGAGTAAACATGTAAGTTGATTCCCAACGCCTCTATCGTATTTGACCTTCTACTGCTAGTCTAACCATTGCTACAGCTGTCCACCTGAGATTAAACTTTAGTAGCCAAGCTGCTAAGGTTATGTTTGGAGGAATGTTTAATTTCCCTCATGTTAGTACCATTCTGGGCAACTCTGTAGGTGCTTATATAACTAGTTAGCTAATACATACTTGCTAAGAACTACCACACCAACGGTTGGTTAATTGTCATAAACTACAACGTTGAGGGAAAGAGATGAGAATATTGACTCATTTGCATGCTGATAGGTTTTTTTGTTAAGTTCTATTTCTAATGGACCCATCTGCAAATTGCAAGTGAGTTACCTAAATCTGATTTTTGCCACCAATACTCAGACCAATCTCCAACCCTTTACGCATTGATACGTTCAAATACTCAGCCTATAATATTAAATAGTATCCGGGAAATTGAGTCTCTCTGCCTCAACCCCTAACACATGCGAATGGCTACATAGAGGCCCGGTTACTAATTTAGTAGTACTGATCTAACAGACCTATGTTGAGCCAAATCTCATTTAAAACATAATAGCTTCAGATGGCAGATACGCACACCTGATTGGATCATACACCTTTTCAAAGTCGAGTTGAAAACATGAGCTCACTCTCCTTCAGTTCCAGTCTCCATTCCAAAGTCGAAAAAGCAATTATCAAAGTTATAGTTCACTGCAACGTGTTGGTTATCTGACCCAGGTGATAAAGCAGCCTCCCTACTTCTCTAACTCCAAAGGTTATCGGTAATTCAAACTCACTTTTACCTTAGCTTACGCTTGTACATTAGTTGGAAACAACCAGTCTTTTTATATTTATCAACTCCTCCACAGATTCTCTACAAATTAGCATCCGATCATTGTGTCATCTGCAAACTGCAAGTGAGTTGGCTAAAATTTGATTTTCAGCACCAACACTTATCACTAAACAGACCAATATCCATCCATTTATGCATTCATACATTTAGACACTCTTTGCAATCAAATAGTAGCAGGAAAGCTCCTCATTCACAGATTATCACAAACACTTGGTGTGCCTCATGTAATCGTAGGCAATATTCACTTCATACTAAAGTGATTTACCCATTAAAGAAATACTAAACTGTCATTTTTTTTTATCTTTTTGGTTTGACCTTTCTTCACATGCATCAACCATTCAATAAAAAAAATTCATATGATCGATCATCTAACTAGTTATCCCAAATTGGGCAACAGTCAAACATAGGTCAAACTTACACAACCTATTTTGTCTTCTACTTGCTAAGGGCTTTTATTTACCTATCAACCTTGATAAATTATTCACTCGAGATTTCTTCTACTTTTGCATATTAAAAGGGTCTCCTAATGAATTGGCAGTAAACAATCCCAAAAAACCATTTATATGTTTATAATTTATTAGTACAAAAAGAACAATCAGGTACTAACGTTTAGAACAAAAAACTATCTCGAGTTCGAAACACCTCACAAACTCAAATGAGGATCTAATGATGAAATCTCAACTCATCATGAACTCAAATAAGAAGAAACTGAAAGCTTCATTGACATTTCATCAAACACTTGGTGTGAATAGATTCATATCACAAAGGCATTTCAATTTTAAATTCCAAAACATATCTAATCCTTAGAATTACAAAATGACAAAGTAATCTACTAATTTTAACTTCAATATGATTGTCCTTGGTAAAGCAGTTTCTCTATAAGCACCAAGTGTACCATGATACCACAATCCCGGTCGTGCAGTGATTAATCAAATTTATCGAATAGATTGTGATTAATCAAGTAGAAACTTTACAACTCAAAGCTTATATAACAAAGATATTAATATAAAGTAAAACCCACGGACACGTGTCTTATTCATCATTTATTGATATACAAATACACATAATACACCTTATTTTATTTTATACAAACACCTTTCATCAATTGCAAAGTTGCACTGTAAACACTTTAAGATAAAGTTGCTATTCTGCAACCCCCTACCACATAACGTGCAGTGACCATCACTTTCAGTCCCTTCTAAAAATGAAAGAGGGTGCGGGTGACCTTTAAACGTAAAAATTCCTCCAAACTTTACATTCTCATCTTGGTCAACACCTCTGTCAAGATAGAAAGGGGTTGCTTCTATTGACACACAACAAGCTGGATGCATGGAGTAGACACATTGATCGCAATGATAGAACGCAGCATTAGGATTAAACTCCTCCTCGCAAACTTCACAAAAGTAATCACCGTTATAGTTTTCAACTGGGAAGTACCTTAGGGTCATGGGATGCTTGTCATACCTGTGCCATATTGTATCAGGCCACAACAAAGCACACTTTGGATGTAGGCAAAAGTTACAATCCTCACAACGGTAAAAAAGTTGAGTCTTTGCATCTGACAAACACAAACGGCAATACTCTTTGGAACTTGGCATATGTTTACGAAGTAGATGATTTGGATGGGATTTATGTGTGATAAATTCAGGTGTGACCCCGCAAAAAACATCAGCATCGTAGTAACTTTCAAGATAATTGTCAGCATGAGCGTAAAAAAATCCATTGGAATTTAACCCACATAAACAACACATGAACAAACCCAGAGGAGTATAAGGGACTGGTGGCAATAGTTTAAGGGTATATATGTCTTTAAAAGGTTGAATCTTAACTTCAGTAGGCAGCCGGGTGCACCAAACATGGAGAACAAAGTTGCATCCATCATCAGAAGAAGCTGTACATTTGTAAAATGGCATGTTTGTGATTGGTCTTATGCATGCATTGCATAAAACTTCAACCATTTTCATTGAATCATGACTGGATGGTGTTGTTATTCTTGAAGAGGTAGGTGTCGCTGTAATATCATTATGGCCTAGTGTATCTACAAGAGTTAATGGGTGTTGATGAAAAGGATGTGTTAGGTTGGTTTCGAAGGCCCTTGATCCACTTTCTCCATAAAAGTCTTTAAACGCAGCAGTTTGATCGGGGAATGGGAGATTGAGAAGATCAGGATATTCATCATATTAGTAATTTTTAGAAGCTGCACTAGTACCTGCACAACCATATAATACGCGTACAAATAAAAAAGTGCCTCTAAAAGTACCAAAAGTGTCGAAGCATTGAGTGTAAGGATATATTTTTTGCCTTTGGAGACACATATTTTCCACAAAAGTGTCATTAAATGTCACATTTTTAATTTTTTACTCGCACTTTTTAAAAAGCGTCACTAGAAGGTTAGATATATTGACACTTTTTTATGACTAAAGTCTCTGTAACTGATGAGTGTGCAAATACTCATCATTTTTGTACCTTTTAGACTGCAAAAACATCTGAAAACACTCAGAAATGCATCAAAATGATAAAAATATCACAAATAAGTTTTTTATGTGTTTTAAATGCAAAAATACCAAAATCAGGTGAAACACGTATCAAGTTTGCATAATTGGCAGTTTTAGTCCCCCAAGTTTCAAAAGTTGTCAAAAGTAGTCCCTGGTAAATCAAAATAAAGCAAAATATCATTTAAGGTCCATGGGATTCAAAAGTTGTCAAAACAAACCCTTCAAAGTTCAAAAATTACAAAATGACAACTTTGGTCCCTCAACTTTGAAAAATGTCAAAAATAGTCCTCGGATATTTAAAAATGGAAAATAATCAAATGTGGTCATTGTACTATTCATATTTGGCAGAATTGGTCCTTGTGTTAACTTTGGAAAATTAGCAGGTTTAACCCCTCATAAATCAGAAAATTGCATAAATGGTCCTTGTGTTATTAAGCTACCAAACGGACCCTCTTTTTGTTATTAACCCAAAACCCAAATCCAATCCCACAACCCAGCTGGCCCAAACCCATACACAAGCCCAAGCCCAATCACTTGACCCTTGGACCTTGAACCTTGACCTTTTTGAACCCTGCCAAATCCCTTTTGAACCCCCCCCCCCCAAATGAACCCCTCTCTTAATAATTAAAATGGGGTCAACGAAAAGTCAAATCCCAGTTTCACTGTTCATCTCTCACACAAAATCCCGCCAAACCAGAAACCACCATGGTTTCAGCCACCTTGCCTGGTTTCCACCTTTCCACCTCATCACTCCACTTGTTTACCCACTCCCTAACACCTCCACATCCAACAAAATTCTTTAATTGCTTCCAAACCACTACTCCTGCTCAAAAGAATTTTGGCGCCAAAATGCCAAATGGACGAATTTGATGAATTATGAGGATCCAATGGCTGGAAAGAGGTGGAAAAGTTTCAGAGGTCGACAAGAAGCTTAAAAAGATCTATATAAAGAAGCTTGGAGCAATGTAGAGAGTAATCTAGTGTAATTTTAGTTAATGTATGTCGATTATCTTAATTTTCAATTCCCAGTGTATCAATTAGCTTCCAAACTCTGTATTTCATGTTCTTAGTGTATGATAAAGCTTTTATAAACCTCAATTTCAGTGTTAAGTTTCATTTTCAAGTTTATGCATTTTCAAGCTTAAAATCTCAATATGTTCGAATGTTGTTTTTAGTTGTTGTCTTGGACTCATAAGCTAATGTAAGCTCCTTATATAGCTTATGTAAGCTATTAGATACCTTTAAAATCAGTTTAGAGCTATAATTCAAAAATTACCAAAAATACAAAAAAAAATTAGTTAAAAATCAAAAATCAAAAGAAATGAAGAAAGAAAGCTGGAGCAGGGTAAATATTGGATTGCCTTGGGTTTAGAGCTTCTTGGGAAGCTATAGGTTGTGTTTTCAGCTCTTGGTTCTCTGTTTTGTGCTTGGACACAATTTGTAAGCAATTTCTTCCAAATTTGCATTTTCTAGTTTAAGTATTTAAAGTGTATTAATTTTGGCTTAATTTTGTCTAAATACAATTAGTATAAGTTAATCAATAGCTTTCTTTGTTTGAAAAGTTGTTTTAGTACTTAAAGCTTCATAACAGTTTTATAAAAGGGAGTTTGGATTTACTATGTTATTTGTATTAGAGGTTGTTTGTGCTGTTGTTTGTGGTTGTTACATGTCATTTTAGTTCAATACAGCTCATTGCAACCATAAAATACTGTCCTTATTTGGTAAAAAGTCAAAATTACTTTTAATCTCACCTTACTAATTAACTGTTAGGATTTAGAATATAAAATTGATCATAGTAGCTTATAACTTGGTAATCTAGCTTAATTCCATCTTATTTTAGCTTAATATAACATAATCAGTGAGTAGGATTGATCATAAGTTCATTTTAGTCAACTTTTTAGTATAACTCAAAAAGTCAAATTTACACTTAAATCAGTTTTTGAATAAACTTTGTAATTTTCTTGTGATCTCACTGTAAGGATTTAGGACTTAAGCTTTTAGGTTAAAATTATTTAGCAGCTCATGTTAATCATAATATTTTTTATAATTTTTAGTTCAGCTTATAAACTGCTTATTTTTTAGCTTACTTTAGACCCCTTTTCTAAAAAGTGCCCTGTGCACAGTTAGTTGAGTCTTTTTCATAAGCTTGTATCTAGCTTATTAGTGAACCTAGCTTTTGACTTTTGGTGTTTTGTAAAGCCCATCTGGCTAGGTTGAAGTGTGAATGCTTATTTTCCATTTACAGCTTATTTGGAATACTTATTATGCTTATTTTGTTTTCTCAAAATCACTCATTACACTGAGTTATTAGTGTAATTGAGTCTTTTTCATAAGCTCATTAAAAGCTCACTAGTGAATTCCAGCTTGTGTGCTTTAGCTTTTTGTGTAGCTAACCTAGCTGTATTAAAGTTCCAAGCTTATTTTTTCACTTTCTAGCTTATTTAATAGGGCTGCAAGTAGCTTATTGTTTGTCCCATTTCTGTGTAAACTTAGCACCCAGTGATTTACAAGCTTTTTCACAAGCTTGTCATAAGCTTATTAGTGAGCCATAGAGTGTGAGCTCGGACTTTTTGGAAAGCTCACCAACCATTCTCAATACCTCAGTCTTTGTTTTGAGCTTTTAAGCTTATTTCATAAGCTAAAATTGCTTGAGAAAGTGACTGCAGGCCTGTTTAGTTTATAGTTTAGGATAAGTGCTTATTTGCTTATTATAGCTTATCAGTGTGTATCTTTATGCTTTTTAGCTTCATTTAAGTAGCTTTTAGCTTGCTGCATCTTATTTAATCTTTGGTTCTAACTTGTAAGCTTATTTTAGCTTAAAAAATCAAAATAAGCCATAAGCTTAACTGTTTAGATAATAAGCTTCCAAACTGCTTATTTTTAAGTTTCAAAATTTTTGTCTTTATTAAAGTTGCTTATTTTAAGTAGTTAAATAGTTTTCAAAAAGAAAAACCACAAAAACATCATTTTAAAAATAGTGATAGCGTTTATTTAATAGAAATTAGCTTTTTAATTTTCTTTTTCAGCTTATTATTAAGCACTTCTTGTTTTTATAATTTTCTTAGCTTTCTGTCACCATAGGATATTTATAGAAAAAAATTTCATAATTTTCTTAGCTTGTTTAGTATTTATTAGAATTTAAAATAGTTAAAAAGTATTAAATAATTAATAATAAATAAATAAAAAACATAAAAAATATCTTTTCAGTTTTAAAATTAGTTTTATAATATTTTAGATTTTTCTAAGTTAAAATTTCATTTTTCTAGGTTAATTTTTTATTTTCTTGTATTTAAGTGTATTTTAAATAGTAATTAATTAATAATAAATAGATAAAAAGTATAAAAAATATATTTTCAGTTTTTAAAATAAGTTTTATAATATTTTAGATTTTTCTAAGTCATAATTTCATTTTTCTAGCTTTATTTCGTATTTTATTACATTTTAGGGTATTATTAAATAGTTAAAAATAGTTTTTAATTAATAATAATTAAATAAATAGTCATAAAAATATTTTTAATTTTCTAATAATTTTATTTTATTATTAGGATTGTAAAAATATCATTTTCATATTTATAGGCCTTTTATTTCTTAAATCTCACGTTTTATTTTGTACGTTTACGTAATATTTAATAAACGTACGTATTTACGTTTGTTTAATCTGATTGTTGTGCTTTACAATTCTGTATCTAAATACATTCCAATCAATCAGTAGTGTAATTATAAAGCAAAATCCTTACTGATCATTATCCTTAGTGATCATCCTACGTCTGAAAGTTTTCAAGCACCATTAATCCTCCGTGGGACTTAACGATCTGAGGAAACACTATACTCCTTTGGACTTAATTGTATTGATTTTAAACTGTTTGAATTTTATTACGGTTGACCATTCACAAGTGGTTGACTTGTGTAATAAACTTGACAGTTTGGAAGCGATCAAAATTTTGGCGCCGCTGCCGGGGAGGCTTTAGCGTGTTTTAAGCCTTTTCAGACCCATACTTGCACATATACCACCTTTTTGTAAACAGTTTTTTTTGTAAAGTTATCAAAATCAAAAAGTTCATTAACACTTTTCCTAAAGTGTTAACAACACAAAAAAATATATAAAAAACAACAAAACGATCGTAACGTTTTCTATCTTGCATTTTCTTTAAGGTGATTCTTAAAGAGATACGATTTGGTCAAACGAGACGATACCAAAAATATTGTCCAAAAGTATTTAAACCCTTAGCACAAATCTATACCTACGTCTTTTCAGTGGTACTTAAATACATAAAAATCAACCACCGCAAATCAAGGCAGAACACCTACCAACTGGGGGTGTGAACATTAATAAGTTCCCAATCTTAAAGATCAAAACTTGCCTTTGTGTCCTTGTGATTTGGTGTACCTTTTTCAAAGAAGCCATTTCATTTGTGATTATTGGTTTAAGTTCACTTGTCGTTTTGCCTCGCATTTGTTTTTGAAAACTGATTTTTATACTTAGTGCATGCGCACTCGTTCTTCCAATTCTACAAGTCCACTTTCGAACTTGCAAATATTCCACGTCGACGTAGAGGACGTTCGCTCCTTCACCCGGCGAGGAACGTCTAGCACCACCACCCCCTGTCGTAATGGCAGAAGAAAAACCGATGAATGAGCTTCTCCAAGCACCCATCGAGGGTTACGGAGATGCCATTGTTGTCCCACCATCGTGGTGACACCTTCGAGCTCAAAACCGGGTTGCTTAATCTTGTAACCCAGAGCCAATTTTATGGTTTTGAGCGGGACGACCCTCATGCACATATTCAATGGTTCAACAAGATTGCATCGACCATCAAATACAAGAATGTCCCACATGAAGCAATTAAGCTTATTTTGTTCCCATTCTCTCTAGAGGGACAAGCCCGAAATTGGCTTGAGAAACAACCCCCTCGTTCCATTGAGACATGGGAGGATTTAGTCACTAAGTTTGTTAACGAATTCTATCCTCCATCCCGAACTACAAGTCTTAAGAATGAGATAATGAAATTCTCTCAAAGATTTGATGAATCATTCGGTGAGGCATGGGATCGTTACAAAGAGTTGCTCCGAAAGTGTCCACATCATGGTTTTACCGAGTTAATGCAAATGGATACTTTCTACAATGGTCTGAACCAAACTAACCAAGACTCTTTAAATGCCTCCGCGGGAGGTAATTTCTTGAGCAAGACCACAAAAGAAGCCTTGCAAATCATAGAAAACAAGTCCAGTCCGCCTTTCCGAACAAAGACATATCAGTCTCAGTCTAATGTTGGACCTTCTACTTCATCTCACGTGAGTACATCTAGCACCGATGCTAAGATTGACAAACTCACGGATGCTATTCAGGCTTTGGTTCTTGCTAACCAAAAGAAAGTCACTTTCACACAGACACCATCACATGGTGAAGTTAAGAAAGTCGAGGTATGTGTTACTTGTGGTGGCCCTCATGCATACTACAGCTGTACTGCCACCGATGGTAGTCCATTTGAAGCCAATGCTGTAGCCGGTACTTCACATCAGGGAGGTAATCAATACCGTCCTCAAAATGAACCAAACTACCGTGCTAATACTTATCAAGGACCACCCGGTTTTAACCAGAATCCTAACATACAAAACCGGAATCAAAACCAACCTAGAATGAGCCAAGGTTATCAAAACCAAGGTAATTTCTATCTCGGAGCAAATCAAGGTTTCCAACATCAAGGAAACCTTAATCAAAACAATTTCAATCGAGGGAATCAATTTCAGGGAAATGTGAATCCTAACCAAGGGAATTTTCAACAACAAGGCTATAATCAGAACATACGGCCTCAAAATTTCCCTCCACCTCCTCCAGTATCAACGTCTGATGAGCTTTTAAAGCAATTCATGAAGTCTCAAGAGGAGACAAACAGAGTGTTGATCAGTCAGATCGCTGAATTAAAGAAGTCTTTAAATGATCAACCCTCGGGCTCAGGAAAACTTCCGAGCAACACGATCGCTAACCCGAGGGGCGATGCTAAGGCGATCACAACCAGAAGTGGTGTTTCATATGATGGGCCCGCTATTCCTACTACCTCTTCTTCTTCTCTCCCGAAGGTAGTGGAAAGTGAACCTGAGGCGACAAAGGACAAGGAACTTCCTGCTAATAACGGAGGTACCAACAATGTCATACCTCAAGTTGTCCTGAAACCCAAGTCTAAGCAAGGAGTTGTTTTTGATTCAAGTGACATCCCGGTTGAAAACCAGAAATCCAAATCTTCTATTCCTTACCCATCACGTTTAAATGAGCAAAAACTCCGCGAAAAAGCCAGTCATCAAATGGACAAATTTTTTCAAATTTTCCAAGAACTACACTTTGACATAAGCTTCGCGGATGCTATCATGCTGATGCCCAAGTTTGCATCAACTCTCAAACACATGTTAAGCAACAAGGAAAAACTGTTTGAGATGGCAAAAACTCCACTAAACGAGAACTGCTCAGCAGTTATCTTGAAGAAACTTCCCGATAAGCTTGGAGATCCTGGAAAATTTCTCTTACCTTGTGTATTTCCAGGAATGGTTGAATGCTTTGCCTTAGCAGATCTTGGTGCAAGCATTAACCTGATGCCTCATTCAGTATGGAAGAAACTTTCTCTTCCAGAACTTACCCCTACATGCATGACTCTCGAGCTTGCAGATCGTTCAATATCACGTCCACTTGGCATTGCCGAGGACGTATTTGTGAAAGTAGGAAAGTTCCATTTTCCAGCTGACTTTGTAGTTGTTGATTTCGATGCTGATCCACGGGTTCCTCTCATTGTTGGACGAGGATTCCTAAGGACGGGCCATGCCCTTATCGATGTATTTGAGTATGAAATAACATTACGTGTGGGTGATGAAGCCGTTACCTTTAACCTCGATCAAACTTCGAGGTACTCCTCAAATTATGATGCTGAATCGGTTAACCGAATAGATATCATTGATGTTGCTTCAGAGGAGTATTCTCAAGAGTTTCTTGGTTATTCTCATAATTCTGTGAGTGGGGATCCCACCACATCTTCTCAACCTATCATTTCTGATCCTACCCCTTCTCTTACTCCGTTTGAGGGAAGTGACTTCATCTTGGAAGAGATTGAGGCATACTTGTCTAGAAAATTTGATCTGGTCCGAACCGTCAAGTCAAACAGACTTAAAACAGCTGGGAACCAAATTCAATGAAGATCAGGGAATACAATGAATTCCCGGGTCGTTTAGTCCCACGGAGACTCAATGGTGTGTCAAAACAAACTCAGACGATAGAATGATCACTAATGATAGTGATCAGAAAGGATTAGGATAAGATAATTACACTACTGAAAAAGTTAATAAATTAAAGCGACTAAAATACAAATTAAGAAAATTAAAAAGATAAAAGATATTAAATAAACGCTATCACTATATTTAAAGTGATGAACGTTTAAAACCTAAAACGTACGTTTAAATAAAAAAAACTACGTTAACGTACAAAATAAAACGTGAAAATAAAGAAGGAAAATACCTATGAATATAGAAAATACATTTTTACAATCCTAATTATAAAATAAAATTATTAGAAAAGGAAAATTATTTTTACAACTATTATTCTAATTATTATTAATAAAAAACTATTTTAAACTATTTAATAATACTCTAAAATAAAAGAAAATATGAAATAAGATTAGAAAAATAAGATTAAGACTTAGAAAAATCTAAAATATGATAAAACTAATTTTAAAACAGAAAATATATTTTTTTTGACTTTTTATATATTTATTACTAATTTAAAACTATTTAAAACTAATTTAAATGCTAGAAAATACTATTTAAACCAAGAAAATTATGGAAAAATACTTTTTAGGCTATTTATATTTATCTTAATCTATAAAAATTGAAAACATATTTTTTTTAAAGCTTTTTCTAATTTATTTGTATTAAAAGCTATTTAAAAAGGCTTAAAAACTAATTTAAATTAAGAAAAATAGCAAACAAGCTTGGAAAAATATGAAAATTTCAGGAAAAGTCTAAAATACTATAAGGAATAAAGGAAAAATATAAAAACAAGGTGCTATGTGGAGGAATATGCAACTGAAGTGGAAGTGCTTATTGAAATAAGCACTTTATTAAGCAAATGGAGTCCAAAAGCTACCCAACTGATACACAAGCTATAATAAGCTAAGAGGGCTAAAATGGAACAAGTTACAACAAGATACAACCTCTGATAAGCAAGATTACACTGATTTGATTAAATGGGCAATAAGCTAAAAAACAGATTCAAGGGGCTACTAGCAGGCAGAAAATAAGTACTTAAATAAGCTAGAAACAGAAAACCACCAATTGGAACTTGGAGAAGACCTGGCCAAGATCCTAAGAACCAAAAATCAGGCTTAGAAGAGCTCAAATGAGCTCTGTGCAAAAGCTACAAAAGCTGCACAAACCTGTGCAGGCAACAGTACCCTGCACAGGGCATCTGGGGTCATTTTGAAAAGCTCTTTTGAAGCTTCTAAAAATTTGGTAAAAATCTGAAAAATTGCTTATAAGAAACAAGACCAGCTGGGCTTTCTAAACCTACAATTTTTACTTGCATTGACCTAGAACTGAGTGCATGAAAAATCCTCCATTTGGACTCAAAACTGAGTTTTCACAAGTTGACTTTTGATAAAAAACATGGGCAGTTGACTAAACTGAGTTTAAAACTTAAACCACTGATTAACTATGATGTATTAAGCTATAATGAAACTAGATTAAGCTAGATAACCTACTCATGAATCACTGATATGAAATTGGTAACTAAAATCCTAACAGTTAAGAGTTAAAGATAGGATTAAGTGAAATTTTGACTTTGAAGGTTTGTAGACACAGGTAATTGACTCAAATGAGTCTCAAATGACTTAACAAACATGCAACACCAGACTACAACCTCTGAACAAACCTCCACTACAGATTACATGGCACATCCAAACACACCTTCTAAAACTGAAAGACAAGCTTAAACTGATAAGATCACTGAACTAGCTAGTACCATTGATCAACTAAGTTCTCTTGACCATATTACAACTCTATCAACAGGTTAAAGCGGTTTAAGACCACGGTATAAGTGCAAACAAAAATTGCAAATTGACTTGAAATGAGAATTAGATTTCTTACTCACTTGTATCCCACTAGTTGCAGGGTGAAACCAAACCAAAAGACCACTCTACTAAACCATTTCTAACCCAAATCCAAGTACTGCTTCTACCCATTCCATTTCCAAAATCCAATGAAACAGTTTAACTTTTATTGACCAAAAGCCAAAACTGCTTGAACTGATTCAGCGCACACGGAGACTACAATAAGCTTAAGTGAGCTTATTTGATTATAACTTGAGCTTATTAGAGGATTGAATGCATAAATTTGAAACTGAAACATTCAACAGTAAACATAGAATTTTGAGACTATTATGGAAACTTAGATTGATAATCACAAACAAATTACACTGATAATTTAACTAAAATGTGATACAAAGAAACTGAAAATACAATATTTTGAATCAAACTAAGACATTTTATTAAAAAACGACACTAAAGAAAAATATAGAACTAACTACCACCCTTCAAGCTTCTCTTTTCTCCCTTTTTATATGCCAAAGGCTTCTCTCACATCTTCTGATAGTTTCCCACTTCCATTTGAGGCCATTGGATTGGTAAAATTCATCTTGGCCATTCAATCCAATTTTGGCGCCAAAACACTTTAACAGCTGGAGAGGTTGAGTAAAGGGGTTGAAGGGAGCATTTAATGGTTTTTGTAGTTTTGGTGAGGTGGAGGGGACATGGAGAGGATATGTGAGGAGGGGGAATGGATGTGCTTGAGTGAGCAGGGGAAGCAGGTGGTGAAGGAGGCTGTTTTGGCGGGCTTGTTTGTTTTGACCAAGGATTTACCAGATATTAATAATAGGGGGAGGTCAAAATGGTTAAAGACAGGGGGTCACAATTAGGCAAGGTCCAAATTAGGTTTAATGGGTTTAATATGATAGGGACCCTTGTTGTTAATTCTGAAATTCAAAGGACCATAGCTGCCATTTCATCAAAGTTGCTCCAAGGATTAAAAGTGACAAACTCAAAAAGTATAAGGACCAATCTTGTCATTTTCCAATTTTCCAGGGGCTAATTTTGCCAAATTTGAAACTTGGAGGACCAATTTTGTAATTTTCTCAAACTTTTGATATTTTTCACCAAAGGACTAATTTTTATAAGTTATGATTTAAAAAGGACCTTTGGTGACTTTTCTTTTGAAATTTTGTGCTCAGGGACTGTTTTTGACAACTTTTGAAACTTGGGGGACTGAAACTGCCAATTATGCAAACTTTGCTCATTTTTCATTTGTTTTTGAACATTTTGCATCTGAAACATATAAAATGCATTTTTGGAATATTTTCAGTATTTTGATGCATTTCTGAGCATTTTTAGACGTTTTGCAGTTCAGATTTGACTAAAAATGATGAGTATTTACACACTCATCATTCGGTTTCATGGAAAATTGATCACGCTCCAATTGACATCGAGGGGGACATTATTCTCCTTGAAAAGTTGCTCAATGATGATCCATCATCAATCTCTCATAAAAGTGATTCGATTCCAGATGAGGTTAACAACAATGAGATTAATCTGGAGGGAGATATTCTTCATGAGAAATTGTTAAATCAGGACACTTCTCCTCCACTCCTTCCCGTTGAACTTCATAACAAGGAAGTCAAGTCAGTTGAGAAAACTGAAGAATTTCCTGAGGTTGAACTTAAGGACTTACCACCTCATCTCGAATATGCTTTTCTTGAGGGTGATGATAAATTACCCGTCATTATTGCTCGAGATTTGAGTAAAGATGAAAAGACTGCTCTCATAAAGGTTTTGAAGTCACACAAGCAAGCAATTGCTTGGAAACTCTCCGACATTAAGGGTATCAACCCTGAGTTTTGTACTCACAAAATCTTGATGGAGGATGACTTCAAACCAGCTGTTCAACATCAAAGACGAGTAAATCCAAAAATCCATGATGTTATTAAACAAGAGATTCTCAAACTTCTTGATGCGAGGTTAATTTACCCGATCTCTGATAGTCCTTGGGTTAGCCCAATTCAATGTGTTCCTAAAAAGGGTGGCATTACTGTTGTCACAAATGAAAATAACGAGTTAATTCCAACTTCGGTTGGTAACGGATGGCGTGTTTGCATTGACTATCGTAAGTTGAATGACGCCACCCGTAAAGACCATTTTCCTCTACCCTTTATGGACCAAATGCTTGAGAGATTAGCAGGGAACGAGTACTATTGTTTCTTGGAAGGTTTCTCGGGTTATTTTCAGATCCCCATTGATCCACAGGATCAAGAAAGAACCACATTCACCTGCCCATACGGAACTTTTGCCTACAAACGTATGCCTTTTGGCCTATGTAACGCTCCTGGCACGTTCCAACGATGTATGATGGCCATATTCCACGACATGATCGGGGAAACAATGGAGGTGTTTATGGATGACTTCTCGGTTATTGGGGACTCATTTCAAACATGTCTCTCCCATTTAGAAAAAATGCTCAAACGATGTGAAGACACCAATCTTTGTCTTAACTGGGAGAAAAGTCACTTTATGGTCAAAGAAGGCATAGTCCTTGGCCATAAGATCTCTAAAAATGGGATTGAGGTCGATAGAGCAAAAGTCGATGTTATTGCTAAATTGCCTCATCTTACTACCGTCAAAGGTATTAGGAGTTTTTTAGGTCATGCCGGTTTTTATCGCAGATTCATACAAGATTTTTCTAAAATCGCCCGGCCTATGACCCATCTTCTTGAAAAAGATGCTCCTTTTATCTTCTCACCTGAGTGCATCGAAGCTTTTGAAACATTAAAGAAAAAGCTTACTGAGGCACCCATTCTCGTTGCTCCCGACTGGGACTTGCCCTTTGAACTCATGTGCGATGCAAGTGATTTTGCTATCGGTGCAGTCCTGGGGCAACGTAGATCCAAGCATTTTCAACCTATCCACTACGCAAGTAAGACTATGCCTGAAGCTCAAACTCATTACACCACCACAGAAAAAGAGCTACTAGCCGTGGTGTATGCGTTTGAGAAGTTTCGGCCGTACTTAATCTTGACCAAATGCGTGGTGTATACGGATCACTCGGCTCTCAAATATCTCTTTTCAAAACAAGATGCAAAGCCGAGATTGCTCCGTTGGGTTCTCCTCCAAGAATTTGATATCATTATACGTGATAAAAAGCTGAGAACACGGCTGGCGATCATCTGTCCGTCTAGAAAACCCTCACCAAGATGTTTTCGAGAAAAAGGAAATAAATGAAACATTTCCTCTCGAGACACTCAATGCGGTTTCTTTTCGTGGAAACTCTACCACCCCATGGTTTGCTGAATTCGCGAATTACCATGCGGGTAACTTCATAGTGAAAGGGATGTCGACCCAACAGAAGAACAAATTCTTCAAATATGTTAAACATTACTTGGGGCGACCCTACTTATTCAAAATCTGTGCGGATCAAGTCATCCGACGGTGTGTTTATGGACAAGAAGCTATGGACGTTCTCAAAGCTTGCCATCTTTGGACCCACCGAGGGCCATCATAGTCCAAACTACACTGCTAAAAAGGTGTTAGATTCCGGGTTTTATTGGCCCACTATTTATAAGGATGCCCACGAATTTGTCAAAACATGTGACGCTTGTCAACGTCACGGAAATATCTCTCAAAGAAATGAAATGCCGCAAAATGCCATTCAAGTTTGTGAGATCTTTGACATCTGGGGCATTGACTTTATGAGGCCATTTCCATCATCTCGAGGAAACAAATACATACTTGTGGCTGTTGACTATTTGTCAAAATGGGTTGAAGCGAAAGCTTTACCTACCAATGATGCCCGAGTAGTTTTGAAATTCTTAAAATCTCTTTTTGCTAGGTTTGGAACTCCGCGAGCTATAATTAGTGATCGTGGTACGCATATCTGCAATGACAAATTTGATCGAGTCATGCAAAAGTATGGTGTAACCCACCGTCTCTCTACTGCATACCACCCCCAAACAAGTGGGCAAGTGGAAGTTTCCAACCGTGGTATTAAAAGAATTCTTGAAAGGACAGTAGGCGAAAACCGTGCATCCTGGTCAGATAAACTGGATGACACACTCTGTGCCTTCCGTACAGCTTATAAAACACCAATCGGGTGTACTCCATACAAGTTAGTGTACGGAAAGGCATGTCATCTGCCGATTGAGCTTGAGCACAAAGCATACTGGGCCTTGAAACATGCCAATTTCGATATTCAGACAGCTGGTGATCACCGAAAAGTTCAAATGAATGAATTAAATGAACTCCGTGATCAAGCATACGAGAACTCTTTAATCTACAAACAAAAGACAAAGAAGATTTATTACTCCAAAATCAAGAACCGCGTTTTCAACGTCGGTGATCGAGTCCTTCTTTTCAATTCAAGATTGAAGATTTTCTCGGGAAAGCTCAAGTCCCGTTGGTCTGGTCCATTTACTATTGCTAAGGTTTGTCCTTATGGTACTATTGAGTTATCTCAACCCGATGGTCCAAATTTTAAAGTGAATGGTCATCGATTAAAACACTATTTTGAAGAGGACATTCCACCCATGGTTGTCCCGGATCTACAAACTTTCCCCATGAACCAATGAATGCGGGGATCGAGTCAAGCTAGTGACTCGGTAATCAAAAACAGTAGCACACCACATGGGTTTTCACCCGTGAGTACCACCCTAGTGTGGGGGAGTTGCCCCCCGCTGTAGTATATAAGTCTCTAAAAAAAATGTGTATATATCAAAAATAAAATAAAGGCCGTAGTATTTCCCTTTTACGTTATATGTTTCGGCATAACCGCCGGTACTTTGAATATTGAGGGCAATATTCATTTCTAGTGTGGGGGGGAATTCTCACGAATTTTATCATGTAATTATACCACCCAATTCCCCCATTTTTGGCCAAATTTTTTTTTGGAGTAAGTGTTTTGCACTCACTCAGCAAATGGTAATCAGTCCGCCATGTCTAACCCACATAAGGATTGGCTAATCCAGAGCAAAGCGGCTCTTGGTAAAGATATCTCAAATCCGTTGACGGCTTGCAATTTGCCCAAAATTGTATGGTGTTCGACTCACCATATCTTTAATTAGTGAAGAGTTGGCTAGCCCGCAAGTTTATGGCTTGTGGTAAAGGCGGTTGGAAAACCATAATTGGTAATCGACTCACCAAAGATATTTTATCTAAGTGTTGGCTAGTCCAAAAGCAAGCGGTTTACGGTAAAGACAAATCAAAACCGTTGAAAGTTGGTGATTTGCTCAAAATCATTTGGTTATCATTGTGCCAAGGTTCTTACTTGAACTGAAACAATTGGCTACTCTAGAAGTAATGGCTTTTGGTAAAGAGATGAAATCCATTAAGTTTTCTCAAAAGATTGCTAGGGACTAGCAATATCTTAGTGTGGGGATTGATGAGTGTGCAAATACTCATTATTTTTGTACCATTTAAACTGCAAAAACATCTGAAAACACTCAGAAATGCATCAAAATGATAAAAATATCACAAATAAGTGTTTTATGTGTTTTAAATGCAAAAATACCAAAATCAGGTGAAAAACGTATCAAGTTTGAATAATTGGCAGTTTTAGTCCCCCAAGTTTCAAAAGTTGTCAAAAATAGTCCCTAGTAAATCAAAATAAAGCAAAATATCATTTAAGGTCCATGGGATTCAAAAGTTGTCAAAACAAACCCTTCAAAGTTCAAAAATTACAAAATGACAACTTTGGTCCCTCAACTTTGAAAAATGTCAAAAATAGTCCTCGGATATTTAAAAATGGAAAATAATCAAATGTGGTCCTTGTACTATTCATATTTGGCAGAATTGGTCCTTGTGTTAACTTTGGAAAATTGGCAGGTTTAACCCCTCATAAATCAAAAAATTGCATAAATGGTCCTTGTGTTATTAAGCTACCAAACGGACCCTCTTTTTGTTATTAACCCAAAACCCAAATCCAATCCCACAACCCAGCTGGCCCAAACCCATACACAAGCCCAAGCCCAATCACTTGACCCTTGGACCTTGACCTTTTTGAACCCTGCCAAATCCCTTTTGAACCCCCCCAAATGAACCCCTCTCTTAATAATTAAAACGGGGTCAACGAAAAATCAAATCCCAGTTTCACTGTTCATCTCTCACACAAAATCCCGCCAAACCAGAAAACCACCATGGTTTCAGCCACCTTGCCTGGTTTCCACCTTTCCACCTCATCACTCCACCTGTTTACCCACTCCCTAACACCTCCACATCCAACAAAATTCTTTAATTGCTTCCAAACCACTACTCCTGCTCAAAAGACTTTTGGCGCCAAAATGCCAAATGGACGAATTTGATGAATTATGAGGATCCAATGGCTGGAAAGAGGTGGGAAAGTTTCAGAGGTCGACAAGAAGCTTAAAAAGATCAATATAAAGAAGCTTGGAGCAATGTAGAGAGTAATCTAGTGTAATTTTAGTTAATGTATGTCGATTATCTTAATTTTCAATTCCCAGTGTATCAATTAGCTTCCAAACTTTGTATTTCATGTTCTTAGTGTATGATAAAGCTTTTATAAACCTCAATTTCAGTGTTAAGTTTCATTTTCAAGTTTATGCATTTTCAAGCTTAAAATCTCAATATGTTGAATGTTGTTTTAGTTGTTGTCTTGGACTCATAAGCTAATGTAAGCTCCTTATATAGCTTATGTAAGCTATTAGATACCTTTAAAATCAGTTTAGAGCTATAATTCAAAAATTACCAAAAATACAAAAAAAAATTAGTTAAAAATCAAAAATCAAAAGAAATGAAGAAAGAAAGCTGGAGCAGGGTAAATATTGGATTGCCTTGGGTTTAGAGCTTCTTGGGAAGCTATAGGTTGTGTTTTCAGCTCTTGGTTCTCTGTTTTGTGCTTGGACACAATTTGTAAGCAATTTCTTCCAAATTTGCATTTTCTAGTTTAAGTATTTAAAGTGTATTAATTTTGGCTTAATTTTGTCTAAATACTGATTAGTATAAGTTAATCAATAGCTTTCTTTGTTTGAAAAGTTGTTTTAGTACTTAAAGCTTCATAACAGTTTTATAAAAGGGTGTTTGGATTTCTTGTGTTATTTGTATTAGAGGTTGTTTGTGCTGTTGTTTGTGGTTGTTACATGTCATTTTAGTTCAATACAGCTCATTGCAACCATAAAATACTGTCCTTATTTGGTAAAAAGTCAAAATTACTTTTAATCTCACCTTACAAATTAACTGTTAGGATTTAGAATATAAAATTGATCATAGTAGCTTATAACTTGGTAATCTAGCTTAATTCCATCTTATTTTAGCTTAATATAACATAATCAGTGAGTAGGATTGATCATAAGTTCATTTTAGTCAACTTTTTAGTATAACTCAAAAAGTCAAATTTACACTTAAATCAGTTTTTGAATAAACTTTGTAATTTTCTTGTGATCTCACTGTAAGGATTTAGGACTTAAGCTTTTAGGTTAAAATTATTTAGCAGCTCATGTTAATCATAATATTTTTTATAATTTTTAGTTCAGCTTATAAACTGCTTATTTTTAGCTTACTTGGACCTCTTTTCTAAAAGTGCCCTGTACGATTAGTTGAGTCTTTTTCATAAGCTTGTATCTAGCTTATTAGTGAACCTAGCTTTTGACTTTTGGTGTTTTGTAAAGCCCATCTGGCTAGGTTGAAGTGTGAATGCTTATTTTCCATTACTGACTTATTTGGAATGCTTATTATGCTTATTTTGTTTTCTCAAAATCACTCATTACACTGAGTTATTAGTGTAATT
Source organism: Chrysanthemum makinoi (assembly GCA_910596185.1). NCBI lineage: Eukaryota > Viridiplantae > Streptophyta > Magnoliopsida > Asterales > Asteraceae > Chrysanthemum > Chrysanthemum makinoi. Next base: position 274,318,783 of record OU343221.1, read on the forward strand.
GAGTCTTTTTCATAAGCTCATTAAAAGCTCACTAGTGAATTCCAGCTTGTGTGCTTTAGCTTTTTGTGTAGCTAACCTAGCTGTATTAAAGTTCCAAGCTTATTTTTTCACTTTCTAGCTTATTTAATAGGGCTGCAAGTAGCTTATTGTTTGTCCCATTTCTGTGTAAACTTAGCACCCAGTGATTTACAAGCTTTTCACAAGCTTGTCATAAGCTTATTAGTGAGCCATAGAGTGTGAGCTCGGACTTTTTGGAAAGCTCACCAACCATTCTCAATACCTCAGTCTTTGTTTTGAGCTTTTAAGCTTATTTCATAAGCTAAAATTGCTTGAAAGTACGAGGCTTTGTTTAGTTTATAGTTTAGGATAAGTGCTTATTTGCTTATTATAGCTTATCAGTGTGTATCTTTATGCTTTTTAGCTTCATTTAAGTAGCTTTTAGCTTCTTTGCATCTTATTTAATCTTTGGTTCTAACTTGTAAGCTTATTTTAGCTTAAAAAATCAAAATAAGCCATAAGCTTAACTGTTTAGATAATAAGCTTCCAAACGCTTATTTTAAGTTTCAAAATTTTTGTCTTTATTAAAGTTGCTTATTTTAAGTAGTTAAATAGTTTTCAAAAAGAAAAACCACAAAAACATCATTTTAAAAATAGTGATAGCGTTTATTTAATAGAAATTAGCTTTTAATTTTCTTTTTCAGCTTATTATTAAGCAATTTTAGTTTTTATAATTTTCTTAGCTTTCTGTCACCATAGGATATTTATAGAAAAAATTTCATAATTTTCTTAGCTTGTTTAGTATTTATTAGAATTTAAAATAGTTAAAAAGTATTAAATAATTAATAATAAATAAATAAAAAACATAAAAAATATCTTTTCAGTTTTAAAATTAGTTTTATAATATTTTAGATTTTTCTAAGTTAAAATTTCATTTTTCTAGGTTAATTTTGTATTTTCTTGTATTTAAGTGTATTTTAAATAGTAATTAATTAATAATAAATAGATAAAAAGTGTAAAAAATATATTTTCAATCTTAAAATAAGTTTTATAATATTTTAGATTTTTCTAAGTCATAATTTCATTTTTCTAGCTTTATTTCGTATTTTATTACATTTTAGGGTATTATTAAATAGTTAAAAATAGTTTTTAATTAATAATAATTAAATAAATAGTCATAAAAATATTTTTAATTTTCTAATAATTTTATTTTATTATTAGGATTGTAAAAATATCATTTTCATATTTATAGGCCTTTTATTTCTTAAATCTCACGTTTTATTTTGCACGTTTACGTAATATTTAGTAAGCGTCGCGTATTTCGTTTGTTTAATCTGATTGTTGTGCTTTACCATTTTGTATCCAAATACATTCCAATCAATCAGTAGTGTAATTATAAAGCAAAATCCTTACTGATCATTATCCTTAGTGAGCATCCTACGTCTGAAAGTTTTCAAGCACCATTAATCCTCCGTGGACTTAAACGATCTGAGGAAACACTATACTCCTTTGGACTTAATTGTATTGATTCTAAACTGTTTGAATTTTATTACGGTTGACCATTCACAAGTGGTTGACTTGTGTAATAAACTTGACAGTTTGGAAGCGATCAGTAACTAAAACTCATTTTTCTTGCAATGATAATTAAATGCAACATATTAGAAACTTAGATCTAGCGACGGCTTGTACGTACCTGGATTCAATTGGATGGCACTGTATGATGCCTTTTTTGATGTAGTTGCGCAATCAGTGTAAACATAAAATCGACATTTCTCACATTTATAAATCCAAATATTTTCATCAAATCTCTCTTCACATACCTTACATCTAGGATAAAATTTTGCTTTTTGATCATCTTCCGGAAATGAGTAAGCAAGAGTGAGTGGGTGAGTATGAAGGAAATTGTCCTTTCTAAAATGTTGAATTAACAACCTTTTCCGCAAGAAAGTGCAATCTCTATGGGCGAAAAAACGGAAACAAGTGGTACAATGATAAAAGTTTCCTCGGTGTCTATTGCCACACGCATGACAATTTGCCTTAATATCCATATGGATGGACATTATTGGGTGTTGGTGGCTAGGGTGATAGATAATGTGGTTTGGTACGCCATTTTTGGCACATCCTAAACCAATAAAAATATCACATTGAATACAACGATAATTTAGATACTCGTAGTCATGCTTGTGTTTACAAACTTGACACATACACCATTTATGTTCTGAAACTTGACAGAGGTTAAGAGTATGATCACGATGAGATTCGTGTCTTAAAGTTGTGGGAAGCTCTGCACATAATTTGTGAAGTGAATAGCCACATTGATCACACATATAGTAATACCTGTAATGGAAGTTGATTTCTTGACCACAACGTCCACATGGACATCGGAAGTCTTGTTTCATAATCAACTCCTTCTCATCGTCGTATACTACTTAATCGTGTGGATATTCTGGATTTAGATCAATAAGTGTCAATGTATGTTCATGTTGTAACACTTCCATTTCAACAAATTGATTTTAAATTGAGGATTTTTTTTGAATAATAGCTAATAGAAAAGATGATATCCTGATATTGAGGTGTAAAGTACATTATATAAGGGATTTTTTTAAGGATATATTCTTTTCCTTTTCTCTAATAATCCAATGAATAAAAGACACGCATACATTTAGAATATAGATTAGCCGATTGGCATGTCCATAAAGAAAAATATATACCTTGATAAACAAAAAATGTAATTCTTCTTTGAACATTCTTTTCTTCCGTGTGTAGTTTAATTTATCGCTTGCTTTTTATTTTGTGCTTCAAATTTTCAAAGCAAGTATATAACAAGTCTTTTACTTTAGCATCAATTAATTTACCTTATTCTACATATTCTGTAGGGTTAATGGTCCAAAAAATATACAAACTTGCCACATTTTACTATTGTGACAATAAACTTTTTTTTTCTATTAAAACAAAAAACTTCTTAATGACTCTTATTGTAACCAAAACTGACACGTGGCAACATTAATTAACCCTTAACCCAAAAAAATCATTTATACTCGTTTCATAATTCTAGGGGACCATTTTTGCCAACTTTCCAAACCTAAATACTAAACCAATTTAGTCCAAAACACTAAGGGTGCGCTTGGTTCAAAATGGGGAATGGGAAAAGGAAAGGCAATGGGAATGCAAAGGGAATGAAAAGGAATGTAATGGTGATTATCATTATCTTTGATAGTGCTTGGCATGAGAAAAATACATTAACCTTTAAAGTGGTGGTGGTGGTGGTGGTGGTGGTTAGTGGTGGTTGCTTTTGGTGGTGATGGTGGTGGCTGGTAGATGGTGGTGGTAGATGGCTGGTGGTGGTGGTGGCTGGTGGTGGTGGTGATGGCTGGTAGTGTTGGTGGCTGCTGGTGATGGTGGTGGTACGCTAGTGGTGGTGGCTGCTAATGGTGGTGGTTGGTGGTGGTGGTGGCTGCTGGTGGATGTTGGTGGTGGTGGTGGCTAGTGGTGGTGGTGGTGGAAGTGGCTGGTGGTGGTGGTGGTGGTGGCTGCTGGTGGTGGTGGTGGTTGGTGGTGCTGGTGGCTGGTGGTGGTAGTGGTGGCTGCTAATGGTGGTGGTGGTGATGGCTGGTGGTGGTGGTGGCTACTGCTTGCTGTGGCCGCTTCTGATGGTGGTGGGTAATCATTACCATACCTCCCAATTTACTGGGTAATGCCCCATTACCCAATACTAAACAATGATTGCATTCCCTAGTTCTAACCAAACATGTTTAATCATTACCTTTGCCATTCCCCACCCCCCATTACCCCCAACCAAGCACCCCCTAAGATCCTTTAACTGGTGGCAGTGTTAGGGTGATTTTTTGCCAACAAGAAATTGTAGCAAAAGGGTGATTTGTTGGTTCAGTAAAAAAAAACTGTAGTAAAAAAAAACTGTGGTCGCGACCCATACGCCACCCAAACAAACACCACTTTTGGTGGTTTCTTTTCCAGTCGAGAACAAACAAACACACCCTTGTTTTTATGTGGTTACCGAAAACAACACCACCTTTATGGTGGCTTTTATGCTCGACAATAGTAATAAACAACATCCTTGTGGTGGCTTTTCTGAACCGAGGATAACGCAAAACAAACACACCACAAAATAAGTCATAAGAATCAAGAGATAAGCAAATTCCATTTCCCAAACTCGTGACCCAAATGGATCGACTGAACCCCAAACGGGTTCTTGACCCGAAACCAAACACCACCGAACACCTCTCGGGATGTTGTCTCTATGAGAATTGTAATCCAAACCGGGTATAGTCCCGACCTGATACATATAACCGAAACAAACAAAAACCTCCCTTAATTGATTTAACCACACGAAACCATATCAATTAGTTCTCGTTTTTTTAAATTTATTTCTGGCTTAAAATTCCACAAAAACTAAATAATTCATTTGTTTAATTCGGTTAAACAAAAGAAATATGAAAAGATGAGTTTTGTGATTTTAGCATACCACAAAAGACGACGAGGAGGTATGTGGTGATGGAGGAGTGGCTGAGGTGGTTATCTCGAACCAACAATTCACCCTTTTGCAACAGTTTTTTTTTTAATCTTGATTGAGAACCAAAATCAACACAATCTTGTGATGTTGATGAGTGATGATGATAAGGGTGGCGTATGGTGGCAGTGGTGATTATTAAGAGAGAGGAGGAGGTGTGAGAGTGGCGGTGAATTAACTAAGATCCTTTAAACCTAACACTGCCACCAGTTAGGTTTAATTATGAAACTTAGCAAAAATGGTCCCCCAGAATTATGAAACGAGTATAAATGATTTTTTTGGGTTAAGGGTTAATTAATGTTGTCACGTGTCAGTTTTGGTTACAATAAGAGTCATTAAGAAGTTTTTTGTTTTAATAGGAAAAAAAAAGTTTATTGTCACAATAGTAAAAGGTGGCAAGTTTGTATATTTTTTGGACCATTAGCCCTATTCTGTATAAAGAAAGAGAAACAACACTACAAAAATTAATGTTCACATGCGTATGCATTTTCTATACGATTAAGTAGATAACCTTGTGTTTACAATTGGAGAATCAATTTCTTACACCATGGACAATGTTTCGCTACTAAATCTGGAGTGGACAACCTCTATATAACTTGTGTTCAAGTTCCAATTTTCAGGCATTAAAACTCATAAACTAGCTTCGCTAAATTTTCGTTTCTTTTACTATATCAAATGATTCAAGCATACCATATATATTTTTATGAATTATTGAGTGTGTTGATTGGTAAAAAAGTGCAAACTATTTTATTGTTATAGAATCACACCGACACAGTACATTATTATATATTTGTTTTAACTACCCAAGAAAAGGGAAAATTCACTTCCATGGTATGAACTCTAGTTAGGCACATTAAGCTTGTTATTTTCTGCAATGGGTAGGATCCTTAGATTCAACAATAGTGATTTATGTGATGTGGAAATTAAACATGCATAGATGGTGAAACGGCAATTTATTGGCGCCCGATGAGTTTTTGTTGATGATATGTTAGAAAGACTATGTTTCTACACAAGACCAACTCAATTCCGTTTAAGTGATCACTTGTTTGTTAATACTTAGTATAACTTATCATGGTATTTCCATTTTTACCCATTACCCAATTAGATCAACCTGGGTATAGGATTTGCATGTTGTTGATCTTGATAAAAATAATGGTTATTAAAAAAGAAAAAAGCATTAAGTATATTAGGTTGGTCAACATGGTCTATGGGGGTGTTGAAGACTTGTCAAATAGACCTGACTCAACTTGGAGTCGACCCAAGAAAATGTAAGAATTGCAATATTTCAAGTCTCTTTGTAATAGTTAGAATACTAGAACTAGAGTTGGCAAAATACTTTTTGACATTGGATATATAGCTTCTTTTTCCCTTCTACTTATACTTGTTTTACGAAAACACATTACAAGAATCAACCCATTCATAGATAAACGGGTAGAAAATAGAAATTGTAATCTCTAAGTTCAAAAAAAGGGTGCAATTGCAAGAATTTTTTGGGCAAAAGATTAGAGGAAGGAAGAGAGCTACACGGGTCACTATTTTTCCTTTTAAAAGATGTATTTTATTTACAAATTGTATGTGTTTTCTTACTGTAGAGAATTATTTTACAAGGGATAAGGCATTTTTTTACGTTGAGTGTTACATTGTCTTTCCTCTTTCCGTCTACGTATAAATGTTTCTTCAGAGGGTGGTTGAATGTTATAACAAATAACCATTCACAACGACTGTCCATCACCCGAGGCCCTCAAACCACTGATCACCACCTATCATGTGCGTACTAGTACTATCACCGACCAATCTGAAACATCACAAAGAGACACAACCCAATCTTACATCCTACAGGTATTAAAAGATTTAGGAACATAAAACTGGCTTAGTGGGGTTTTAAAGCTAATGTGCGTTTTTGCCTTTTGGACTTAGCTGAGTTAATTAGTTGGTTTTGCCCATAGATTGTAATCAACTATGTAAATAGACATAAAGGGAGTGATTATATATGCTGATAGTTTACAATGGAAAAGAGAAACTGGAAGGCAAAGCTTATAACAAAGATATTGAATTAAAGTAAACCACATAGGGACAACCATCTTATTAATCATTTATATTGTAGATTATACATATAATAAACCTTATTATACCCTAACCGGCCAAGTCTATACAATGGGTTTTGGAGAAGGATCATACAACGATGCACATCCGCTATCAATTACAAACTTACACTGTAAACACTTCCGCAAAGGCGCAAATGCATACCACACTTGATGGATTCACCGTCACTTTCAATCCCTTGGCAAAACGAAAGAGGGTGTGGGTGACCTTTAATCTTAAACATGTCTCCAAGTTTGATATTTACAAACAGATAAACACCTTTACAAAGTAGAGGCTGTTATGTGATCTTCCTCTAAGTATTAATGGAGCACAAGACAAATGCATGGACTGAACAAGTTAAGAACAATGATAGAAAGAACCGTAAGGATTAAATTCCTCCTCCCAAGCTTCACAAAAGTAATCACCGCTATGGTTTTCAACGGGAGAGTAACTTAGGGTCATGGGATCGATGCTTTTCATACCTGTGTGTTATTGTCTCGAGCAATAACAAAGCACACTCGGGATGCAGATGAAAATTACAAATTTTGCAAGTGAACGTAGTTTCTTCACTTCCATCCACTTTAGACAAACAGAGACCACAACTTTGAGGAAGTTCTATATCTTAACTCTAGATAGTTGGTGATTTGGATGAGATTTATGTGTGATTTTTTAAGGAATGAACACGCAATTAACATCCATGTTGCAATCACATTTGACACAAGAGTAAGCAAATCCATTGCACGCCAAGTGGTAAAAACCCCATTCAAACACATCGAATAAAAAACAAGGTGCTTTTGGCAAGAGTGTAAATGTTGTGGGTGCCCTATATTGTCTTTTATTTCAACAGGCAATCTAGTGCACAATGCATGAAGAAAAAGGTTACATTCATGATCATTAACTGTACATATGTAAAACAGCATGGCCATGATTGGTCTTGTACACCCATTGCATAATACCTCAGCCTTTTCGTAAGTTTCTTTTCAGTAATTTTTTGTTTTGTTAATACTTTTAACTTGTAAAACTTTATATTTTATTTTCGGTACTTTCTGTTTCATAGTTTAATAATAAAAACAAAATTATTTATTAAATGAAAAATATAAAATAAAAAATAAAAATGAAAAACTTAGGATTCGTTTTTAAGTGAATCCATTTAAGAACGTATTAATATACATTCCTTTTTTAAGTGATTTTTTTCCTAGAACGTAAGCTAAGCTTGAGGAATAACCAATAGGGAATGTTATAGGTTTGTCGACAGTGTGTAACTACAAATGGTTTAAGCTACACGGTGATGACTACAAGTTACTTACAAGTTTAACACAAGATAAATAAGTTACGCTGACACAAGATATATTTTTCAATGGTTTAATTTTTATTAGAAGTTAATCAAAATTATTGAGTTTAATGTGAAAAAAAGTAAACTAATTTAAACCTACTTGAATGACAATAAGAATTCTCTTCTTTAGTTAAACTAAAACCAAAGTTAAAGTTTAACTATGAGATCAAGGACTTACTTAATAGAGTCACGGACCAAGTTCAAAAGAAGAGTAAATATTCATAATTGATTTACAGTCTAATGCAAGGATGTGCATACTTCTTCAACAAACATTCTCTTATATAGGCAAAGATACGAGGGTTGTCAGTTATCACTTATGGTTTTGACGTGTTGTCAAGCATTCAATGGTGTGATACACTTACATTAAATATTTCTATACTTGGAATATGTTAAAGCCATCTTTAGGGAAAAATGTTGGGACTCAATTCACCTTTATAAAGCTTATATCGACTCTTGTTTTTGTTTTACTCTATTGTAATTAAGTACTTTTGCTTTATGCCTATATATCTTGAGTCACTTAAAGATATTTTTAAGTGTTTGAATGTTTGATGTAAGGAGAACAAATAAATCAATGAGACATTATTAACTTCATCATCTTCTTAATGTTTAGAGACTAATTACTGAAGCAGCGCATTGGGAAGTATTCACTCAGTAACTAATTTATACTATGATTATTTTATGTTTATAAATCTAATCATAGATCATTTAGCATTGTATTGTCCAAAATTATATAAGATAATGTTAATGTGTATCATTTTTTTGTAAAGTTTGGTTGCTAGATTGACTTTTTTTTGTCTCTCTTGAATGAAACTCATTCATATAACTATACCCATCACCAAAGAAAAAGAAATGACTTAAACAAATTGTAGAGGGAACATTCTTTTCTTCCTTGCGTGGTTTATTGTTTTACTCTTTATTTTCACTTTTATTAATATTCAAGGGAAGTATATAATAAGTCCTTAAGTTAGCATCTACATTTGTGGTTTGTTCTATAGCACTCACATTTCAGTGCTAGAAAGAGTAACATCAGCTACGAAAAATATTCTCATGTACGTACTTTCCCTATAGGCATTGGCGGACCTAGGAGCAAAACCAAGGTGGTTTCTCTTTTAGACGATACGTCATAATTAATAGGTCAACGGGTCGGGTCGGGTCTGCTCATGTTTGGCTCGGTTTAATACAAATGGATCATATAAACGAAATGTCAAAACGTTTTTTTTAATTCAGTTACAATCTAGGTGTACAATAAGTCAATTACATGTTCTTAAAACCAAAACGACATGAGACCATTCAACTTTAATTGCAAATGTAAAATATGAAATACTGTAATAAATTGTCCATATATTATTAATTTGATACTTAAATTTTAACAAAAAAAGTAGATTGAAAGTATATAAAAAAAGGTAAATAAATTAAAGCCTCAAAAAGTATAACACATCATTCAAGAATATTCGTTTTTCCTCACTCTTCGTCTTCTTTGTATCTTTCTTTTTGTCTCTCTTATTTCTCCATCTTTTCTTTTCCTCTTGCTTCATTTAATTTTATGTATAGTTTACTTCAATAAATCCATCTCTCATTTTCATCTCATTGTAGTTCAAAATCATCTCTAGGTGGTTCCTAAGATTTTTCTAAGGTAGGTCCTCGAAAATTTGATGTATAGTTTCTAAGCGATCTTGGTTTTTAAGGTGGTTCCCGGACACCATCTACCTAAGGAGTAGGTCCTCCTTTATTTATAGAATCAAACCTTGTAACTTTATATGAAAACTCACATTTGTAACTTGTAATTTTTTTTGTTACGATTAATGGAGTGGAGAATATAAAAAGTCACTATAATATTTGCGTTTTCAGGTGAAGAGACACATTTCTTACAGCCCGAACATGATTTTGCAAGGAAATATATATGGGCATCATAACCTATGTTTATAACTTGAGTTTAATTTCACTTTGTATTGATTGCTATTGTTAGGATTTAGTAAATTCAGTTATTGAAGAGTCGGTCACCTCAAGTATATGTAATCGTTAGAAAGCTCATAGTTGTAGATTATTATAAGATTAAGTAGTATTTAGTTTAAGTAATACCGTGGAGGACGGACAGGTCTTTACCCACTGTATGCCTGATCCACAGCCCGTCAGGTGGCGTTTTATTGTAAGACTATAAATACTCTCTACCTCCCAAGGTAGAGAGTTGGAGCTCATAATAAGATTTTTCTTTCTCTCACTAAAGTTTCAAAGTCTCTAACTTTCTCTCTCTAAAACCTCTTATACGCCTATTTGTGATTATGGTTTAGTGTGTTTATGAAATCTAATATGTTACAAATGGTATCAAGAGCCATGGTTTGATCATCTCTTACATATCCTTGGATTTCTAGTGGTTTTTAGATGGTTTTAGAGTTTGAAAAAGTTTAGTGGTTTTTGCATCATTTGGATCATTTCTAGTGTTAAAGTTTGAATCTTGGGTGTAGTTTTGTGTTTTGAATCATTGTATGTGCTTGGGTTTTGATTTGGTAAGCTTAAATCATCGTGGTTGGGTTGTTTTTGGATTGAAAAGTAGTGTTTGTGAGATTTTCTAGCTAGCGACTTGAGCCATGGATCATTATTCTTGTTAGCGACTTGCTTTGTAAGTTGGTAGCGAGTTGTAGTTGAAGTTCTTAGCGGTTTGAGCTTAGCAACTTGTCTATTGAGACAAGCCGACAAACAGTACACTTAGTGTATTCTCCACTACGGGTAGCGACTTGGTGAAAGTTAGCGACTTGTACTTAAGTTTGTTAGCGACTTGGTGTTAGCGATTTGGTGCCTAGCGAGTTGCTATTTAGCGACTTGGTGTTAGCGATTTGGTGCCTAGCGAGTTGCTATTTAGCGACTTGATAACTTAGCGATTTGGTGCTTAGCGAGTTGTTCTTTAGCGACTTGACTGTGTCTTAGCGACTTGATAGTTAGCAACTTGGTTCTTAGCGACTTGGTTCAAGGTTTCTTAGCGACTTGGGTGAATTTTTTGCTTATAATACGGTTTTCTCTTGATTTAGTAAAATCCCGTGAAAGAATCTATTTCCCGGTTTAATCATAGAGTTATAAAATCCCGTGTAATCTGTTAACATGTCTACCGTACCTACAATCATCTCCCTTTATTTGGAGGATGTTCAAGCGGTGGCTCAGACACTCGCCCACCCATGTTTGACAGAACCGACTACGACTCTTGGGCACAACGAATCAGATTGTACTATCTTGGAAAGGAAAATGGGGTCAACATTCTCAAATCCATTGATGAAGGACCTTATCAGATTAAGACTACTAGAGACTTAATTGATACAGTTGCAGATGGAACAATGATCTATGGATTAGACAGACCAAAGACGTATGATGAGCTCAATGAGAAGGAGAAAAAGAGATTCGATGCAGAATATCGAGGCGTTTAACATTATACTTCAAGGTCTTCCAAAGACATCTACAAGCTTATCAATCACAACAACTGAAGCAAAGGCGTATGGGATAATGTCAAGATGCTTCTCTCGGGTTCTGTTAACTGTTGAAGACAGAGAATCACAACTGTATGATGAATTTGAACACTTCAAGATGAAACCAGATGAGAGTGTCTATGAGTACTACGCGAGATTCCATAAACTTGTGAATGATATGAGTAACATCAAAATGACCATGCCTAACATTCAGCTGAACTCAATGTTTGTGAACAACATGAATCCCGAATGGCGCAAGTTTGTCACTTCTGTGAAGCTCACTAAAGGATTGAAGAATACAAACTATGAGCAACTGTATGCATTCCTTCTCTAGAATGAGAGACATGCTATGTTTGAAAAAAATGATTCTGGAACAGTTCAAAACCAATCAGGGAGAAACAAGTTCATCAAATGACTCAACTGCTTTCTACACCAACATTGGAATTACCACCAAATCTTCTCAAGTCATTCCCACGGGAGATTGTAACCACAAACTCATTCCTGATCCAAGGTTCAAGCAACCGGATGCTGATGCTGTCATGGGACATTTCATTAATCAACTGGCTCTCATGGTTAAACAGAACTTGACACTTTCAACTCATACAAACAGTCTTCACACTAACAATGAAATCAGAACCGCATCCAATCTTCACAATCATGCTATGATCAGAGATGGGAAGGTTATGGCACAACCAGTTCAAGAAAGACAGTATGAACAGAGAAGAGGTCGAGTAGGTGGAGGCTATGGTGGAAATCAGAATCGGGGAAGGATTGGAAATCAAGGACAAGCAAAGCCTATCAAATGCTACAACTGTGGTGGTGAGGGACACATTGCAAGGAACTATATGTCTCCAAAACGTCCACAGAATGCCGAGTATTCAGGGATAAGATGTTACTTATTCAAGCTCAGGATAATGGAGCAGCTTTGGATGAAGAGGAATTATTGTTTCTGGCTGAAGGGAATGCCAAGACTTATGATGCTGATGTTGATGAACAGCCAATTCAGGAGATGGGTCACAATCATCAGAATGCCTTTCAAGTAGTTGATTGTGATGCATTTGACTCTAATGTCGATGATGAACCTACTGCTCAAACAATCTTCATGGCTAGCATCTCACCTATGGTTTCTCCAAAGGTCTCTCCACCACAACAAGCTGGTCCGTCCAAAGACAAAATCATCTCAGAGGTACTAAAACTATATGATGATGTTGATGAGCGAAATATGCATAATGAAGTACAATCTCTTGAGACTTATGAATCAGATATTGATAATGTGGGTAATAGCAATATTGTCCCATATGATCAATATGTGAAACAAAGTGAAAGTGATGTTGTACCAAGTAATGCATCTTCCACAGTCAATGATGACTATATCTTTAATGAATACACTGCATGTACCCCTGATGATTCTGTTGTCTCTGAACTGAATGCCTATAAAGAACGTGTTGCTATTTATGAACAACGTGCCAAATTTGAGTTGACCACCCGTGAGCAGAAAATGGATTACCAAATGCGTATAATTATTAGAAAAAGTAATTTTAGAGAAGAAGTATTAAAACAAGAGTTAAACTCCTTACAAGAAAAGCTTTCTAAAACTGCTAAGCAAAAACAAGAACTTCAAGAAAATGTGAAAATGCTTAAGCAAGAATTCAATGCTAAGGAATCAAACTTTTGAATGAGTTCTCCAATCTAAAAACTTTGAAAAACAAGCTTGAAAATAAGTTGTACATACAAGGAAACACCATTCAGACTGCTCACATGATCACTAAGTGTTGGGATATGAAAGTGCTGAAGATATCAAAGTACTGAAGATATGAAAGTACTGTAAGTTGCAAAGTACTGCATAAGAAGTCAAATAGTCAAAGTACTGCTAAAGACAAAGTCAAAATCTGCAAGATAAAGTCAAAGTATTGCTAGAACAAAAGAATTGTTATATTCGTTTATGGAAAGTATTGTATTCCATGTTTAGATTACTTGTCGTACAAGGTTATCAATTGTAAACCGACTAGGATATCCTTGAGCCTATAAAAGGACTCCTAGATTGGCATTAGATATATAACTTACGATTTCAGAAAAGAGTTTTAGAGTTTACGAATTAGTGTTTTAGAGAAAAGTTCGATTATCTTAGGGTTGTATTAGAGTATCGCATAATAAGCGATTTAGAGTTTGTTAATAAAGTTTTCTTCTTAGCTTTGTTAAGTAAATTCCGCATTATGATAAAGATTGCTCAGTGTTTCTTTGTTAATAACTTAGGATTTATTCGAGGTTATTAAACCTTAACAAGCTAGTTAAGTTAGTTTGATTAAAGTATATCGATCCAACAAGTGGTAACAGAGCTTGTGTGGAAAGTCGACTAGGAAGAAACTCTACTTCAACTATATTCAAGATGTCGTGAAGTCGTTCCACCACCCTCAATCACCTCACTCATAATTCCAATTATCAAGAAGGAGAATATGATCTCGGTGCATGAAGATGAGGCGTATATTGCTATTACTGAGACCATGCTCGTGGAATGTAATTGTGAATGGGAATGAAGTTGTTCAAGAACACATTAATGTTCTGGACAACCTATAGCACCAAAGGCGGTCTTACCCAGCAACTATAAGGAATCAAGAGAAGGCTCTACACATTCTCTTTGCGCCATTCCAGATGGTCATCTTCTCAAGTTTCATGATGCTAAAGATGCTAAGCACTCAGGGCTCTCAAGACCAATTTGGAGGGAATGAAGCCTCTAAGAAGATGCACGAAACTTCTTTGAAACAACAGTTTGAAACTTTCACAGTTGGAGAAAAGAGAGTCTTGATCTGCATATGATAGGTTTCAGAATCTCCTCAACATGTTGGAGTTATATAAGGCAGAAGTATCAGTTGAGGATGCTAATTTAAAGTTTCTAAGGAGTTTGCCATCCACATGGCATGTGATTGCTACTATGATCAGAGGACAGCAAGGATTGGATGTTATGGACTTTGATGATCTTTATCATCAACTGAAGGTGTATGAACATGAGATGAGTGGTCAACCCAATTCCAAAACTCACAGTATTGCTTTTCTATCATCGAAAAGAAGCGGTACTTCTAAAATCGCTTCTCCTCAAAGTCTTGTTTCTCAAAGTACTGCTGTTTATAATCCCCATCATATGCTCAGTGAGCCCCACCATCTACCACTTTGAACTCAGATGAAGTTGTGTGCTCCTTCTTTGCACAACAAGCAAGCTTACATGTCACTTATGAAGAGGATCTAGCTGCAGTTGAAGAAATTGATATCGGTGGCAAGTTGCTTTGATCCTTTGCAAGAATCAAAAAGTACATGAAGAAAGAGGCAAAAGTATTGATTTCAAACCAAAACAAGGAATAACTTTTGACAAATCTAAAATTGTATGCTTCAATTGTCAAAAGGCGTCACTTTGAGGGAGTGCGGGTTTGCTAAGTATCAAGCAAACAGAACATCTGAGAAGCCTAAACTTGAGCTCAAAGAAATACCAATAACTGAAACAAAGGCTTTGGTTGCTCAAGAGAAGTTATCGGAAGTTGACTGGAGTGAAGAATTTGATGATGAACCGGTGACTTCGTATGGTAGCGTGGAAGATGTAGTTGAAGACACAGTGGAAGCATTGGATTGGAGCACTATTTTTTATGAAGAATCGAACATCTTTGCTTTGGAATCGATGATGGCTTTGGAGGATTTGATTGGAGCAAAGAAAGTGAAGATGATCATGTTCTTCTTGCTATGGTAGCTACTTCACCAACTCAGTCTCCTATCTCGAGGTATGCTCAAATGTTATGAGTTTTATCAAAAATTACTAGGATTATGTGATTGAAAGAGATAATTGTATTAGGGCTAGGTGCGAGTAGCAGGTTATCAAATTACTTTAGAGTCTATGGAAGCTAAAATCATAACACATGAAAATAATGAAATGGCTTGAAATGAAAAGTATGAACAACAGGATTACCAGTTAAAACTAAGTGAATGGAAATTAAACTGTAAAATTCTTGAAATTGAGACACTAACTAAGGAAAGAGATGAGTTGTTAGCTAAGTTTGCTGCTTGGGGAGAGTCTGGATTGTCCCATGTTGCTTATGTTGAAAAACAGAGAAGGGCTTATATTAGAACAGGCTTAGGATTTGGAATGGATTTTAGTAACATAGATGAAAACCAAACTAATGATCAGGATGATGGTGTTTTTGAGGACATAACTACTAGTGATGATGAACTCATTAACTATGTAGATACATCTAGTAATGAGGGTTCAGTAAGTGAACCACCTCCTGAATATAAGAAAGACAATGGTTATCATCTTTGTTCCCCATCCTATTAATCATCAACCCTCTAGGCCTAATGTTTCTCGTTATGGTGTAGACAGTCTAGAGTTTAGGAAGAAGCTTGTTGCTAAATCTAGGTCCGAAACCCAAAGAAATTGAAAATCATGCTCAAAATCAAGCAGAACCTTTAAACCAAAGTCTTGCTCAACAAGCGATACCTTCGAACAAGCAGTACCTTCGCAAAACTTTTACATAACATCTTGCTAAACCTTTTTGGGATAATTTTGGTCAAAAGCAGATTTTATCGGTCATCAAGAAGGCAAAATAATTTTGGGCATAGACATAGAAAAAATCACTTTAGTCATATGGGTCAAAAGCGTGTTTTGTGTGTTATAGTCCTACTCACAATCAAAGATTGTGACAAACACTTTCGAGAATATCTAAGCAAGTTTCCAAGGAATAAGACTACAAATCGAAACCTAGAGAGCACAAACCGGTGTGGACTAATTCATATAGGGTTAATCACGAAACTTCACACCGGATCATAGATACCCACATCGAGAGAAGATCTTGATATCTCACAGTACTTTCCAAAGTATGCTTTCGAGACAAGGTCTGATAAAGCTGCTTGTAATAGGTATTCTAGGAGATCTCACTATCAACCTAGAATGTATCACAATTCATATAGGGGATCTAGATCACAGGAACCACCTGTTAAAACTGAATGGGTAAAAAGGGAAGTACTGGTAAGGGACACACAGATGCGTTCAACAAAAAGTGAATCAGATGTTTGTGTGACACAAGAAAATGCTAATAAACTGGTGAAAGAGATTTATGTTGAAAAACCCGAAAGTTTTGAAAATCCACATGCTAAAACTCAAAAGATAATTTTGGATCATCACTTGAAACATAGTGGGAATTACATACTCAAGGAATTTGAGTTTGTAACTCCACAAGGAACACAAGTCATGATGGCTTGGGTTCCTAAGAGTTCTAACTCTTTTCTTTGTGTGAGGGCAACCCGAAGAGGAGCTTAAAGATCATCTTATTGTGGATAGTGGTTGCTCTGGTAGTATGACAGGCGATAAAGAGATCTGCGATTTTAGAAATATTAGTGGAGGAAAAGTTGCATTTGGGAATGATCCCAATGGAGGAAGAATTACTGGGAAAGGAACAATTAAAATTTGGAAGAATTGATTTTGAGAATGTCGATATGTGAAGGAGCTAAAGTTCAACCTTTGTCCATCTCTCAAATTTGTGATAAAAGCACCCTGTGTTATTCACGACCTGAGAATGTCTCATTCTTTCTTCGACTTCAAACCTTGTTGATGATGACTTGGTAGTACTTCGAGTACCAAGGACAAATGATGTGTATAGTTTAGACATGAAGAGTCTACATTCTTATGGAAGAGCCACATGTTTGGTGGCTAAAGCAACATCTGAAGAGGCACATCAGTGGCATAGAAGATTGGGCCATGTTAATTTCAAGAACATCAACAAACTGGTCAAAGGCAATTTAGATGTGTCACGATTCAATCACTTGGTCGTGAGCATTGGAATGATTAACTACTAAGCTATGTTTAAGGGGAGGACTATAAGGTGTTAGGAATAGTCCTGTGTATTGCTTGAGGGGAGGATGTTAGTTTATACTTAGTTTTTATGAAGGTTTTTGGCAAAGTCTTGTTTTTCACGAAATCTGCTTGGGAAATCTTGCTTGGGAAAGTCACGCTTATGTGGAAAGTCTTGTTGTGTATTAAAGTCTTGTTCCAACGGTAATATTGAAGGGTAATTAAAGCCAACGGTTATTTTATTTTTGGGCGTGATTTTTCAAATCCTACCTATAAATAACTACTTTCGATTTTCCTCTCACATTATTCTTTACATCTTTTCCATACTTATCTCCCAATTACCATCTCTTTATTATTTGATACAATCCTTCTTGTACTCACTTTTTCAACAATGGTGAATCGTTTAAGCATTTGAAGCATAATATGGTGGCTAATTTGGATAAGACTGAGGCGAATGTGGCTTTCTATGATATCATTGATTATCTTATTGGGTCGCCTATTAGTTATGCTCTTTTAGTTGAGCCGAATATTATTGAACCATGGATTCAAGAATTTTGGGCTAATGCAAGAAATAACATGGAGGAGGATGAATACTATATTAGATCAACAGTTGCTGGACGAACTATCAAGATTACAGAAGCCTCTATTCGAGAAGATTTACTATTTGGAGATGAAGATGGGGCTATTAGATTTGATAAGCAACTGATTTGGGATACTTTTAGGAATCTTGGCTATGAAGGCTCATTCACTGAACAAACATTTAAGAAAGCATTATTCTGTCCTCAATGGAAGTTTTTGATTCATGTATTGCTCCATTGCATAAGTTCTAAAAGCACTTCTTGGGAGCAGTTTGGTTCGAATATTGCATCTGCAGTGGTTGGTTTAGCTACAGACAGAATGTTTAATTTTTCAAGGCTTATTTTGGATGGGATGCTATCACATATATCTTCTGGGTCAAAATGGTTGATGTACCCAAGGTTTGTACAGGTTTTCTTAAACAAGCAATTGGCTGATCTTCCAAAACCTACTTCTTTGTTACCTGTTATTGTGCAACAAGCCAAAATCTATACATTCATGGCTAGGCGCAGTGATTTGTTCAGAGGTGGAGATATTCCATTAACTACCACTATGATGGAAGTTGTTCAAGCTGTGCGTGATGATGCTGGAGAGGATGAAGAAAGTGAAGGTCTGATTACGTACAAGGTCTGCTTCACAAAGTCTTTGCTTGCAAAGTGCTGCTTCGCAATCTGCTTCTCTTGAAGATACTTGCATCATTACAGTCTTGTTTCTCCGTGCCACGAGGTTCAAGCGATATTGAAAGAACACCTACTCCATCTCCTCAACATTCTATTCCTGTTTCGGAGGAACATTCACATCCTCACAGTACTGATCATACAATACCTCGTGAAGGATTAACTTTGGATAACTATGCTTTAACAAGGGAGCTAGTTAGGTTGAACAAGACTGTTGAGAGTCAAGCTAAGGCTATTCGGAAGTTGAGACGTAGGTATATCTGGTTGAGGAATTTTATTAAACCATATATTCAAGGATTCAACTTATGGGTTAAGGAGGAAAACAAACGTCGTAAACAACTTCGCAAAGAATTAAAACGAAAGAAGGTTCCTAAATCATCTTCTGTCAACTTGGGGAGGAATTTGGTAAAAGAAAATTTGAAAGAAGATGATACAAAGAAGAAAGAATCTGTAATTATTTCAGATTCTGAGGAACAAGAAGAAGAAGTACAAGTTCAAAGTACTTGGTGATCAAGGTCGATCATCAAAGTACTTGATTTTCATGATACATCTAGGCAAGAAGCAATAACTCCAAGGGTATTGAATTTTGAAAAAATTTGGTCCTTCTACATTTGTTATAGAAGAGAGGAGGAAGCTACTTTCAAACCTATCTATTACGCTAGTGATGATGAAGTAATTGCTACAATATTAGATTTATCACAACCAAGAGGAGGGTTACTATTAGAGATGTACAAGAAGAAGAACAACCAAGAGCTTCTCAACCAGCCATTGATCCTAAAGACAAAGGGAAAGGTATTATGGTTGAAACTAAGAAAAAGAAACTCACTTTGGCAGAACTTAGAGCGATTGAAGTGGCTAGGAATGAAGCTGCTGCTAAAAAAGTTCAAGAAGAATTGGATGCTAAAGATAGAGAAGAACAACAAGCTCAAGAAGCTAAAGATAGAAGCAAATTTCGAAAAGTTCAAGAAGAATTAGATCTTGAAAGCTGAACCTTTACAATCTCCTACACCTGTTAGATATATGCCAAGAAGACCAAATTTAGCTAAGGATAGGAATGCTATGATGGCTTATTTGAAAGGTCGAGGATATAAGGGTTTACAAAAGTTAAACTATGTTGATATGAAAAGACTCTATGATCTTTGAAACCGAAGCTTATAAGAAGAGTGTTGCTGATATTAAAGACTTGAGAGAAGAAGCTTATTTGGTGAAAGGAAGAAGAGCTTAAAGAAAAAAAAGCTGAAGTAAAGATGTTCAGTTTCAAAGAAAGAAAAGGTAGAATTAAGATCCGAGACTAGTGATGAATTGAAGAATTATCTCAGAGTGGTAGATTTTGATTATACCAAGGAAGATGATGATATGAAGATGAACAGATCAAAGATCAGTGTTTTCAAAGTTGAGAAATCTAAGAATGGAGATTACATGGTTTTCTATAAGGAAGATGAAAGTTTTAAAGTTTTCAAAAGGATATGGGATTTCTTTGCATGTTATTGATAGAGTAGACCTATTCTACTTATATCATGTTGTGAAGGCTTATTTTGAAGATCATCCATTTGAAGGGATTGGATTGGTTTTACATGGTGACCTCATAACTATGTGGGAAGCGAAGAAGAGAGCGATGAAATCTGGAAGAATCAAGAAAACTGGGAAATAGTTTGTTGGAGATTCTTTGAAGAATCTGGAGTTCATGTTTTGGAGCTAGAGAATGGAACAATGATACACATGTTTGCAGAAAGAAGATACCCTCTTACAGTTGAGCTCATGAGAAGAATGTTAGAGCATGGATTGGAAGTAGAAGAGGCTAATGGCCTTGCATGGTGATCAATTTGTTTATAAACTGGACTACCATTGTGAAGATGATCAATAAGCTGGTATGAATTTTATTTGAATAAATACTTTTGGATATATCGGTACTTTTATTCAAAGTCTTACGATCGACGATACTTTCATCAAAGTCTTGTTCTTGAACTAAACCGTTTAAATGAATTTTTAGAAGAAACCTTTTGCTAAGTAATAAATATTTTGAAATAAAGGTTAAATAAATGGTTTTGTGATGATAACATCAATAGGTTATCAATCCACCATGGTTACAAAAGGATTGACTAATCCATGAGCAAACGGCTCTCGTAAAGATATATCAAATCCGTTTTTAGTTGACAACTTGCTAATAAGTTGGATGGTAATCAACTCACCATATCCGTAATGTGAAGAGTTGGCTAGCCCACAAGAAAATGGCTTGTGGTAAAGGCCGTGGAAAAACCATTATTGGTAATTAGTTCACCATTAGATAGAAGAACTAACTAGTCCAGAAGGGTACAACTTTTGGTAAAGACACATCAAATCTGTTGATAGCTGATGGTTTGCTAAAAATCATATGGTTATCAATGTACCATGGTCTTACACACCAAAACATTTGGCTACTCTAGAGATAATGGCTTTGGTAAAGAGATCTAAATCCATTAAGTTTTCAATGATTCACTTGAAAGTGATGAGAATAGTATGCAACTTAAACTGAATTAAATGTACAAATTGTCATATGTTGTTGTGTTGTTGAAAAGATGGAGCTTACTGGATGCTGCTGTGAAGAGAACAATTCTAAGAGATACTTTGACAAGCACAGATATTACAGAGATACAATCTAAAGACTATGAAACAATCCATTTTTAAAGATGAAGCTGTTAAAGATATATTCACAAAGGAACTTGAAGTCAAGCAAGTAGAATTCAAGTTAGGGGAGGATTGTTGGGATATGAAAGTGCTGAAGATATCAAAGAACTGAAGATATGAAAGAATCTTGTAAGTTGCAAATCTTGCATAAGAAGTCAAATAGTCAAAGTACTGCTAAAGACAAAGTCAAAGTACTGCAAGATAAAGTCAAAGTACTGCTAGAACAAAAGAATTGTTATATTCATTTATGGAAAGTATTGTATTCCATGTTTAGATTACTTGTCGTACAAGGTTATCAATTGTAAACCGACTAGGATATCCTTGAGCCTATAAAAGGACTCCTAGATTGGCATTAGAGGTACGATTACATACGATTTCAGAAAAAGAGTTTTAGAGTTTACGAATTAGTGTTTTAGAGAAAAGTTTGATTATCTTAAAGTTGTATTAGAGTATCTGCATAATAAGCAGATTTAGAGTTTGTTAATAAAGTTTTTCTTCTTAGCTTTGTTAAGTAAATTCCGCGTACTTGATAAAGATTGCTCAGTGTTTCTTTGTTAATAACTTAGGATTTATCTGAGGTTATTAAACCTTAACAAGCTAGTTAAGTTAGTTTGATTAAAGTATATCAATCCAACACTAAGCATAGAGTCTTAAGCGATAAACATAGCATTCCCCTTATTGAGGAACCAAATCCAGAGGTCATTAAAAAGGATAGAAGTGCTCATAAGGTAATTTATGATGGCAATGAAATCCTTAAGCCTAGACAGAAACCTAGTTGCGCTGAGTGCACTGAGGAAGATAAGAAATCAGATGAAGTCACTAGGGAGAAGATGAACAAGAAACTAGATGATCCTAAACATAAAGAGAAGAAAATAACTATCATACCCCATGATTACAAAAAGGAGAATTGGATTTCCTTGAACAAGTTTAAGCCTCAAACGTTGTTAGCAGAACAAGTATTCGGAAAAGGATTTAGATAAGCAAAAAGCAGAGAATCTTGTTGTAACAAACCCCCTCTTTGGAAAATGCCTTCAGCAACTGTGTATCCTCCCAATACACCAATGCATCTAGTTCCTAGGACTATTGCCACTAAAAGCAAGACCTTAATCAGTCAATACGTTATCTTTCAATTATTTATTGATTTTGAGAAAACTTGTAAGAAAAGGATCACACCCACTGGTATAACTGAAGGGGAAAGGGGTTTTGAGCAAACCAAAGAATGCTATTTAACTGAGGTCATGCCTTTCTTTAAACAACTAAAAGATCAATTTGAGAGTCTTAAAAAGGGGATGGATTCAGATATTAAAGAAATGAAAAGGGAATTTGATGCAATGATAGTTAAGGTTAGTGACTATGAGCGAGAATTAAAATATAATGAGATTGAGAGGAAGAGCTTGCATACACTGAATGAGAATCTGATTTCTGAATATATTGCTCAAGATGTGTTTTTCACTGCTACAAATTGTTCCATTAATGCTTCTCAATTTTATGAATTATCTGTTGCTCTGAAAGTCTCCCACGATCGTGTCATTAGGATTGAAAAGACTAATTCTAAAATAAATGAGAAAATTGATCTGGATGATCACGATAATTTGGCAAAACATCTTTCTAAACTAGAAGTTGAACATTTTAATTTACAACTAAAATATCAACATCTTAAAGAAAATGTCAAAACCTCAAATATAAAGACATCCCCAGATGCTCCAGAGTTTGATGCAGTTTTTTAGATTAACAAACGTGACGAACAGATTCAAGATCATTGTAACACGATCAGAATGTTGAAAGCCCAAATCTCTCAATTAAAGGGTGAAAAGAACAATGTGACGGGCTCCCAAATGCCTCCTCCTTTAGATTCTCAGTATTCTCAAACGTTTCATCTTCAAAACTTAGTAAATGCATTACAAAAGGAAAACGAGAGTTTTCTAGAAGAAAATGAAAAGGTTAAACGTCACTTTAAAGAGTTATATGATTCAATAAAAGTCACTCGTGACAAAAACAACGAAAAAATAACTTCTTTACAAAAAGAAATTGAGAATCTAAGAAGTCAGGAAAAAGGGAAACTGCCACTTGTTTTTAATGAGAATGTCACTTCAAAGTCATCCTCTGACTGCAAATATACTGTGACTGTTAAATACATTCCTCCTCATCTTAGGAATAATGAACTTGTGTTTAATAACTATTGTGCTCACCGTCAAACGATCTCAAGAGCTGCTAGAATGTTTAATTGCAACATGTCCTAAATCCTTAGGTGCGAAAGGTAAAGCTGTGATGTCTTGCTCTATGCCTAGTGCCAAGCATACAAACCACTCCATGCCCAGTTTTAAGAAAGTAAACACTAATGTGCCTTGTAGTAGTTCAGATCCTTGCACATCTAGTTCAGGAATGCAAAAAGTAGTTCAACCAACTAATGTTCCCATAATTCCCTCTACAGGATTAATCAGTAACATTAAAGCAAGCGGGTCAAAGCCTCCAAGCAATACCAAGCAAGATAGGACCTCGCAAGCTAAGAATGTGCATTGGAAGAAAGTAGAAGACCAACCTAGGAACTTTAAGTTTGAGTTGAATAAAACGAATCATGTTGATTCTAGTATTAACCATAGGCGTACTGTAATTAATTCAAATTCTGATACTATCTGCAAACCATGTAATGATATGCCTTGAATTACATTTACTAATCATGAATGTGGTGTGAATGCTTTGTCTAATCTTGTCAAATCCCAGTTAATATAGTTAATGCAAAAATCGTGCTAAGAAGGCTAAAAGGAAAAGCGAAAGAAAGTTAGAAAGCGGTGGAAACCCAGGGAAGAACATTTAGTAAGATAGGTTATCAATGGATGCCTGTTGGCCATAAGGTCAATCAGACAATGCCCACTAGAAAATGGATGCCTCTTGGTAGAACTATTCCCTTAAGAAGTGAACATACTTTGAATAGGTCAAATACGACACTAGTCTTGCATCTATTCATAATGATTCCATTGCTTCTATTTCCGATATGGATGTTTCTATTTCTGATGTGGGTGTTCCAATCACTGTTACTAACCAAATAAAACCCATTCTTGCATGGGGATCCCAATTATCCAGTTATCCATTCTTGTTTGTGTTCAACTGCAGACCGTTAAAATCATTCTGTGGTACCTGGACTCAGGCTGTTCCAAGCATATGATTGGAGACCGGTCGCTGCTCATGAACTTCGTGAGTAAATTCATCGGGACTGTTAGATTCGGGAGCGACCATTTTGGAGCTATTATGGGTTATGAAGATTATATGGTTGGTAAAAGTGTAATTTCCGGGTATATTATGTGGAAGGTCTTGGTCATAATTTGTTCTCTGTTGGTCAATTCTGTGATTCCGATCTAGAAGTGGCTTTTCGAAAACATACTTGTTTCATTAGAGAACTTGATGGTGTGGAATTATTAAGAGGTAATCGAGGTTCAAACCTATACACCATCACTATCGATGACATGATGAAGTCTTCTCCAATCGCTTCTTGTCAAAGGCTTCTAAAACAAAGTCTTGGTTATGGCATCGTCGTCTCAATCACTTGAACTTCGGCACCATAAACAACCTTTCAAGAAAGGATCTTGTCGAGGCTTACCCAGTTAAAATATGAAAAAGATCATCTTTATTGACTTGCCAATTGGGAAAAAGCACGAAATATGCCCACAAACCAAAACCCACAAAATATGTAATGGAAGTTCTTCATACCCTTCATATGGATGCATGCGGCCCAATGAGAGTGCAAACTATTAATGGGAAGAGATATGTGTTAGTAGTGGTTGATGACTACTCCCGATTCACTTGGGTTAAGTTTTTGAGGTCAAAGGATGAAACTCGGATGTCATCATTAAACTCATTAAAAACTTGTCTGTCTCAACAAAGCAGTTCGAATCGTCCGTCGACAATGGCCGAGTTTGTTAATAAGGAACTCTATGAATTTTATGAAAATGTTGGAATCAGTCCTCAAAGAAGTGTTCCTCGAACTCCTCAACAGAACGGTGTAGTTGAAAGACGAAATCGAACTCTTGTAGAAGCTGCAAGAACTATGCTGATTTACTCAAAGGTTCCAATGTTTCTATGGGCTGAAGCTATTGCCACTGCATGTTACACTCAAAATCGATCTCTAATTCACACTTCTCATGGAAAGACTCCATATGAACTTGTCCACAATAGAAAACCTGATCTATCATACCTTCGTGTGTTTGGTGCTTTATGTTATCCAACTAATGATGGTCAAGATTTAGGTAAACTAAAAGCAAAAGCGGACATTGGAGTATTTCTAGGATAGGCACCAAACAGAAAAGGCTACCGAATCTACAACAAGAGAACCCGAAATATCATGGAAACAATTCACGTTACGTTTGATGAGCTGACCGATCAAATGGCTCCTGGATAATCCAGTTCTGGACCCGCACTTCAAAACAGTCCCATTGGTTCATTCCTTGTACCAAATTCCTCTCCAGCGACTCCATATGTACCTCCAACTGAAGATGATTTGAAGAAATTGTTTGATCCAATGTTTGATGAACATTATGAGCCAAGTGCTAATGATCTGTCAATTCCTACAACAGAGGCTGCTCATATTCCTAAGAATGAAGTCAATCCTTCAGTCTCAATATCATTAAGTCAAGAAGCGTCTACTGCTGATCACTCTGTCTCATCAACAAATCATCAATCTTCGAATGCACATCATGGAACTGCTTCTGGCATCAATGATGAAGTTAATCCAAAAATTTTTATCTACTGTCGAAAATTCCAGATTTCAAAAATATGGGCAGACCCTTAAGTAAACTTGTCGAAATGAGTTTTTCTCTCGCCAAACCTATTCCAACCAATTCAAAACAACTCCGAAGCTATTCTAATCCTACCATACACCTTCTTAGGGTGTCATGTGTTCCTACACATCACCAAAAGTGATATGTTTCAAGGAGTAATTATAGGATGATAAATATATATAGGGAAAATTAGTCAAATAGACCGCGCGCCCTGGTGCATATCACTTTCTAGACCACGCCCTTTTAAAATTCGAAAATAGACAGGTTGCCCACCGCTTTTCTTGGACCCAACCAGGGGCTGCCATGTGTCCGACAACTTATGACACAAGTACGTATTTTGAAAGTATATGTCATGTATTGTAAGGTATTGTTTTTTGGGCAACTTGTATTATTTTTTGGGCAACTTTATATATTTTGGGCAACTGTATTTATACACGAGGACATTTTAGTCATTTTACATTTGTACTTTGGCAAGCTTATATATTTTGTATTAGCAACACTAACTATCTCAAATCCTATTAAAATATAAAACACACATGATAACACTCAGATTGTGCATATTTTTAGTAGCATTATGTGTACTTTTATATCTGTTATTTGGTTATATTTGCGTGATTTTAGTACTTAATCGTATCTAGAGATGTTTGTCTAGTATTTATAACCAAGTGCAGGGAAATGGAGGAAAATGTGGAAATATGCAACTAATCGAAGATTCCCGTTTGATAAAGCTAAATCTCAAGTATCTTTGAAGACTTTAGTGATTGAAGAACCAAGTTCTACAAGACAGAGTGAAGAGAAGAGATCAAGTTTTGTATCTCGAGAAGATCCAACGGATCGGTTACACCTTCACCGGATCGGTTGGAATTTGGTCGGATTAATGTTTTGCCATAACCGACCGATCGGTGCTGACCATACCGGATCGGTCGGTGTGTTATTATTGTGAGCCCGGATCGGTTGGTCATATGACCGATCCGGTTGGAGAAGCTGCAGTTGTCAAATCTTCATCACTAAGCTTTCCCTTTGCATCCAAACGATTCTAGGTCCTTCTCTTGGTGTATTCTAGTCCTTTCCTCACTCCTTGGAGGCCAAGTTAAGCATTTAACACCCTAGGCCTTGGAAATAGTATAAATAGAGGCTAATTGTGAGCATATGAGACACACCTCAATTACAAATGTCTCTACTCATCAAACCAAGCCTTAAGCTCTTAAAATTCGTCCTTAGAAATCCAGGGAAGTTTGGAGTTCCAGAAGTTCCACCTTTGGAGGCCAAAACACCAAAAAGTCCACCACGATCCTTTGGGAAACATTACTTCATCATTTGTAATCTTATTCCAAGCATTGTAAGACTTTTAATTATGTTTTCTAATGATAAAAGTTATGAGTTTATGTTCATGTTTGCTATGAGTGGCTAGTTTCTTTATACACTTGCTTAAATGATGTTGATTATCATATGATTAGTTAGTGATTGTGTTAACATGTTTTAATTCAATTTCAAGTTGATTCTAAGATCCAATTGTGCTAAAGTTTCATAGTGACATTTGTTAATCAAGTTTGGCTAATTGGTAATAATCGTTGGGGTCGAAAGAACTTCGTGTTGTTCAACTAGTCATAATCATTTTGTCTATGGATGATTGTTTTTACCCATTATTCTTGATTATACAAAGGAACTAAGGTGTGGTTGTAATTGAAATGCTTTTTGATTATCAAATTGGATTGGTTGGAAACATCGAAATGGTCGTAAGATTAGTTGTTGAGAATCAATTGTAGCCTTTTGTCTATGATCGGGTACCTTTTGTATTGACCATTTCTTAAGGAATTTGATGAACAAGTGGATGTTTTTGTGTTTAAGTTTATGAAAGTAGACTTATGAAACTTGAATTGATCTTGAATTGATTGGTTAAACTTAATGCTTGTTTTTATAAACTAAACTCTTGATCAAAGTTTGACTTGTAAGAACAATAGATTAGTACACCAACTTATTATCATAACCAACATGTTAAGAGGTTAACACAATCACATTAATCTATGATATGAAACTAGTTTAAGCAAGTGTAGTTTTTAATCATCTGAATTTCATTATATCTATTTTGCTCTATTATATGTTTTGGATAGGCTCCGTTAATTCAAACTTGTATTTAGATTCACTCAAATCCTCTGAGCGATCCCGACTTACCTTTATAATCTTGCTATAACGGACGAGTATACTTGCTCGTATGTGTTATTGGTAATATTGGTAATTCACCTTTTATAAATTTAAAACTTGCACCAACTGGGCACATCAAGTTTTTATGCTGCGGGGATTTGATTGTGTTTCAACAAGTTTTGAATTTCCTCGGCCGATTCAACTAAAAAAAAAATTCCACGAAACCTTAGCGGATCGGTTGTCCCTCAACCGAATCGGTTACAATTTGTCCCATCACTCATCTGTGCGACCGATCGGTCGCATCCCATAACCGATCGGTTACCTTCCTCGACCCATAAACCTGTTTTCGTTGTTTGTCCGTGTGTTTAGATATTGTCTGGATTCTCTAGGACATTGTATGAACACTTTCGAGCAGCGGAATTGAACCAATTACACCTCTTACCAACCGAAACGATTGATTCGAAGAAGAAGGAGAACACGTTTCATACCATTGGAAAATCGTGTACCAAGAGTACCAAACCAACCATTTGATAACCTCATTGAAGCCAAAGTTGTTTACAATCCTTTCACCAATTTACCTTTTCCCATGGCGGACGATCAACCCATGTGGGGAACCAACCGAACCGTAGCACCAACTCCCGGAAGTGTTATTGTTGCTATTAACCTTGGTGACAACTTCACCGTGAAGGGACATTGATCCGCGCAAAACAGTCAAGCTAAATCACTCAAACCTGCCACTTATGAATGGCAGACCGTAATCGACTTAAAAGCGCTCAAGCCGCGAATGCAATTTAGATCAGAGGAATATAGTGTATTCCCGGGTCGTTAAGTCCCACGGAGGATGAATTGGTGTTTAAACAACTTTAGATGATAGAATAATCACTAAGGATAGTGATGGGAAGGTTTTGAATGGATAATTATACCTAAAGAAAAGATCTACAAATTACAACGACTTAAATGCAAATTAAAAGAAATTAAAAAGTTAAAATCTATTAAATAAGCGCTATCACTATTTTTACAGATCGATGAGCGTTTATTTTATAAAACAAAATAACTTTAATAAACTAATATAACTAAAACGTAAACTCAAAATATCTAAAAGCGTTATTTAAAAGCGGAAGCTTGGCGTTACGTGTAAAATTACTGGTATGCATAAGCAAAGCGTAAAATTATTGAAATAAAAGGCCTACAAGTGTAAAACTAATTTTATTACGTACTATATGACAAAAGAAAATTTTAGAAAAAAGATTTATATTTTTTTGACTTTTATATTTTTTATTATGAATTAATTACTATAAAACACTAATTAAATGTTTAAAAATACTAAAACTTATTAGAAAAATCTGAAACTTTTTTATAAAATACTTATTACTAATACAAATTTATTAAAATTACAAAACTGGAAAAAGCTACTACGAATAAGCTACAAATAAGCTAAAATCTCGTTTAAGCTAAAATGAATAAAATGTATATAAGAGATAGATAGTGCAAGGTTTTACGAGAAAAGACCCAAGGGCAATGGTTCTGGTACCCACTATCATTCCCATAAGGGAGAGGTCTCGGGTTAGACCCACTGCCTCTCCTTTTTGCACAAACATTTTATTTTTGGATTTTTCTTTTATAAACTAATTAAGCACATTAAAATAAGCATTTTCTAAAACTAAAACTTTTCTAAAACTAACAATAAGCTCGTATTGAGCTTATAATCTCAACTTGGGTGAAAATGAGAATAAGCACAAGATAAGCCAATTTGGTTTATGAGCTAGAAAATAAGCAACATGTTAACTGAAAATAAGCTAGAAACAGATAATAAGCTAATAGAACAATTTGAATAAGCATTATTACTAAGAAATAAGCACTAACCAAGTCCAAATAAGCATTAAGTTAGCTGATTAACGGACACGAATAATTTTCTAAGCAACTTCTAGCTTAATATTAAGCACTTAAATAAGCTAATAAATGAAAAGGAACATTGGAACTAACTAGCTAACCAGCTGGGCTATCTAAAAAGCTAAATCTTTAATATTGGAGTTCACTAATGAGCTTATAGTGAGCTTATGAAAAAGCTTGGAAAAACTGTATGCTCAGTGTACTATATGAAATATACAAAACAATAAGTACTTTGCAGGCTTATTAAATAAGCTAAAATTAGAGAAAATAAACTTGGAACCTTTAGATAGCTAGGTGGCCTACTCAAAAAACTAAAGTACATAAGCTGAGACTCATCAATAAGCTCTGTGAGAGCTTATTAAACTGGGTAGCTCAGCGGTTACCTGGGGGAGCTTTTAGGTTAAGGGGTCAAAAAGAAGCTACAAAATAAGCTACCTATGAACTAATTAAGAGTAAGCTAGTATTTTTATATTTTTCTTTAGCAGCTAAATATTATTATGCCAAAAGGATTTAAGCTAAATCTCATTAATGAGTACACAATAAAATTATCTATTTTATTCAAAAACAGCTATTTGAGAAATTTGACTTTTGATAAAAATAAACTAGTTTGACTTTTATGAATTTATAATGATCCTAGATATTTGAATTAGTTGTAATAAGCTACAATAAGACTGAATTAGGCTTAATAAACAACTTATACACTAGAATGCATGATTATGCTATCTGAATATCTAACAGTTAAGAGTTTAAAAGAGTTTAAAGCTAAATTTGACTTTCTACTAATAAACACTAGTTTTAATGACTTGACTAAGTTATTTAGACATAAGGTAACATGTAACAAGCAAAAACAATGACAATAACAACATTAAACACAGGTTTAACAACAAATCCAAACATCACTTATTATAAGCTGTTAGAAGCTTAATATGCTAAAATAAACTTTTAAACCAAGTAATCTATTTATTAACTTATATTAGCTATAATAAAACAGGTTTAAACTAGAATTAACACTGTATAAGCTCTTGAATTAAGAAATGCAAATTTTAAGAAAATGCCTTACAAAATGAGTCCAAGCTCAAAACAGAGATTCAAAGATTGAAATCACACCCTATGGCTTCCCAAGCACTAAACCGATAAGCAATCCATAATCACCACAGCTTCAGTCTTGCACCTTTTCCTCTGAATTTTTATTTTCAAGCTAATTTATTGGAATTTTTGGTAATATTGGATTTATTAAGTAAAGCTGGTTTTAACGATTACTAATAGCTTACATAAGCTAGATAAAGAGCTTTAATGAGCTTAAGAGTTCAAAACATCCATTAAAAACAACATTTGATCATTATGAGATTTTAAGCTCAAAACTGCATAAACTTGAAAATGAGATTAAGACTTGAAATTAAGGACTGAAATAGATTCACATACAATGGAATAAGGTAAACAAAGTACTTTAAGGATTGAAATTACACTGGGAATTTAAATTTTATTAAAACGACATTAAACTAACTAAACTACACTACTTGCCCATCTCCTCTGCTTCTATCTTCCTCTTTATAGCCTTTTTGAACTCCCCACATGCCTCTGAGGTGATCCCACCACCATTGGATCTCTGAAACACATCCTAGCCATCAATCTTACTTTTGGCCAAAAAGTCTTGGGCGGGTTCTTTGCATTAATGAGGTTTGGTTGTATGTAGAGGTGGAGGGGAAGGTAACATTTGTAGGGATAAGGTGTAAAGGTGAAGAGGTGGAAAGCAAGTGGTAAATACCACTGGTATTGGGATTACAGCAGGGTGAGGGCAAGCTTCTGAGTGGTAGCGGTTTTATTTCAAATTTAAAAGTTGGGCCGGGTTAGGTTATTTGGACTGGATTTGGGCTAGCCGGGTTATAGTAATAATAAGGTCCGTTTGGTTTAGTTATCACAAGGGACCAAACTTGTAATTTTTACAAAGTAAAGGTCTGAATATGACAAGTTTCCAAAGTTTTTCCAAGGATCAATCATGCCAAGTATCATTAGTACAAGGACTATAAATATAATTTTCCATTTTAAAGTATCCAAGGACCTTTTATGTCATTTTTGAAACTTGAGGGACCAAACATGTAAATTCTCCAAAGTTTATCATAAGGACCATTCTTGTCATTTATAAATAGTACAAGGTTTATTTTGATCAATTTCCAATTTTAAAACCCTAAGGACTATTTTTGACACTTTTGCAAAGTTGAGGGACCAAAGTTGTAATTTTGTGATTTTAAACTTCAAAGGATTATTTTGAACAACTTGTGAATCCCAAGGA
This sequence comes from Chrysanthemum makinoi, assembly GCA_910596185.1. Classification (NCBI taxonomy): domain Eukaryota; kingdom Viridiplantae; phylum Streptophyta; class Magnoliopsida; order Asterales; family Asteraceae; genus Chrysanthemum; species Chrysanthemum makinoi. Next base: position 274,351,013 of record OU343221.1, read on the forward strand.
CCTAAAATGATATTTTACAAGTTTTTTGAATTACGGGGACTAGATTTGACAACTTTTGTAACTTGGGGGACTAAATGCCATTATGCAAACTTGATCGTTTTTCATCGATTTTGGTATTTTTGCATTTAAAACACATAAAACACTTGTTTGTGATATTTTATCATTTTGAAGCATTTCGAGTGTTTTGAGGATGTTTTGGCATTAACGAGTATAAAAATGATGAGTATTTAGAACCTCATCAATCCCCCACTACTAAGATATTGCTAGTCTAGCAATGATTTGAAAATTTAATGGATTTTATCTCTTTACCAAAAGCCATTACTTACGGAGTAGCCAATTGTTTGATTCAAGTAAGAACCTTGGTACAATGATAACCAAATGATTTTGAGCAAATCATAAAAGGCGTGACGGATTTGATTTGTCTTTACAGAAGCGTTTATACGGACTAGCCAACTCTTAGATAAATTATCAATATTATCTTTGGTGGTGATTATCAATTATGGTTTTCCATTGCCTTTACCACAAGCCATAAACTTGCGGGCTAGCCAACTCTTCACTTTTAAGGATATGGTGAGTCGAATACCATACAATTTTAGGCAAATTGTAAGCCGTCCAACTGGTTGAGATATCTTTACCAAGAGCCGTTTGCTCTGGATTAGCCAGTCCTTATGTGGGTTAGACATGGTGGACTGATTACCATTTGTTGTGTTTAGTACATAGTACTTCCACTACAAAAATTTTTAAAATTTGGCCATTTTGGGGGAAAAAGGGACTAAAAGGGGTACATTTATGATCAAATTCATGAGAATTTCCCCTTAGAAATGAATATTGTCCTCAATATTCAAAGTACCAAACTATTATCTTGAGAACTTAGAGCGATAAAAGATAATAAACCTAGCTAAGTGTAGAAACACAACAATTATTCATCATTTTTTTTTTTTTTTTTTTTTTTTCAATATGTGGGCATCTCCCCAGCTAGAGTGGTACTCATGGGTGAAAACCCATGTGGTGCATGCTAATGTTTTTTTTTTGATTCAGGAGTCACTAGCTTGACTTCGACCGAATAATGGTTCATGGGGAAGTAAGTGGAAGAGACAATCTCCATGGACTTTCATTAGGATGTTTGGATAAACATTGAAGTGCGTGAAAGTTCCACACCGATGAGATATAGACAGACAGACCCGGCTCACAAATGGTACATGGAAATGCCGGGGTCAAAGATAATGTCTTCATTCGAAGGAGTGAAGAGCGAGGAGAGAATCACGGGATATATGAAGAAAAGAAAGAAAATCATGATAAAAATCATGACTAACTCTTCATCCTCAATAGGAGGATCCATAATTTCAGGATTATGAATCTCATCATTTAAGCTTATGTGATCAAGACAAATCTCGGGTGTGTCATGATCAAATTGGGAGTTATCATACTCCGGCGGAGATATGATATGAGTGAGTTCAGCGGCGAACTCCTCGTGAAGAGAATCAATCACAAGATGTAAATCTGTGAATTCTTGTTCAACTGTAGACTCATCACTATCCTCAATCTGAGTATCAAAGAGTGGATTCTCGAGAAATTAAAAAGTGAATTGAGTCGAATTCAAATAGAGGATTGGTGAAAGTAGTTTTGAATGTTTCAGGAACAAAGTGATCAACATTCTCTATTGGATTGTTGGGATAAGAAGTGAGTGAGCGATCATTATCAATGAGACTTTCAGTTTCTCCTAGATAAACCCGAAATCAAAGAGTGGATTGATGTGAGTGAGTTCATTGGTGAACTCCTCAGGATGATGATCAGCATCGGGCTGTGGGAGTGATGCCTCAACATACTCGATGTTTCTATGAGAAGTACAATCTTAGCTAACATGGGAGAAAGTTTCAAAATGATCTTTTGAACACTCAAGAGGGAAATAGAATCACACACATGATCGGAAGTTCCTGTGACTCTCTCGGGATTGGGACAAGGTCCTCAACACTAGACTTTATGAGGTCGTCCGATTCCTTTAGGAACAGTGTCAGATGCTCATCCCCATGTTCAAAAGAGTGAGTGTGAACCTCAGGGTGTGATATTGCAGTGAGGGAGTTTAGAAGGACTAGCATACATATGTTTTATACTTAACATTTGTTCTTCCGCTAGTAATTCCATCATAGTCTTTTCTCCACGATTTTCCACGGAAGGAATCTCAACTGATGAATTTGATGAATCTGTACATAATTCATTAATATCAAGGGTAACATCATCATCATCATCATCATCGGGAATGAAAGCGGAATCGAGAGCTAGATTTGAATGCTTTTTGTAGTCTAATTGATTCCATAACAGTGTTTTCAATGGCTTGTGGGAATCTAATTTAGCGACCCGTTCCTCGCTAACAATTCTTCCATGGATTTCTCGTGTGACATAGCCCGACTCCTCCTTAAGTTCTTTTAATAACTCAAGACTCTTCAGTAGAAGGTCCGTCGTAGTTTCATGAGGAGTTGCTTGAATCATTTGGTATTGTGGAGGTTGGTCTTGAAACGAAGAGTCGTAATTGTTACAAGGAAATGGATTCCTTGTTTGACAATCAGAGCTAGAATGAGGACCTTCACAATACTCACAACGATAAAACTGATGTGGTACGTAGTCATATGTTTGTAGTCATAATTGTTATCGGGAACCGCTCATAGACAAGCGTGTTTCCCGATTGACAATGGGCTGAGTGTGAACCACCCACGATTACTCACAACAGTAAAACTGCTGAGTCTCCGCAGTGTGGTAGGCGATGGAATAAATCAGTTGTGTTATGGTAGGAATAGGGATCTGGTTATAGAGCGGACCCGTTTCACGATTCCACCATGCTACAACTGGGGCAATTTCCACCATTATAAGGACCACCACACCATTGACAACCAAGATGGTGAGGATAAGACATTGAAAGAATCAAATGGTTCTAGAGGGTAAGAAATGAAGAATCAAAAAAGTAAGAGGGTAAGATGGATATTTTTGGATTTTTGAAAAACATATTATAAAAACAAAGAATGAAAATATTTTTGGTGTTGTTAACACTTTAGGAAAAGTGTTAATGAACTTTTTGATTTTTATAACTTTACAAAAAACTGTTTACAAACGATGGTATATGTGCAAGAATGGATCTGAAAATGCTTAAAACATGCTTACAGACCTCCCGGCAAGGGCGTAAAATTTGATCAGCGCCAAACAGTCAAGCTAAATCACTCAAACACCTTACTTGTGAATGGCGGACCGTATCGGCTTAAAAGCTGCTCAAGCACGAATGCAATTTAGATCAGAGGAATATAGTGTATGCACACGGGACCGTTAAGTCCCACAGGAGGATGAATTGGTGTTTAAACAACTTCAGATGATAGAATGATCACTAAGGATAGTGATCAGGAAGGTTTTGAATGGATAATTATACCTAAAGAAAAGATCTACAAATTCTGACTTAAATGCAAATTAAAAGAAATTAAAAAGTTAAAATCTATTAAATAAGCGCTATCACTATTTTTACAGATCGATGAGCGTTTATTTTATAAAACAAAATAACTTTAATAAACTAATATAACTAAAACGTAAACTCAAAATATCTAAAAGCGTTATTTAAAGCGAAAGCGAAGTTACGTGTAAAAATTATTTGGGCATTAAGCAAAACGTAAAATTATTGAAATAAAAGGCCTACAAGTGTAAAACTAATTTTATTACGTACTATATGACAAAAGAAAATTTTAGAAAAAAGATTTATATTTTTTTGACTTTTATATTTTTTATTATGAATTAATTACTATAAAACACTAATTAAATGTTTAAAAATACTAAAACTTATTAGAAAAATCTGAAACTTTTATAAATACTTATTACTAATACAAATTTATTAAAATTACAAAACTGGAAAAAGCTACTACGAATAAGCTACAAATAAGCTAAAATCTCGTTTAAGCTAAAATTAATAAAACGTATATAAGAGATAGATAGTGCAAGGTTTTATGAGAAAATACCCAAAGGCGCAATGGTTACATGTACCCCACTATCATTCCCATAGAGGGAGAGGTCTCACGATTTGACCCCCTGCCTCTCCTTTTTTGCACAAACATTTTATTTTTGGATTTTTCTTTTATAAACTAATTAAGCACATTAAAATAAGCATTTTCTAAAACTAAAACTTTTTCTAAATACTAACAATAAGCTCTGTATTGAGCTTATAATCTCAACAGTGGGTGAAAATGAGAATAAGCACAAGATAAGCCAATTTGGTTTATGAGCTAGAAAATAAGCAACATGTTAGCTTGAAAATAAGCTAGAAGCTTGGATAATAAGCTAATAGAGCATTTGAATAAGCATTATTACTAAGAAATAAGCACTAACCAAGTCCAAATAAGCATTAAGTTAGCGATTAAGCGAGGACACTGAATAATTTTCTAAGCAACTTCTAGCTTAATATTAAGCACTTAAATAAGCTAATAAATGAAAAGGAACATTGGAACTAACTAGCTAACATTTGGGCTATCTAAAAGCTAAATCTTTAATATTGGAGTTCACTAATGAGCTTATAGTGAGCTTATGAAAAAGCTTGGAAAAACTGTATGCTCAGTGTACTATATGAAATATACAAAACAATAAGCACTTTGCAGGCTTATTAAATAAGCTAAAATTAGAGAAAATAAACTTGGAACCTTTAGATAGCTAGGTGGCCTACTCAAAAAACTAAAGTACATAAGCTGAGACTCATCAATAAGCTCTGTGAGAGCTTATTAAACCTGGTAGCTCACGGTGCCTTGGGGAGCTTTTAGGTTAGAGGGTCAAAAAGAGCTACAAAATAAGCTACCTATGAACTAATTAAGAGTAAGCTAGTATTTTTATATTTTTCTTTAGCAGCTAAATATTATTATGCCAAAAGGATTTAAGCTAAATCTCATTAATGAGTACACAATAAAATTATCTATTTTATTCAAAAACAGCTATTTGAGAAATTTGACTTTTGATAAAAATAAACTAGTTTGACTTTTATGAATTTATAATGATCCTAGATGACTGAATTAGTTGTAATAAGCTACAATAAGACTGAATTAGGCTTAATAAACAACTTATACACTAGAATGCATGATTATGCTATCTGAATATCTAACAGTTAAGAGTTTAAAAGAGTTTAAAGCTAAATTTGACTTTCTACTAATAAACACTAGTTTTAATGACTTGACTAAGTTATTTAGACATAAGGTAACATGTAACAAGCAAAAACAATGACAATAACAACATTAAACACAGGTTTAACAACAAATCCAAACATCACTTATTATAACTGTTAAGAAGCTTAATATGCTAAAATAAACTTTTAAACCAAGTAATCTATTTATTAACTTATATTAGCTATAATAAAACGAGTTTTAAACTAAATTAACAACATATAAGCTCTTGAATTAAGAAATGCAAATTTTAAGAAAATGCCTTACAAAATGAGTCCAAGCTCAAAACAGAGATTCAAAGATTGAAATCACACCCTATGGCTTCCCAAAGCACTAAACGATAAGCAATCCATAATCACCCGACTTGGTCCTTGCACCTTTTCCTCTCTGAATTTTTATTTTCAAGCTAATTTATTGGAATTTTTGGTAATATTGGATTTATTAAGTAAAGCTGGTTTTAATTGTACTAATAGCTTACATAAGCTAGATAAAGAGCTTTAATGAGCTTAAGAGTTCAAAACATCCATTAAAAACAACATTTGATCATTATGAGATTTTAAGCTCAAAGTTGCATAAACTTGAAAATGAGATTAAGACTTGAAATTAAGGACTGAAATAGATTCACATACAATGGAATAAGGTAAACAAAGTACTTTAAGGATTGAAATTACACTGGGAATTTAAATTTTATTAAAACGACATTAAACTAACTAAACTACACTACTTGCCCATCTCCTCTGCTTCTATCTTCCTCTTTATAGCCTTTTTGAACTCCCCACATGCCTCTGAGGTGATCCCACCACCATTGGATCTCTGAAACACATCCTAGCCATCAATCTTACTTTTGGCCAAAAAGTCTTAGGGGCTGAGTTCTTTGCATTAATTGAGGTTTGGTTGTATGTAGAGGTGGAGGAGGTAAAATTTGTAGGGATAAGGTGTAAAAAGGTGAAGAGGTGGAAAGCAAGTGGTAAATACCACGGTATTGGGATTCTGAGGGGTGAGGGAGACAAGCTACAGTGGTAGCGGTTTTATTTCAAATTTAAAAGTTGGGCCGGGTTAGGTTATTTGGACTGGATTTGGGCTAGCCGGGTTATAGTAATAATAAGGTCCGTTTGGTTTAGTTATCACAAGGGACCAAACTTGTAATTTTTACAAAGTAAAGGTCTGAATATGACAAGTTTCCAAAGTTTTTCCAAGGATCAATCATGCCAAGTATCATTAGTACAAGGACTATAAATATAATTTTCCATTTTAAAGTATCCAAGGACCTTTTATGTCATTTTTGAAACTTGAGGGACCAAACATGCAAATTCTCAAAAGTTTATCATAAGGACCATTCTTGTCATTTATAAATAGTACAAGGTTTATTTTGATCAATTTCCAATTTTAAAACCCTAAGGACTATTTTTGACACTTTTGCAAAGTTGAGGGACCAAAGTTGTAATTTTGTGATTTTAAACTTCAAAGGATTATTTTGAACAACTTGTGAATCCCAAGGACCTAAAATGATATTTTACAAGTTTTTGAATTACCAGGGACTAGATTTGACAATTTTTGAAACTTGGGGGACTAAAGCGCCAATTATGCAAACTTGATACGTTTTTCATCTGATTTTGGTATTTTTGCATTTAAAACATATAAAACACTTGTTTGTGATATTTTTATCATTTTGAAGCATTTCTGAGTGTTTTCAGATGTTTTTGGCATTCTAACAGTATAAAAATGATGAGTATTTAGACACTCATCAGACATCACCTTTCTATGATCAAAGACCGACAATTCGATGGCGTCTTGCTGGCGATCCGCATAAGCACATTGCCGAATTCATCAAAATTTGCGGCATGTTTCGTTATGGCGACACCGATGTCAATGCCATCAAACTCAAACTTTTCCCATCATCACTCATCGGAGATGCTAAAGTATGGTACAATGAATTAACCCCGGGAATCATCAATACTTGGGAGGAGATGAGGCAAGCTTTTGTAAGCCGATTCTTTCCACCTGCCATGTTTGACCGATTAATGGGAGAAATTCGTGCTTTCAACCAAAACCCAAACGAATCACTTGTCGAGGCTTGGCTTCGAATGAAAGATTTGCTTCGTAGTTGTCATGGACATGGATTATCTAAAGGAACCATTATCCAAATCTTTTACCATGGACTAGATGAAATCTATCAAGGCATCCTTGATCTTTGGAGGAATTTTCTCTATAAAACTCCCAATGATGCACATCAATTGCTCGAAGATCGAGTACTTCTCAAACTTGATTGGTCCAAAGATTCAAAAACCAAACCTCTCCGAAAAACCGTTGCTTTTGTTGAAAACACCGATACCTCAAAACTCTTGGAGAAAATGGAAGCGTTAACCTCAAAAATTGACTCGCAATACAAAGATATCAAAGATGAAATGAAGGAAATGCGAGGCGGATGCAACAATTGTGGAGGAAATCATCCATCGTCCGAGTGCGACGATAAACCTATGGGTGGACCGAAAGAAGGAGAAGCAAATTACGCTCAAGGAGGATACCGTGGAGGAGGATATCGTAGTAATTATTACGGTCGAAATTCTGGAAATTGGCAAGATCGCCGACCAAGGGATGACAACCGTGATTCCCAACCACGAACCGACGATCCACCACACCAAAGTTCGACAAAAGAGAAGAAACCGAATTGAAAAAACCATGAGAGAATTCGGTGGTGGTTAAAAATCCGCAAATGATTTTATCAAAAATCAATTTTTCAATCTCAAAGCCAAAGTTGAGCAAGGACGGAAAAATCATCAAGCATCTATCCAAGATCTTGAAAACAAGCTTGGCGACTTTCGACCAACATTCCTCTAGACCATCTGGTTCATTGCCAAGTAACACTCAATCCAATCCGAAACCATCAAATGATAAGGCGCATCGTCCACCCCAAACAAGAAATGAACATATCAATGTTGTTTTCACAAGAAGTGGTCTCTCGTATGATCCACCACCTAATCCTAATACTCCTGCCACCATTGATAGTGAGGATGAAAACGAAGAACCAAACACAACTCAAACCACCAAAAATAAATACATTCCATCCGTCAAAAGTATACACCAAAAATTCCTTATCCTCAACGCCTAAAGAAAGAGAAGATGGAAGACCGTTATAAGAAGTTTATCGAAATAATCAAAGAGGTTAGACTCAATGTTCCTCTCGTTGACGTTATAGCCGGAATGCGCAATTACGGGAAATTTTTGAAAGAACTTCTTAATAACAAAAGCAAGCTTGAGCAAATATCAGTAACTTTTCTTAACGAAGAATGCTCAGCTATAGTTCAAAACAAAATTCCACCAAAGCTTGGAGATCCCGGGAGCTTTCGATTCCATGTACTTTAGGAATAGTTAAATGTGATGCTTTAGCCGATCTTGGCGCAAGTATCAATTTGATGCCTTATTCACTCTATTCCAAGTTGTGCAACAACAACACGAAACCAACAAAGATGAGCATCCGATTGGCAAATCATTCCTATCAATATCCTATGGGAATTGAGAATATGCTTGTTCAAGTCGGTAAATTCATTTTTCCCGTGGACTTTGTAATCTTGGAAATGGAAGAAGATAGTCAAGTTCCACTCATTTTAGGGAGACCTTTCCGAATACTGCCCGCAATCATCAAAGTTAAAGGAAAAGAACTCAACCTTGGGGTTGGGGAAGATCGAATCACTTTTCTTATCGATAAAGCAATGCGCTACCCACATTCGGTGATGACACTTGTTTTAACGTCGATGTTATTGATGAAGTCACCGATGAGGAATTAGATGCATTCTTGAGCGAATCCGATCCATTCATGACTACTTCGAAAAATCAATGAAACGATTACGATAAAGAATTTGATGATTTCATGAAAGTAGAATTTGAAGGAGATAACTCGGAAGAAGAAGAAATGGAGGAAGAGGAAGAAAATTTTGAGGAAATTACTTTCAATGACAAGATGTGAATAAAATCCTCTATCGAAGAAGCAGCCCACGGATCTCGAACTCAAACCTCTCCCAAATCATCTCGAGTATGCTTATCTAGAGGAGAACTCACTTCTTCCCGTAGTCATATCTTCATTGCTGGAGGATAATGAGAAAGAAAGTTTAGTTTCCGTGCTCAAAAATCACAAACAATCTTTTGCTTGGAAAAGCGTCGATATCGGAATTAGTCCTAATTTTTGCAAACACAAAATCAACTTTGAAGAAGGGATTAAACCTGTGGTAAAACGTCAACGTAGACTCAATCCCAACATGAAAGAAGTTGTTAAAAAGGAAATCATTAAACTTCTCGATGCTGGAATCATTTACCCAATTGAGGATAGCCCTTGGGTAAGCCCCGTTCATTGTGTTCCCAAGAAAGGAGGAATGACGGTTGTAACTAATGAGCGAAATGAGCTAGTTCCAACTAGAACTGTCACCGGTTGGCGTGTTTGTATTGACTATCGTAAGTTAAACAAATCCACCAGAAAGGATCACTTTCGCTCCGTTCATGGATCAAATGCTTGAAAGACTAGCGAGGAAATAAATTCTTTTGTTTCCTCGGCGGATTTTCGGATATTTCCAAATTCCCATCGATCCTAACGATAAAGAAAAGACCACCTTTACTTGTCCTTTTGGAACCTACGCATATCGGCGTACGCCTTTTGGTCTTTGTAATGCACGCGACTTTTAGAGGTGTATGATCGCCATATTCCAAGACATGCTAGAAACCTCCATGGAAGTTTTCATGGATGATTTTTCAGTCTTTGGAGATTCATTCGAAGCTTGCCTTTCTAATCTCGATAAAATGCTCAAAAGATCTTGGCTGCACATCTTGTTCTCAATTGGGAGAAATGCCACTTTATGGTAACCGAAGGAATTGTGCTTGGACACAAAATCTCTAGTGTGCCGGAATGGAAGTCGACAAAGCAAAGGTCGATGTCATCTCAAAACTTCCACCACCAACCAACGTCAAAGCCGTTAGAAGTTTTTTAGGACATGCTTTGGTTTTACCGCCGATTCATCAAAGATTTCTCCAAAATATCTCGTCCGATGACAAAACTTCTTGAGAAAGAATCTATCTTTGACTTCGATGCTAATTGCATAAAAGCTTTGAATCCGAAATCTCAACTTACTAGTGCTCCGATCATGGTTTCACCTAATTGGTCACTACCCTTAGAACTTATGTGCGATGCAAGCGATTTTCTTTGTTGGAGCTGTCTTAGGACAACGAAGGAAAACACTTTCGCCTATATATTTTGCCCGCAAGACAATGATAGTGCCCGACAAAATTATACCGTCACCGAAAAGAATTACTTGGCTGTCGTTTTTGCCTTTGACAAATTCGGATCATATCTTGTGCTCTCAAAAGCGATTGTTTTTAGATCATTCAGACTTTCAGTATCGTTCACCAAGCAAGGCGCTAAACCCGCGTCTTATTCGATGGATTCTGCTACTCCAAGAATTTGACATCGAAATCAAAGATAAGAAAGGGCGAGAGAATCTTGCTGCTGATCACTTATCTCGTCTCGAAAATCCTAATCTTGAGGAGTTGAAAGAAGAAGAAATCGATGATTATTTTCCCGATGAAACTCTCATGACCATCGACGGAAATGACGATCCTTGGTTTGCTCACTTTGCAAACTACCTCGTACGGAGGAATTCTCGAGAAAAGGACTAACTCATGCTCAAAGAAGCAAATTCTTTTTTGGAACTCAAATACTACTTTTGGGAAGAGCCATATCTTTTCAAAATGTGTCCTGATGGGATGATCCGAAGATGTATTTTTGGTTCGAAACTTCGTAAAATTCTTGACGAATGTCACCATGGCCCGACCGGGGACATTATGGTCCTTCCACCACGCTAAGAAAGTTTTTGATCTTTGGATTCTATTGGCCAACAATATTCAAAGAAGCACATACACTTGTTCCAAAACTGTGGACGCTTGTCAAAGAACCACCAATCTCTCTCGAAGGGATGAAATGCCATTAACAAGCATTCAAGTGTGCGAAATATTGATATTTGGGAATAGATTTCATGGGACCTTTCCTAAATCCCACAAATTCGAATACATTCTCGTTGCTATAGATTACGTGTCCAAATGGGGAAGTGAAGCTTTACCGACAAACGATGCTCGTGTCGTTAATTTTCTCAAAAAGCTTTTAACTCGTTACGAATTCCCAAAGCACTCATAAGCGATCGAGGAACTCATTTCGCAATCAACAAATGGAAAAACCATGAAAAGATATGGAGTTCATCATCGATTTGCGGCTACGCTTATCATCCACAAACTAGTGGTCAAGTCGAAAATACCAAGCAGAGCTCTCAAAAGAATCTTGGAAAAAGCAGGTAAAAGACAATCCATCATTATGGGCAAGAAAACTTGATGATGCTCGTGGGCATTTAGTGACGGCTTATAAAACACCAATTGGTACAACTCATTACAGACTCTTGTATGGGAAGACTTGTCATTTGCCGTTCGAAGTTGAACATCGTGCTTATTGGGCTCGGACAATGTAACACCGATCTCAAAATAG